>VWZT01004623.1:0-106272 GCA_013397055.1 Pachycephala philippinensis
CCATTTCTTCCTGTACTTGGACTTTGTGTCATTATTTTTCTCCGTCCCCACTATAATAGCGACACCCCTTAGGCAGGAGAAAGGGATTTTGCAGTGAGGAGGGGCTGACAGGGCAGCAGTGTTACTGAAAAGACCAGAAATCATAGAAAGCCACAAACTGAGGTACAGCTCCACAGCAAGCTGTTGCCACAGCAAGTAGCAGCTATGATTTCTGGATGAAGATGGGGAAGAGAGGACTGAGAGCCAAAAAATTTAATTGTTCTGGTGGTTTGGGGATGACACAGTCTGGCTTCGAGGGCAAGACTCTAGAGAAGACCAATAAATGATTTAGAAAACTCAAGGGATTAGATTTAGAGATTCAGGCTTCTTGGTTTTTTTTTTCCTCAAAGCAGAAAAGAGCAGGAACAGAACTCAGCAGTAGATCAGAGTGCAAACAAGATTCTACTGAGAGGAGGACAGAGGAAAAGGCAATTTAATTTGCAGTAAAAATCAGCAGGCCAGTTGGTGGGGAAGTTTTTGAATTAAGGAGAAAACAGCAGTGAGACAAAACATTTGGGAAACTCTTTCATAGAGTTTTCTTACAAGTTTGACAAATCACCAAGAGCACCCTGTCTTGGCACCACTCAGCGGAAGAAAACATGGCAGGGGATGCCCTGACAAGTCTTCCAGCTCTACCCAAGCTTTAATAAATGGATGATCAATATCATTTTTCATATAGCCCATAAACATAAGGATTATTGTTACATACCTAATAAAATGGCCCAGTATTCCCAAGGATTTAGGAAGAGGATTTTTACTCCAAACCAAGCTTAAACACAGTCCTTGAAATTCCACATACAGAAAGGCAGATGACATTCTCTCTCTGCCTGGTATGTTGCTAGCATTTCTACCTTTTATACCTCCTAGGAAAACAAGTCACAAAGTGTGGTATGCAAGAAAAGCACTATGAAAGTCAGCTGCGGAAAAATGTCAGCTAATGGCTCAGCCTTAGTACCTGCCAGTGTAGGCAAGGTTGTCTCCAGCTGAATATTCTCCTAGAACATGACAGCGTATGACATTAAAACTAAATAGCCATACCCTGAATAGCTGTCCCTGTAGCTGATCTTGACATTTGAAGGACCAAGCAGTTTCACACCTTTTAAGAGTACCTTTCTGGCATTTTAAAAGTTTCCACACTGACATTTTGTGTGAAGAAAGGAAAGTAATGAGGCTAAAAGGCTTTGAAGTACAGGAGGGAGAAAGGCTCCAACAGGCAAAACAAGCTAGTTTTGGTGCTCTCTGCCATTTAAAAAAAAAATCAGCGGATTTTGTTTCTATTGCTACAACTAAGCAGGTTAAGAAGTGGCAATGACATAGCTAAATGTCTAAAATACAGCTCAGTTCTGGTGCTTCAGAGCAGAGAACTTTGAGACAGAAATAGCTGATATCAATTTCAGTAGATCACTAGGACAGCATGCTCATTGCACAATCTATTTTTTTCCCACCATAGAGCACATATTTAGTTGGGTTTGGGTTTTTTTTCTTTCAGCACAGAAGATGTAGGGGCAGCTCTACTTTTAAAGCATTAGCTCAATTCCTGGTTCAAGCTGCTCCTAACATTTGATCTAGCTTTGCAAATTTTGCCTGAGATTCCAAAAAGTGACGGTGCCTGAGCTAAACAAAACATCTTTCTCACTAAGCTTTTAATCTAATCATGCACTTAGCCAAATAAACTGCTATTTTATTTAGCTGTTTGAGCCAAATTAAATAGAGGAAAACTGATAAAACAAGCTAAGAATGTGATTACTGGAAGCCCTGGTTAACTGGAAAGTATCTTTTTGTAGCTGCTTTGTGCAAGAGTCATCAGAATAATTGCAATATTTTAGCAAAAGCCAAACAAGGAGCAGAGACGATTACTAGAATACACTGGCTGGTTTTCAGCTCTGTAGTGACGGCAGCAATTGTCTTTCCCCACTGAATTACTACCTTCAGAAAACTACTTGGTAATAATCAGAGAATGGCCATAGAAGGGGTGCTTCAGCGATAAACACCACAAGGTTTACAAACAAAGAGAAAGAATTTCATTAACCTAACCAGCATATTGGAAAAACAAATTGAAAAAAACAACCCAGAAAAAGCCCCATAAGTCATCAACAAGCTTTCAGGCTCTTACATGTTACAAACCTGAGGCAGAGTTTCCGGACCTGAAAGAAATTTTCTCTTCCCTGTGCCACCCACCCAAACCCCTATTGCTTTGCTGTGGTAACAGCGTGGGTTTAGTTACATCAAGTGATCTAAGCCTCCTGCTATCATCTTGATTCAACAGAGCTTGCAGGAAGTTCATCCAAATAAAGATTTTAATCTGGTTTTGCATTTGGATTTTCAGTATTATCTGGAAGCTGCATTTCTACAGCTGGCAATGCAACTCGTGGGGCTTGCTCCCCTAAAATACATTTTGCAAATATTGAATAAAACTGAAGTATTTGGGGATTATCTTGATGAACCTTCCGTAACCCAGCAGAACTGCTCCTCCCAGTCCCACCTTGCCTGTTCCTGGACCTGTACATCTCAGCTGCTGCCCAGCCATGGCACTTGGATGAGAAGGAGGGAGGGAGATTTCTGCAACATCCTGACCATACCTGGAGTTCCACCCCCCTACTCACACCTACCTCCTGTTCTTGCCTGAGTGGAAAATCCGCCAAAACGAAAAATTCATTTTGCTCTTTTTTTTTTTTTTTTTTTTTTTTTTTTTTTTTTTTTTTAATAATGGAAAAAAAAAAAAATTCATTTCCAGGGGAAATTCTTTGATGTTGTCTCTGATGTTCCAGCTCAGAACTAAGTTTATTGAATACTTTCCAGTGAATGGAAATACCCAACCTGTGAATAGTTCTACCCAGCAAGCACTGAAATACTATGGCTTACACTTTGGTGTGTTCCTCTAGAACTTCTTTAAAGGTGTTCAACTCATTCCTTAACCAAAAAAATGAACAAAAAAAATAGAAGTGAATTGTTCAGTTTTTCAAGTATGCCAAATACAGAAAGCTTAAATTATTTAACAGAATGTATTAAAATAGGAAAAGGTCACTTATGGGGAGCGATTAAAATCATTGTTAGTCATTATTACCACCAAAACTGTAGAATTGTGAAAGAGAAATACGAAAGTCTTGTTTATATCTTAATTTTGAATTATCTGCTCACTGAATTGAAGGGAAAAAAGTATTTTCTCTCTGAATCTTTCCAATAAGCTATTACTAATGTGTTTATTTGGCACTTCAATATATTTGGGTCTAAGAGACAAGGTCATGGCTTTCATCAGTTTAGCAACCTGGCATTTTCAATAACTTCAGCAGCTAACAATGATGTAAAATATTGAAGCTACACTGGGGAAGGCTGCAAGCAGTTTCAGTCAAATTCCAGTTTGATGGTTTATTAAGTCTCTACATCATTAACATGCCAATGTAAGAAAGTAGAATGGCCTTGAGTACAGAGAGGGCAAGAGTCCAAACCTTGTGCTCAGCTCAATCTCTGTTCCACTACCCCAGCCAAAAAACATGGCCATTGCAGTCCATCCACTGAGTGTGTGGGCTGAGTTCACTCTTGAAAGGGAAGAGGACAAAGCAACTCAGCTTTTCTTATCTGGGTTCTGCATGCTTCAAACATAGTTTCTCATTAAAAACCCATCTCTTTGGCCTCAGTTTAATCTCCTCAACCCAAGAACAAAATGCCATGCCATTACACTGAAAGGCATTCAATCATATTTATTCACTCTTTAAACAAATTTACAAATCAAGTAACTGCAATGAAGAAAAAAATGAAATTATAGCAAAATTTGGATAATTTCAAACTAAAAAACCTCTTACCTTAAAAAAAAACATGTTAAAGGTGAAAGTATATTCAGACACTTGCTTTACATGCTGAAACACACGCTCAAGAAATGAATCCACGAGGAAGTGTGTCAACTACTGGTATTCAAAACCTTTCTATATAGTGATCTAAACCATCCTTTGCACTTAAATTTTTGTTTTGGCCTAACACCTTCCATCCATTTTTTTTCCCCACTCCTCTCGATTTATGGATTTGTATGGGGTTTTTTGGTGATTTGTTTTTTCAAAAAGAAAATAAAATTTGGTTTTGTCATAGACACCAGCATAAAAGTCAAAAGAATTTAGGGGTAAGTACTGATTTTCCTAGATTGTTATGCTGAAAGCTACAAAACTTTGTATTACACTGTTATGCTTGTTTATCTTGAAATCATACATTTCTGTTTGTCTAGTGGTCTGTATTGAGCAACATTCTAGATGAGGTAGATAGAAGGAATATTTATCATTATAATGACATAAATGTTGCAGGGCAGAGGGAATGAATTTGGCAAGGAATGTAATTACTCTTTCCCTCATGCTATTGCTTAATCTCTGGAATTTCAGATAGTGCTACTAGCTGACTTTGTATAACCTGAGTTTTATCTCACTGAAATCCCTGAGGCTTTATTTTCATTTTGTCTCATTTATTAATTTTTATAATGTTGGGGGTTTTTTGTCTGATTGGAGGTAAAAGGCATATACTAATAGGGCATCTGCTAGTTCTGCTACATTTCTCCTCCCCTTTCTACCACTAACAAAAGGTGGATAAGAGACATGGAAAAAACTGTATTTGAGAGGCTCAGTGGAGAACGGGGAAAGAATTGGATTTATTGATAAGGAGGGAATACTTAAGTGCATAAAGGATGCACATTTGTAGCTAAAAAGCATGTGGCACTTGTTCTACTTCTTGCAGAACAATATGTTCTAAAAATATAGCATTTAGTTCCACTTCTTTGACTGAATAGAGTTTGAAGACAGGGATGAACTTTAAAAGGTTAGCAGCTGTAAAGTTTACTCCTAGAAAACTTACCAGGAGATCTCTTCCCAGTCTGCTAAGACTGCCTATGTCCATGACTCACATGTCTGCACTTATCTGGAAGAAGCAAATCCCTGAGCACTAACCATAAAGGGCTTCCATGGATCCTTTTCTCCCCATTACATAACCTTCCTCCTCCAGCACAATCAAGGTACCACTGTAAGCACCCTTGCTGCACAAGGCAGAAACTAATGCTCAGAATGCAAAGCAGGAAAATGTCACAGTTGTGCCAGGAAACACCTGCTGAGCTTTGCTGGGTAAAGAACCCTCAAAACAAAACCATCAAAGAATGAACAAAACAATGACAAAAAGACCTGTCAAACAGTTGCAGTACAATATAGAAGAAAACTTTTTTAAAAAGTCAAATCAGCACCTTGTTTTATATTGCTAAGTCCTAGAGGGGAAGCTCAAATCAGAGTCTCATCACTATAGAAAGAATAAAAGTTATCCCTTAGAAAACAGGTCAAGGTTGTCATCCCCTCTTCCCCAAATCCATCAGCTTGGCAGTAAGGATGGGTCTTGAAGCCTTTAAATTAGCTGGATTTCAGTGGTTTAACATTTGCTAATCAGTTTGACCACAGCTCCTTAGACTCATGCATCCATCCTGGTATTTTTGCTGGACAGACTCAGGACTATTTAGCTGCTAAAAATCAGGTGTCTTCAGGCCAATATGGCCAAAGTAGAATCACACTCTGGTGACACTCAATACAGTTACCTGCTACTGCACAGAAGAAGTAAAAAATTCTATTTCTCATTTTAAACAAAGTATAATTAACCCAAGAAGTCCATGAAGGCAAGGCATCTGAGGACAGGCAATTGACAGGATAACAAAACTAAGCCTTTTCAATGAATATTCTGATCACCAGCTGGAAAGCAGAGAGGTTTTTCATACACATTTTCAAAGAAAAAAATACCCTCTTTGGTGGGATTTGACCAGGCCCCAGCTGATGCACAGAAGCACAAGAGGCTCAGTCCGTAAGTGCCCTCCAGAGAAGTGCCCAACCCAGGCACACACACAAAGGGTTATCCACAAACAGTCCATGCTCTGCCATCCCACCTGGCAGCAGCTCCACGTGGTAGCACTAATGACCCATCTACTGTAAACCAGCCTCATCTCACCTACTGCAAATAGAGACAACTACTTCAGAGAAGTCACAGTGCTTGCTCCAAAAAAACCCCTGACAGTCTGGTGTGAGGCACAAACACAAGTGCAAGTGACAAGTAACAGGGCAGAGCTGGCTGAAGCCGGGACAGGGAATCCACAATGCAATCATATGCAATTATGTACATGCTCATCTTGACTGAACTCAGATGAGTATTTCTGGCAGAGATGGAAGAACAGCCACTGTTAGTGATGCATCTTCTGTGCACTAGAGAAGGACTCAGTGAGGTCAGAGCTGTCCAATGTCTCACAGGCCTCTTCACATCTACAGTCACCTGAGGTATGGGAGCAGGAATCATCTTCCTTCCTCTTTCACTGATAAAGCACAGTCCTGTTTTCTTTTTCAGGATTACAGTTCTCTGAAGTTTCTGTTAAAATTAAAGAATTAATTTCTTCTTCTATAATTAGCCTGTTGTAAGCATTCATGGGATCATCCTTTGCAGAGCTCTGAAAGAGAGGAACAACATTTTTAACAGTATTTCCTCATGGCGAGTGTTGCTTTTTCGAACCAATAAGACAGACCCCTGTTCCACAACACATACCCTGTATTATGGTGAAAAGCCAAGGTAGCTGGACAACAAATTGTGCTTTTCAGAGCCATGGCTTAGGCCAGGCTGACAGAAGAGATGTCCTCTGGAGATGAGGAACTGAAAGTTGATCCCTACCTTCAAGGGTGCCTCCAGCCAATAGATGAAGCTCAGGCAGGAGAATAGAGAAATGAGCATGCACACACTTTGTAGAGTTTTCACTGAGCACACAGAGAAAATTACTTGGGGCAGTAACAAAGTGCTTGTGAAAGCACAACAAAGTGTAACAGCCACCACAGTTATGACCCTCATGGCCAAGAGTCCCATCCTGGAGAACAACATTCACTATTGCATGTCAAGGTTTGAATTAGGGCTTGTCAGTGTACTCCCCTTAGGATTTTTATAAAGGGCTACTGAGAGAGATTTATTGAGAAATAAGTTTCCATAATGGGTATTATGTTTATTTTCCCCAAAACAAGGCACCACTGCAAGACTTTCCCCAACCAAAGCCTGAAACTATAGCTGGTTTTATTATTTTGCCAACAAGAAGCTAAATGTCTGATTTACTTATTGGGTAACAGACTATGATAAATGCAAGAGTGCTAAAAATGTAAGTTTCTGGATGTCAAACACAAATACCTTCATTAAGCATCATAAATATGATTAAGTAGCAGAAAAAGACATGAATATTCAGCAGAAGTCACTTAATGGAGTTGCAAAAACAAACAAACAAAAATTCTCAAACCAAAACCCACACAGCAAAAGAATCATGACAATCAGAAAAATACCACCCAAAAACCCCCAACCTGAAACATATTTAAGGGACTAGCAGTCTGGAGTAACAGAATAATGCAATTCTACTACTCTAACTAGAAAAGCATATACAGTTTGAGCTAAGTTTTGGGTAATTGTTTCTGAACAATTCCTGGTATTGTAAATATTTAATCTTCATATGATATACTTACTTATATACAGTTAGTTATAAGACAGACATGGGAAAAAGAAAACTGCAAGCCTAGAGATCCCAGTTCAATAGATTTGTTGGCCCAATAGCTTCTTACCTGCGAATCCTCATTCTGCTCTCCAAACATGCGCTTAACAATTTCTCTAGGGTCTGGTATTGGTGGAAAAATTAATATCTTCAGCCTTCATAAAGTTAAAAAGAAAATATTTAGATGAAAGACATATTAATTTAAAATTCAACATGTCAAAATCATGTTTGGGTACAGTCAAGAAAATTTGTGGAGTCAGCTTTGTCATCACTGGCCAGCCTTCATCCTCTGTGCAACTGTACCCATTTTTCATTTTTACTGCCCAAAAAAAAAGGAAAGGGGAACATTGACACAGACAGATTCTGAATAACTTTCACTCTTGACAAAGACAGCAGCAAATGTAGAGAGATCATTAATTACCTTTTTAGATAAACTAGTAGAATTATTGTAGATACTGCTACTATTAATGGAATGGTAATTATTAGAACAAAATAGATCGTAGAGTCCCTCTTCTCACCTGGAAAACAGAAATTGTAGAAACTTAGGGATGCTTTGAGAGGCTTTTTAGGAATAATGACAACAAATTAGTTAATTCTCCAATTTGTTCATAGACTCAGTGCTTTTTCAAGTACATTAGCACTTTTGTAGGCAAGGACAGGCTGTCTTTCAAAAATGGGATTATAATGTAAATGTATTTGGCAAGAAAATGGAAATAAGCAAGACTCAGGGCTGAAAAACTGGCTATACTGGACATTGCACGGCTACACAAATGGCACCACCACCAACATATACAGCAGTACAAGCTGGGGCTGGTGGTGCTGCTGAAGGACTAGAGCTCTTCTGCCCTCTTTTCACTCAAAATTAAATAGATACATAAGAAGATGATCTTTGACTCCCCTTTATTTAGCAGACAGAAAGGTATTAAATGCCTTACAGATGAAGAGTAAAGTGCAACACAATGCAGGGACAAGTGATCTCACCAATGCTCTTTTCTTCACTCCAGTCACTATGGAAATCACTGTTGTAACACTCGGGCTTTGGTTTTGCTCTTACTTTGAAGGTGTACTTGCTATTAGCATCAATGCCAGCAATTGACACAGAATTCATTTCAGACTAAGGTAAAAAAGAAAAGGTAATTTGCTTTGTTCAATTACCAACATATTCTCAGTCACAAGCCTATTTACATTGTGCAGCTAATGTATTCTGAATGTTTTGACGGAAGACCTTTTTAAGACTATTATACCTCATTAAAAATAGGACAGAGTGGCATTTAACAAGCACAGAGTGACTAAATGCACATTACAAAGCTAAGATTTAATCTCATTTCACTGCTACATCTATCATGCAGCATTTGGCATCAATGATTAAACTAAGACTTAGCATTTGGAACAGTGCCTTTTTTTAATCTTTTTTTTTTTCCCTGCTTCTGGGAAACATCTGTGATTTACACTGCCTTCCCTTCTTGTCAGGGCAGGATAACTTTGACCATACCAAAGCATTCTGTGATGCCTCTACAGATAAGAGCATGCACTAGATAGGCTCTAACTGCACTTATTTTTTATCCAAAATGCCAGTTTCCCAGGGAACATTGATAGCATCTGAGTTTGGGGTAGAATAAACAACTAAAAATGCTCCACGGGAGAAGACTGCCACTCACTTTGAAATTTATCACACTGTTTTTACCATTCTGATCAAACAGTACATTCAGTTTGGCTATGGACATACAGCATGAGTTCATCTAGACACTGAACTCAATGCTTTTTATATGCACACTAAAACCAGTGCATCTAAGAGTGCACACCTCTTTCTTCCCCTCCATCTTCAGTCTTTATCCCCTTGCTTTTCTGTATGAGGTTCTCTGTTCTTGTGTGCACCAGCAGTTGATTTTTCTTTAGGGCAATTGGGTCACACCATCCAAGACCAAAGCTGCCACACGACCACACAGACCAGCAGGAAAACCCAACACCAAGACACCAGAACCCATACGCCTGAGAAGCAAACAGGCACCATTTCCTGATAGTTTAGTAAATCCTTCTTTATTAGACTGTTCTTACACACTAACAAATTGCCCTAACAAATGATGGGAAGGATTCATAAGACTTGCATGAATTTTGATGTACAGCTTTTACTAATATAAACCTACTGTACGAGAGAAAAATTCTACATTCACACAGCACTTCCAGCCCTAGCACCCAACCCATTCACATGCAACACATGTAACTGCTCATTTTCAACAGCAAATATTACAAAAGATCCATAGAAAAAGAAAATCAGTAATGAAAACTTACTGGAATGATCTGACCAATGTCCAAATCACCATTGCAACATTTAACTTCATAATGTAAACAACTTTTTGGAAAAGTTTCTGATTCACTCCATTTTACATGAATTTTATCATTAGTCTTTGACAATGTCAATTGTCTTGGTATAGCAGGTTTTACTGAAATGCAAAATGGAATAATTAGTTCAAAAGTCTATTTCACCGCTTACTAAAATTGTTCAGTCCTGTATTGCAGAATATTACACTTACACCAGTTCAAGAAGAGAAAGAGGAGAAAGTTGGCACCCAAAAGTCAAAAAAAGAGTAAATCCAACTAAAGAATAAGAGTAGAAGTAAATGGAAAATTACCCCTCCCCCCCAGATACCCACCCCACAGAAAATAAACTCTTGTCTGTATAATTTCAAATCAAAGGTCAACAGAAGAAGGGAGCATCTAATCACATTGTTTCATCCATACTTTATGAGGTGAAAGTTTCTCAAACACAACAATATATTACCAAACTTCTTATTTTAATTATATTTTCATGATGTGGTGTTAAACTTACCAAGGGTGGTAGGATTTTTACTTGCACACACAGGCCTAATTTCTTCAGAATCATCTCTAATCAAAATACTTATAGAAGGGTAAGTACTGGTGACTTTTGGGAAGGTAAGATTGAAAATGCATTCAAAGATTCCTTGGTCTACAGAAGAGTTGCCACACTTCTTAGGGTTTTTCAAGCCATCGAACCTAGAGGAATAAAATTATTTTTGTAAACTTCAGAAGAAAAGGACAGCAAGGGGAAGGTTTGTTTTCAAATGTGTATTACAAATTCTAAAGACTGATCTTGCACTAAAGCTATGCTATAGCATATAAAAAAATAAAGCTAAGCAAAGTAAGAAGCCTCTAATTTATCTCAAACTTTAGAAAGAGTATTGTTTTTGTGAAGAGTGCCAGGGAGCAGAAAGAGAGGCAGGTTTGTTTTATATCAAAGAGAACAACTGCTGTCAGCTTTGGTTCACATTTTCCACATGGGAGAACAATTTCAAGGAACAAAGAATACTTAGAAAACAAACTAATTTGGACCACTTCTTGTCAACAGAATTTCACCTCTGTGATAGAATGAGCTGATCAATCTCCATTACCTCTGCCTCAAGTATCACAGCTCTTGAGACAGTTGAGTTGCACCTATTTACCTGACTTGCTTTTCAAAATGTCAGTATTCCTTTCCAATAATAGAGAAGTTAGGAAGACAAACGTCTTCCTTGCTTTTCTTTGTTGCCCAAGCCTCAACAAAAATATACCAGTAGCCTTTCCTCCCAAGGAAAACAAACTAAAAAAACCCACCTCACCAGCATTGTGGAAAATACACCTTTCAGTCTAAAACTGAAGTGTTTTCTTAGGTTTTGGCTTTAAAATCTAAAAACTATTATTTTTTCAAAGCAGCATGAATTAAAACACTTTGCAGTCACTGCAGCTACATCTTCCATTAATATTAAGGGCAGGCTGAAGATATAAAGCTCAAATCTAAAGCATTATTCCAGTAAGTATCCCTATATCCAGAAATTCAGATCTTCAGCCCTGCATTGGTCCCGTTCTTGTAACAAAAGAAAAAATTTGAGTAGCAGTTCAGACAGGGAACAAACAGTCCCCCCACATTTAACTAAAGCAGCAAGTTTTCTGCTGTTTGCTGCCCAAATGCCCCGAAGTGAACTGCTGGCCTGCAGGATGGCCACTGGAGAAAAAGAGCAAAAAGTTTATGTAGTTTGCTCAAATAAGACAGAAAGCTGATTTAAAACTACAACATGGGGCTTTCGCAAAGAAAACTCCACTATTTCTACAGAAGGTAATGCAATCTGGCATTTCACAAGCGGCATCAAGGTGCAGAAGTATGCATAGATTAGCATGTACAGCTATCAATGCCAAGAGCTGGCTCACGCAAGTCTGTTCCTTTGGAACAAGACACCATTTATGGCAGTCCACTGGCCAGCGGGGATGATGATGATGATAAAAAGATGTTCTTCATAACTTTAAAGGTGAATCAGTTATTTAGGACATTGAAGATGCAAACAAAAGTACTATTAAGCGTTAGTAATGCTTTCATACCATTTCCCAACGGTTTATGAACTAACACATACACTAGTGAGTGATTGTAACTTAAACAGCCCATTTTGTTGGATTGCAAAGAAAGCAATTAATACATTGGTCTAGCTTAGTTCTTAATTATTCCCTCTTTGAATCAGGTGCCCAATTAGAAAAATATAGCAAGCAATAGCAGCTATGTTAATATGGGCTACAGAAGCAGACACAAAATAGTAGTTATATCGACTTCCCAAAAAGTCTTGGCCACAGCAGCTTCTGGCCCCTTCAGTCACGAAATTTTCTGTTGGATGGGACTGAGCAGTAACTTGGACACAATGCCCTAGGAACTTTCAAAGCAACAGGAGGCAGACAAATTGAATGTCTCAGGTAAAAACTAAAGATTAGTCCTAAAGCACTTAATAGCTGGGAATACCAATCTCCTACAAACCAGTAGAACAAGGTGTAGTTGGTGCCACTGCTTGCATTCTCCCCAGGACGCCAGGTACAAGCCATGTACTCCAAATTGTGCCAAACACAGCTCAAGTCAACAGCAGCAGTACCTGGAATACCTGCAAGGCAAGTTGGAAAGGTTCTCTAAGACTTATTTTGTCCAAGTCTTCTCCCCTGTTTCCAGAAGTAAAACACGTCATTTTACATAACTGAAACTGGAAGGCAGAAATGGGTTGGCTACCTCTCAGACTACACTGCCTGTTCACCACAACAATTTATGAGTTCCAGCTGTTTAGAGCTTGCAGTGGCTGAAATCTCAGCAGAGTAACTTCTAGAGGCAAGCCAATTGCAACAGCAAATCCCAGCGTTCACCATGGCTGAATTGCTACTTAGAGTTACCAGATGCTAAAGACAAGGCATTGAGTCAGGAAAATATTTATTTCTATTAATCTGCAGATACTTTAAAAATAAGTCAAAGTAGCTGGTAATTACAGGGAAACCTATAACAAAGCTAAATGCTACTACAGCCATCAATGTTAACCATAATTAAAGGCTGACTATTTTTATCTTCTCCAGATACAATATTAGTTGCTTAGTATTCTGAATATGGAAATACCTTTGAGATTTAAATATTGACAAAAGAAACACCAGGTAAGTTGACTTTCTAATTGAGACCCATATACCTTTAGACATTAAAATTCAACATTTGGAAACCCAAATCACATAAATACAAATAGGTCAATGGATCACCCGGGCAGTGCAATTACGGAATAAAGTCTTTCATATTCAATCTTGCATTTCTGTATGAGTTCTTTACACTGTATTACTGTATTACATTGTATTGGATACTTTTTCCTTGTAACAAATAGGAACATCTCCAGGAACTAAAAACTATGTGCATGTTAAATGTCGATCTACTTTGAATGTCCGAGCTTGCATTCTCCCTGAAGCAGCAACTAAGAGTATAGGGAAATGAAACTAGTTTTCCTATTCTAAGCGGTATATAAAAGCATTTCATCTGCAAACAGGCTTTTAAAACCCCAGCCTGTTTAGTACATGCCGTCCTAATGATCTGCTTCCCTGATTTTCCAGAACCCTTCTGGCAGACACACACAGGCTTGATAAGGTCTCTGATTCTCCCAGCCACATGTGGTTTTCGTCCACATCACGTCATGCTCCTGGGATAAGATAGACTTTTAGGCAAGAGGCTCATTTCTTTGCTGTACATCCTAACTTCAAGCATTCAAAATACATTATTCCTCAAAGTCTGCTTCCTAACAATTTTGCTGTGGACCCCTTACTTCTGCACGCCAAGAAACAAAAAATACTTTTTCTATATTCATTTTGTTATGTCTTGTAGACCCCACTCATCTCTCTTGAAAAAGACAGAACCCTATTACAGTTATTTAAGTAATTTATTCAACAAGTTGTTATATTTGCTAGATTCCTCCCTCCTACACGGACAATTGTAGGGTTATTTTAGGGACTTCTCTTTATACAGAAAAATCATACAAAATAAACTTAGATGTTAGCCATGAAGGCAGCAGGTTTAATGGAGTCTATGCTATCTCTTATCCCGCAACCACCACACAGCAGGAAGAAGAGAAGTAACAGGAGCCATACTACTATTTTGGAAGGGCACTTCAATTTTTCAAGCTTGCCCAGAAGACTTTCAGCATCCGAAGACCCCAGTTGTGTTTAAATGTGGTATAATCATTCTGTTTAAGCTGTATCAATCAAACCAGCCCTTGCATCTGGTATTTGTCTATGATGTATTTTATGATTTCTTGTTAAAAGAGCAGAGAAAAAGCCATGTCTCCTCAAGCCAAGAGGGGGCTGGCTTCTGCTGGTGTTACCTTTCGGCAGAAGGGAGGTCTCCACCCAGGGGCTGGGCTCACTGGTGTTGTCATTCTTGCATTCACTTCTCACTCTGAGGCTCATTTCCTCATTCAAACGTGCATCCATCACACGGAAGCGACTCTTACTCCATTCCTGGGTTTAGATGGGGGGAAGAAAACCAAAACATTTGTCATACCATCTCAGACACACGGGAATTCCCACCAGTGTAAGGATATATTACAGCCCTTCAGAAAGACTACAGCTCAAAGCCAAAGGAAACCAGTGTCTGACTACGTGGGAAGCCTCACCATCACTTGGCTTTGCTTTTTCCTTCTCAGGCCCAGTCATAACTCACAAAGAAAAACAACTACTCCTGTGACATACAGACATAAGCAAAGGCTACACAAAGATCAAGAAATAAATATAACATGAAGGAAAATGATCCTAGAATATGTCTTCATGGATAATGTAAAATAAGCATGTTTATACTACAGCCGTATAAATAGGAGCTTACAAATCTGACCTTCACCTTTCTGTGTGTGTGCACATGAGGGCATGACTAACAGAATAAAGAACATTTGAAGACACAACCAAAAAACAGTGAGAAGAGCTTGAATGATTTAAGGAGCTAAAGAAAAACCTACCAAAACAAACCCATAAATGGCTATTAAATGCAGTGACACCAGATCAAGCCCAAGTACCTCATGACCTTCCATTTTCAAGCATGATTGTGTGAGAAAAAGGCTCACCCTATTATCACACAGTTTCTTGAGCATCTTTTGTTAGGCTAGGAGAATGTCTTCTAGTTAACTGGAAACTGGATACAAAAAAATTATCTTTGTTATGGCCAAAGAATGCTGTAACCACTCATGTGTAAAAATAATAAATATTAGCACTAATGAGAGGGCAAAGAAATCAAACAAATGTACAGATTAGGTTTGTCTGGATTTGAAAGACAGTATCTGCCAAGGAATGCAGGAACCTCCCTTGGAATAGAAAATGTGACTCCCTTCCCTCCAAATGATTATAACTCTGAAATTACGGGGCTTTCAGGCAAAAACATAACAGTTCTTAACTAGTATGCATATGTATAACAAGGCAAACAAACAACAATAACTACGGCAGCAGCAGCGAGCAGCACCAGGAGCCCAGCGCCAGCCTCCTCTCGGCGCTCAGGCCCCTGCCCCTCGGTGCAGTTCCGCTCCCGGCCGGCAGGGGGCGCTGGCGGCTCCCGGGGAGCAGGGCGGTGCGATGGTTCCCGCGCCGGCAGGGGGCGCTGTGGCGCGAGCGCGGCCCCTCTCTGTGGTGGGCAATGGCGGGAGCTGGGGGAAGGGACGGGAAAGCGGCTTCCTTTACAAACCCCAGGGGCAGCCGGGCCCGGTGCCCCTCTGGATGGTGAAAGGAGGNTCCCGAACACGGCCGGGAGAGGCTCCCTCGGAGGGGCTCGGGGTCCTGGGTTTTCCCTGAGGCACCCGAGTACATGGTGAAGGTCCCTTCCAGTGAGATCCAGTGTTCATAAGGTCCCAGTGCAACAGCTGCTCTTACGAGCAGAGCCTCACTCACGGTAGGAGAAAATAGTAGGGGACAGGATTCCTCAGTGGT
The DNA here is from genome assembly GCA_013397055.1 of Pachycephala philippinensis. Lineage (NCBI taxonomy): Eukaryota > Metazoa > Chordata > Aves > Passeriformes > Pachycephala > Pachycephala philippinensis. The sequence goes on from VWZT01004623.1 coordinate 15,791, forward strand.
GGTGAATTCTTCCCACAGTGACCGCAGGTTCTGATCCCAAGAGTGAGGGAGAGCTCGGAGATGAGCCCAGCCCCTCACCCCCCAGCCAAAATCTCAAAGTATCTCTGCCCTTCCCAAGAGAAAAGCCCCCAGCTAAGGGGCTGCAGCCAGCTGCACCCCGTTACCCCACCTTGTCCACTTTTTGGTTTCTCTTAAGTACCAGTCGTTATCATCTCTTAGCAACAAATGGGAGAAAATTCCCTGAGAGGAAAAAAAAAAAAAAAAAAAGAAAAAAAAAAAAAAAGAAAAAAAAAAAAAAAAAAAAAAAAAAAACCAAACCCCCAAAAAAGTTCTATGAGCAAAAGATGCAGCAAGATGATGCAGTCTGGTTCATCTTGTCCTGTGAAACTGCTGACCCTCAGTTCTTTTACTGCTGATGACCTTATCTGTTAGACCCTTCCACAAATTCATTAAGCTCGTTAACCAAGGAGACTTTCTATTTGTTAATTTGTTAATGAACCAACCAAAAGAGGTAAATAGGTTTCTGCTGTGTTAGCCGGTTCAACTGGCTCATCTAAAGGTCCAACAAAGATCATTAGTGTCAAAAATAAAACATCATCCTTTTAGTTTTTATTAAATTAGCTCAGCTGTTTACAAAACCACAGAGTCACAGAATCATAAAATGGTTTGGGCTGGAAGGGACCTTAAGGATTATCTAGTTCCAACCCCCTCGCCATGGGTTGCTGCCTTCCACTAGAGCAGGCTCCATCCAAACTGGCCAAACAACATCCTTACTCATGTCCAGAGATATCCTGGAGCTGTGAGAAAGAATACGATGGTCAGCATGAAGAGGCCGATGTAAGCATCAGCCTGTAAGACTGTAACAGGGCTCAACAACAAAGGACTGCTTCAAGAGGTATCATATAAATTGTAACCATATCTGAAATAGCAGCACTACCTGCCCCACAGCCGGCATCTACCAAAGGCTTCAAATTCCCAGGGTTTGGAATGATGGATTTATTTTCTTACTGGCAATAAATTGTAAAAATACTTGTTCTACAGCCCATAGCAATGGCCACCATGGCACTGCCCTGACCAAACAACAGCTAATCCACAGCAAGGAGCACGTCTGGGCTGCAAACCATCTAACACAGAAAACGAAAGCCCAAAACACACAATTTTTATGACTTCTCTTCCAGGGAACAAACGTGCTCCATATTGTCTTCAAAACACAACTCTCCCATAAATAACTGTAAGGGCAGGGAGAGGGCAAATGGGGGAATGTTAATACTTGGCATTACCTCCAAAAGATACGATGCTGTCAAACCACAGCTAAATCTGCAAGTCTCCTTAAACTGAGGTCAAAGTAAAGGAGACAAGGCTTTGCAAATTCCCATTTAACTCTTAAGGATGTAGAGTGCCCTGTATCTATTTTTTCTAGAAAGCTGCATAAACAAAGACTGAAACGAGACTTTTCCCATTATTATTACTCATAACTCATATAACTTTCGTGTTACCATCAGCACTCATTTATCAGAGAGCAACAGACAGATTTTTCTGATCTGAAGATCCCACATGATTAATTTTTGAGGTTTTGAGCCCATGATAAAAATGAAATGCTATATTAAAATTGTATTTATACATGTGCATATGCTCACACACACGGAATTTTATCACAGTAAGACATTTACTGAAACACAGAGTTAAAAGAGGTGATGTACTTACTCTTCCGTCCTCAGGAACCCCATTAATGACGATGTCACTGGAATACTCCAGGTTGCAGCTACTGCTGATGTTCTCTGGGGGGTTCCATGTCCAGTTCAGAGTGCAGATATGGATAAATGAATAGTTCAAGTTGGATGGAGATGGAAGAATTCTTGCTCCTAGAATAAAGGAGTTATCAGTGTAACAATCCTGTTGGCCCACACTTTATATAATACTGGCAGATTTTTAACTCTCCTACAGAAAAGAACACAAATAACTTCTCAACTTCATCACTCATATTTGCTATCAGATAAGCTACTGCTCACTAAAGTGTTTCTATTATTCTTGTTACCTCAACCAACCAATAACTTAAATACGCACAAATTAACTGAAAAGTAATTTTTAAGAAATTGTCGCCTGCAACAACATAGTGGTTGTGGTACTCAAGCTTTTTGCATGTTGCAGGAAGATGAGTCACATGCTGCAACTTTAATAAAAACAGTATATACATTTTGTGGAGCAATTAATACTTTGTTTTCCCCAAAAGTTATCCATCAACACAGTTTTAAAGAGAAATCCTTAAACAGACAAGCGATTACGTCTTGCAAGCTGTATGTTAGAAGCACAATTTAAGCAAAGATTGCAAGCAAAGCAAAGATTGCAAATGCAAGAATGTTAACAAACAATAAGGAAACCAACATCACTTTTTCAATTACCTATTAAACACATAATGATATGTTCTGGCACAGTGAGCAAAACCACTGTGGGACAAGTAGTAATTTACTGCTGGCACACTTCAGTGGTACATTTTTTCACCTCCCCAAAAGCCAGACAGAAGCAGAGCAGGGCCATGACTCAGAGACGGTCGCAGCGATAAATCCATTTGTGCATTGACCCTTCCTTATCTTGTGCACTGAATTAATGCCTACTCAAGGCCCATCACACAGCTTGAAGGTCATATTAGAAAACAAAGAAGGGAAATGCTGCAGAAAATGGCAAACTTCCAGGAAAAAGTAAAGTATGTGTCAGGTATCAATTCTAGAAAACATCACCAACTGGGAATTCCCTAAGAAAGTGAAAGTGGATTTTGTTTTTTTTTAAAGGACTACTCTAATATGTACTATGAGAAGATATTGAACCAGAAGCCCAATGAAACTGTTTCTCAGGGTATCTCCAGGTATCATCACTGATGCACCACCACTTGTTTGTCTGTGGACAGAGTGTACCCTTGTTACTCAATAGTTTCACAAACACTTCAAACAGGTATCAGCTAGTGCTGCAGGTCTTGCTGTCCCAGGGAACCAAGCTCAACCCATCCCAACATTTGAGAGAGCTCATAGGAAAAAGGCAGAATAATTCCACCAAAATCAGTTTTCCCATCCAAGGTCACACTGCAGCCCTGTTTCCTTCAGCTAGCACAAGGAAGAGGGAAGATGGAGAAGCAAAAGAGCTTCCTTGAGCAAGAATTCTGCTCAAAGCATCCATGACACCATTATCTTACATTTCCCAAAAGCCAGAGCAGCCAAATCTTGGAGGGAATTCATCAAACTTCTGGAGCTCTCTCAGACCTTTGCATAATTCAAGGACAGGCAATGGTAGAGATGAGGCACCATTACGATCCGTGTGTCCATGTGTATGCATGGATAATGGATGCTCACACAGATAATGAGAATAATTACAAAGATTCACTGACTTATTCTGAATATGCTTAGTTTATTTGAATACTTACAACGTTTGGGATTTTTGTTTGTTTGTTCAGTTTTACAGATGATGTAAAACTGAACACCAAGAGCAGAAAAGAGAAATTTTTATTCTTGCACAAACACAGTCTCCAGTGAGAAAACTGAACCTAGCCAGAACATCTTTGCCTATTACCTGTTTGACTAACAAAAACTTAGGACAGGCTTTAGGAACAGCCTTGGGACATTGAGTTTGCAAATACTGAGTCCTTTTGATCATATTTAAAAAAAAAAGTTTTCAACAAGAGCACACAGCTCTAAGCATTCCATCTTTTCACGATGGAACTTTTTTTTACCTACAATAGACACAAACCATTAAAAAATATGTCATCCCTGATTGCTATTCTGAAGTTCTAAACATTTTCTTTTAATAGGTTTGATTAGAAGCCATTGCACTTAAGTTTGCAGATTTCTAGCCGCACAAAGAAGTGTGAACATTCAAAGTTTATAAATTAATAAATAAATTGTATTAGCATAAAAAGTTTAAATCTAGTAGGTTTTCGATTAATCTACAGAATTCTGAAGCTTGTGTTTTAATGTTACATTCAGCTTTTATTCATAGGTTAGGCCAATCTCATATTTTTGTCTGTGTAAAATATAGTCTCATGCTTTAGTTATTAAAATTTCTATAGCAACTTGGCAGAACAACTCAATGACCAGCTACAAAATGTAGGCAAGCCGTTATTTCACTCTTAAAAAGAAAAACCACGGTTGTGCTTCTAAGAGAAGAAGCACAGCAGTAGCCAGCAAAGATTAGCGGAGGCATAGAAAACATATTATTTCTAAAAGCCCTAATGTGGAAACATCCGCAAATCCTTTGCATCAAGTACCATGTGAGTGTTGTAAAGTAATAAAAAATTAATCACATTTTTATTTTGTCCTCCTGCATTTTCTGAAGATTGATTTCATGGTTATAAACCGAATTGCAGACAGTTGGAAAATAACAATTCTCTAATGACTGCAGCTGGGTTTTTGGATAACATGAGCAGAGAATAAAGCTTCAAGCACGGGTCCTTATGAAGCCCTCACAGACACGCACGCATCTTTCCTGAAACTAAACATTCGTGCTTCCAGAATCGGGAATACTAAAGGAAGAGCGAAGGCACAGGGCGAGGGAGGCTCCGCGTGCCCACACCCGGCGGAGCCGGTCCCGCACCGTCGCAAGACGCGAGCACCGGGAGGAGGGCGGAGGGTTCTGCTTGGGGTTTTAGGGCAGAAACAGTCCCGGGAAACGAAGACGGAGCTTAAAACATTTCTGCCGACCCTGTCAAGAGCTGCCTTACTGAAAGAGGAGAGCAGATTTTCAGCATCCTCCCTCCCGGTAAGCGGCAGGGCAGGGCGCGCCGCCGGCGCTGCCTCGCACACAGCTGACGAGCTTCGGGCGATTTCTACTACAAAATGAAAGCATTTCCCTTACATGCATGCCCGCGTGTGCGCGGAGCCCACGGCCGAGCCGCCCGACCCGCGCAGGGCGAGAGCCCGGAGCGGCTGCTCCAGCCCTGGCACCGCGCCTGCGGACACGGAGCGCAGCCCGCGGCCGGTCCCGAGCTCCGCCGCCCCTTCCTCGCCATCCCTTCCTGCTCCTACCTGCCGCCGTCCCCGCGGCCACCACCCAGCAGACGGCGAGGAGGAGCGGGCAGGGCAGCAGAGCTGCCGCATGCACAGCCATGGCTCGGCCGCCCCAGCGCGGCCCCTCGTTCCCACTTCCCGTCGAGGGGCCGGGCCAGCCGGGAAGGGCGGTGTGACGAGACGGGACGGGACGGGACGGGAAGGGAAGGGACGGGACGGAACGGGACGGCCCGCCCAGGTAACCCGAGCCGGGGCGGGAGTAGCGGCGCGGCTCCGCCACCTGGGCAGCACCGCGCCTGGGCAGGGCTGGGCAGCGACGGGAGAGTCCCACGGCCCTCCTTCTGTTGTCACCCCTCTGTCGCCCCATGTGCCACCCCTGCACTGCCCTTCGCTCCCTGCCGCCCGCCGCTGCCTCCCGCACGTTCGGCACAGAGACACTTCACAGAATCAATTCGACCTGAAAAGACCCTGACATCATCGAGTTCCCCTCCGCTGGAGCCGTCGGTGCCTCCCCGAGCCCGGACTTGGCCGCGCCGCAATCGCGGAACCGCAGCGATGCCGCGGGACGCGGGCGGTGCCCGCACAGCCCCGCGCCGCTGCCCCGCCGCCAGCCCCGTGCCATCCGTGTGTCCCCTCACATGCCACTGCAGCGCGGCCACAGACTCACAAAGGTCTCATTCTGTGAGTCGAAGTCGTTTTTCTTTTATAACCGGTTTTACACTTGTCTGCTACAGCTATTGAACCGTGCCCCAGACGGGGTATGGTTCATGTCCTCTCCCAGGAAAGCAGCTACATTAGTACATCCCCGAGCAGTTATCTTGATGTCAGAGCAGTTATACACCCCCTGGCAGAATGCTGCTTTTTGCAATCCCTCCTGAAAATTCAGCTAATTTCTACAGTTCTCATCTCTGCTAAAAATGCATATTGTTCTTTTTTTTGCAGATCTGCTTTCTACAAACTTCCCCAAACGCCCTCTGCTTCAGCCCCTTCCAAATACAATATGGTCACTTGGAATTTTTCTCTCACGTTTGTGGGTGTGATGCAGCAAGTTTTCCAAAATTTTCACAGAATTTGGAATAGGACATATGTGCTATTTTGATAAATTTCAGGAGAATAAAACATTTGGGATAAGGCTTTTCCTTCTGAACTAGAATTTTGTGCGAGCTAGCAAGCTTGGTCCTAGTTACCACCCAAATACAGGTATTCTAAAAATAATGTAGATCCAGCAGGGAGGAAATTTGGCTGAGTTTCAAGGCAACCCAAAATTTCTTATTAAAACTAACTTATTCCTAAGCCAACAGAATGTTTCAGTATTTACTCAGCTCCTCAAGGAGTTTTGCAAGAGTTCATTTTTTTAGACATATTCTAGAAAAAGGGAAGTGGATCTTTTTATGACAGGGTGGGGAATATCCTGTGTTAATATTAGGCTTTTTTGCTTTTCTGCCTGTTTGTTTCCCTGTGAAATAAGAGGACTTCTGGTTGCTGTTAGAAAGTGCCCAAGGACCTGCAATTATAATAAAATAAAAATGTGGTTTAAAGTTCCAGGATGTGGAACATTTAAGCTGTGTGACGGAGATCAGATTGTGCAATTACTTAGAGCAAACGTGGACTGTGCCTGCTAGTGAGGACAGTTGTAGAGTAGAGCTGCTGATCCACGAAACCCCACTCTTGCTTTCAGTTTCCTTGCTGATGTTTCCTTTCCTTCCTTCTTTCTGTTTTGTCCACTCCTCCCAGGAGAGCCAGTGCCAAGAACACATGCAGTCGTTCACTCCTTTTGGCTGCCTGCCCATCAACGTTGTGGGCAGCTGAAACATTTTTCCCCCTCTCTCCCCCTTCTCCCCGAATGCTCGGCTCGTTGTCACATTCCCATCCCAATTCACGGCAATCATGACTGCCGCCAGAGCCTTTGATCTCTGCCACCTACCAGAGACTTCACATTTCTCAATCTCATTGAGTCCTGTCCTGCATCTTTCTGTTGCAAACCTTATTCTCGTTCACATTCTTGTGAGCCAATGCACCTGTGCTGTAGTGACTGGGACTCGTATAGACACACCTGAGGTATATTTCAAATGATCTGTTGAACACGTACTTGGGGTACAGCTTCATGCTTGGTATAAACTGATTTACAATCATGTTACTGTCCTGCCCTTGGCTGTGTGCTCCTGCCTTTTCCACCCACATAACCAAAGCCAGTGATTGTGGGGCCATGCAGTGAGTTTGCAGATGCAATAAAACAAAAATCCAACTTTTTTTCCTGTGCATGTTCCCAAAATCAGATTAACAAATGATGCCAATGCCTGGTGTGCCTGCACAATTACTAAGTCCAGCAAGAGGCAACTATTATTAGCAGCACAGGGCTGTGGGGAATTGTCCCTTTTGGGATCAGAAGTTGCTCCACACCAATGTTGAGATTCCTCCTTTCTGATTTTGCACCAGCTTCTGTAAATACTTTAGGTCTCAACTGACATAATTACAGGCTCTTCAGAAGATGGCTGGGGTCAGTTCAAAAAAGGGCTCAAATAGAATACAGCTGGATCTGAGGCACAAAAATCCAAAACTGCGTTGAAAAAACCCCAGTCTGACTCATATGGCTTCTCCCTTTTTGACCTTTGTCATGTCCTTTGTTCAGTGTTCTTTGTGGACATCTAGAATTTTGTGATACGTGTTCACAACAGACATGAACTCTGCACACTCTCTCTGAACTGCTGCCCAAGCCCCACTGGAAATCAGAAATTATGTGGAATAAAACCCACCTCCTTTGAAGAGCACTTTTGGGTGGACATGGAACCAAGCATGTGCAAATGTTGTATCCCCCTCTGATAAATTCTATTACAAGCCCATGCATCAACTTTTCTGCTCACTGTTCCCTAAGTATCAAGATCTATTTAATTCACCTGTTGATTTGGCAAGGGAGTAACTCCTTTACCCACCAATGGAGGCAGGGCACAAACCTGGTTTCACAGCTGTTTGACCAAGGCTTGCAAGAGCCCCATACAGAAGCCTCAGAAGACAGAGGTAGAAAATGCAGTTTGTACTTTATCTTCTGGTGAGGTAAATAATAATTATACCTGACTTACATTACATCATGTAAGAGCTGGTACAACTGCCTGGGCATATACATTAGTCTACCCACCAAGCAAGTTGAGTTAGTTGAAGAAGAGCAATAAATACATCCCCAAAGAGCAAAATTCTGGGTTTGAAAATTGTAACTCCAGAACACAGCAAAAACCTGACCACAAACTTACTGGATATTCTCTAGGAAAGTGAGGTGATCTACTGGGATGTTTCCTTACTTGTGATTCATATCTTGTTTCTATTGATAAATTTGTGTGTATGACTGTCTCTTTTTTCCTGATGAATCATGTTTTTGGGATTTCCCTGAGCTGGATGTTGCGGCCCTCATGCGCCTTTAGGATTTCTAAGTCAACATCTATTTGTTGCTGAATAATTTAGTGTTCACCATTTGATATGGTGTACTTCTGTGTTTGAAGATTTATTATGGTAATCTTTAGAGGGAGCATATGTGATAGCTCAGTGCACTAGGGTTTAGTCCCATGAATCCTACATGGGTATTAGCTTCTGATCACACACCCTGTTCTGGGAAATGAAGAGAAAAAAAAAGAAAACCTAAGCAAAACAGGTTTCTTGCAACACTTCTTTTTCCTGGTTTCATAGTCTTTTATTTTGACCTGGAATAAACTCTGAACTTGACTGCAATGTGATTTTTTCCCCTGGCTTCTTGTAAAAATCATTCATTATTCAAGAAAAGTAAAAAGAAATGTATAGGATGTAAAGTAAAGTAAGTAAAAATAGTATAGAATGGCTGGTTTCAGGAAGATCTTGAGCAACTCTGTTCATTCTCTGTATCTAGTACAGCAGTTAAGAACCGAGGCAAATGGGAGGTGCTGTTCTTTCACACACAGAAGGTTAAACAGGGGTCATACAACACACATAGGTACAACATGCAGGATAAAAGCACTCCTGTTATGATTATGTAGCAGCAGGTGTTAGATTTACATGAAAAGAGAGTAAATTACATCCAGAATAGCTGAAATATTATGTGCATATCACAACTGGTTCGCCACTGCTTGGCACAAGCATATTATTTGAAGTACTACACTCTGTTTGCATAGAATTAGCTGTATAGAGTGTTCCTCAACACAGTAAGAACCCCTTGTTTATTTAGAGAACTCAGCTCAGTGAACATCACATCAACATGTGCTACTCTCCTCAGGTGGGTAAATTGGGTAAGATGTAGTTTAATTTCTATTAAATTTTTGAGCCCATAATTTCCACTTACGTTCTTCTTCAGTTCTTTTGGGCCAAGTTATTCAAACCATAATGTGGAGTCCATGGGATTTTGTCTCTTTAGAAAGGGAAACCAAACATATTTTATCTACTTTGAGACAAAGGTATTAAGTTTATCTAAAGTCTTGTTCTATATCAAAACACCGTCTTGTGTACGTTCAAAGGTCTTCTGGAACAAAACCAAACATGTTACACACTACAGCTATTCTCTCATCCTTGATTTTTCATTTCCTGGCCTATCTCATGAAAAGTCCTGATAGCAGGAGAAGTTTAAAACACCAAATAATATGTAAAAATACATCCTTCGCTGCAGTAAGTTCTTCATTCTAGGTTTTTTTGGGGGAAGGAAATGGAGCTCTGAGGTTATTAACACTACTTTCTAATCCCTCTGCAGAGAGAAAAGCAGTAGGTCAAAGAGAGAAAATGTTTACACTTTGCTTACTCTGTAAATCTCTAAAAGCGAGTTCTTGTACAAAACACTGGCAGACCCTTTGTTGCTTTGTATGTCCAATTTGCAAACCATCTGGCTCTGACACATACCATTATCCAAACCAATCCTGATACTGAGAGTAGCCATCTCCTCGTAATCCTTACGTTCCATTCATCCCATTTCCTTTCCTTTTATGCAAAATTACCAATGCATCCGTTCTGAAGACTTGATGTGTTACACAGCAGTTTTGCAGCAAAAATAATTAGAGGCACACAAATAAAATATGTAATGTAGCCAAATGGAGATATAGAAAGAGTGTGTGTCAGGATGTAATTCAAAATATGTTCCACTAATTTTTCAAGACTAAAAAAATCCTGCCATTCCTTAGGCAATATAAGAAAATCAAAAATGTTAATGAACTATAGACATTTCTATTCTTCTCAAAAGAGTAGCAAATAGGATGTACCCAATGTGAGTATCAGCTACATAAAACGGGCACATATATAGTACACTCTCCAGATAATCTGTGAATTAAGCTCTTCCAGCCATAAATAAGAAAAAAATCTGGCAGATTTCTTTAAACTGGGACAATTATGTAAGAAAAGGATAGATAGAGAAAATGTGATCATCCTCTTGGCACCAAGATGATCATCTTCTTGTCCAAAACCAGCTGTAAAATAATGGCCATTCCTCATCCTTTCTAGATTGGTGAATACATAAAGGAAAAACAAGTTGGTTTGTTACCAGTCTTTTTACAACCAATCTAAAAAGGAGATTTTTCTGTAGAAAATCCAGAAAAATTATTTAGCAGGACAGAAGGCAAATCCTTAGGACATATCATTTTTGTAATTCATTAAAACTGCATGTAAGTGTATATTCTGAAATGCAGTGACTGTATATATTCTAATTGGACTGGTATTAAGCACTTCTTTTTTGGCCAAATTACCATGACAGCTTTCCAGTATATGACAGTGAAATGACAGGACAACTCCAATATCAACAGCTTGAGAAGTCCAGATGAAAATTCATCTTGGACAATTAAAGACATCTGAATATACAAGTGAGAATTTCACTGGAATTCCAGTAAAAATAAGGAATAGAAATTGAAAATTCAGCCAACAATATTATCTCAGAACACTAAAGACATCAAAAACCGTGCATAAGGATCTCCCTGCAAATCCAGGAAAACTATTAGGTTACCTATACTATTTGAAAGAGCTATGGTGCAAGAGCTTTTGGGTGTCCATATCTCATCATTGCTGATCATAGTCAAGATATGCCTTTACTACTGCTATTTAGAGGTCAGTTAGCTCCAAAAGTATCTTGTATTGGATTGACTATTAACAAGCTTCACACCTTTTAATAAAGCAATCTGGAAAACTCTCACTATATGCTTTTAAATATTATTTTTTGAAAGATAACAATCAGGAAGGTGCTAACCATATTTACACATACTAATCTCTCTTCCTCTGTTTGTGCTAAATTTAGAGCCTGTCTGGCACAAAAGCACACAGAAGCAGAAATGTGGCTGGTTTGTTATAGGCACATCTGTATTTTGCTTGCAACAGCTAATAGGTGAATTTATGGATCACAACATTATTTTTTCAGAATATGAATAATTGTAGCTATTTAGAATCATGCATAATAAATATTTTGAAATGTGGTCCAGTTACTATTTGAAGATAATTTTTGTCACAAAGATTTAGAAGCTTAACATTTTATAGACACTACAGCCAAGCTAAATACCCAGCTGGAGTCCTTTTATTATGGCATTTTGTTACATATCCTTAAAACTCTCACCCTTCCCATATGAACTACTGCAACCATATTTACAAGGATTGTGAAAAACACGGATGTTAAAAATGTCACTGGATAAAAGAATTACTGAACTGTGTTCTTCTTCCTGAATCTGAAGCGTATTATTAAAAAAGAGACAGAGAATGTATGAAAGCTTTGGGAAGGGGAAGAAGGAATAAAAGAATTCTGGAAAATACATTTTCTCCAACCACCTATGCGACAAAAACAATGAGCTTTCAAAGAGCAGATCTGTTTAACAGGAGGGAACATGCATGACTTGTGGTGCTAAAAAATCCCTCAATTTTGTATAAGTTATTTTGATGTGCTGCAATTTTTTAAACCACGTCTCTCTGATTATTAGAATTTTTTCTGAAAGCTGTTAAAGCACCTTATAATTTCCAACTCGATTTAAGCTGTTCTCAGAGTTTATATTTGTGTGAGACCATGAGTAGCAAGCATGAAAACTCGTAACAAATGACACATCTCTCAGGTTTGCTTTCAATGAGTACAATCAATTCTCTACAGCAGCTGTGAAAGGCTACCCAAAACTGGAATCAGCTACAGTAAGCTCAACTTTCATGGAGATTACTTTAGAAATATCTCCTCTGAGGACGTATGAAAATTATAATTTCTGACTTAGGTTTTAGTTATTCCAGACTAGGGCAAGTTTACTCTCATTGAGTGCAATAGGGGTATCTGGACCCCAAGTCACTTTTTAGAAGAGAAAGTTCTCTTACCAGTGACTACAATTTCTCCTTCATGTCTTCTGTCCAACAAATCTTTTAGCAGCAAATATGATATAATGCTAATTTCTATATATTCTATACTCCTTATATTTACAAAGTAGTTTTACATTTTACTATAGTCCATTGTACAACTTTACATAGTACATCATTGTTTCGATTCATAATTCAGCAATTCACTACATATTTAGATAACTGCCTTTCCACATACTGCTATTCATTTAGCTTAAAAAAAAAGTAGAAAAAAAGCACAGTGGTGCAATGTCCAGGCACTTTCAATGTTGCTCAGCAAAATAAGCAAGCACCCTGTTTGAAAGCATGGCAACTTTTTTTGTGGGGAAAAAAAAACCAAACCGAACTGAACCGAACCAAACCAAACCACCGCACAATTGAATCTTTGCTCATCATGGATGATTTTAAACATCCTTTGTACAGTTCCAAGAATTCCTGAGAAGGCTCTGTAAAATATGACTGATATGTTTATATGTCAGCAGTGGGTCTGAGTGAGCAGTAACTTCCATCACCAGAGGTTCCACTGATCGCACAGAAGACATGAAGAGAGTCCTGCATCCACGGTGAATGCATTGTGTCTTCATGATAGATCTAAACAAAGCAAAACAATCACAAATTCAATACAGGTTTCACTTCATTATGATAATCAAACTGTTTAAAAAGGTATGCAAAAGATATATCCAACCTTGTCTTCAAAGCTGTTGCACAAAGGCAGCGTAACAAAGAAATAAGAAAGAAGAGTAGTTTAGTGATTTCTGTAGCATTAATATATACACTATTCTGTGTATTACTGGATCACTTTTAGTTACAACTATGCACTGTAGGAAAGAAACAGTTCTCTGTACAATAATTTTTTAGTATGTCTTAGCAGTAACAGAATTCTAGTATGTTTTTTTGTAAGCACAGGGAGTAGGTGCAGCTAAATCCCACAGACACTCACTACCTCTGTGTCCAGATTTTTTACTTTGTAGCCTGAAGGACACTCTGACAGCACAGGATCCAACTGGACTGGCAGAGCTGACCGTGTATTTGTTTTCACCATGTGGTTCGCCAGTCAAGTTAGTTACTTGAAATTGCATCAGTGAAACTGAGGTCACTGGCCATCATAAACAATTTCTGGACATCCAGCTTTCTGCCAGTCTCTGAATATTCCTGAACCTGTTCAGCTCCAGTTTATCAATTTTTTTGTGTTTACATTTTAGCTTAAAAGATCTATAAATGGGTCCCAGGCTGACTCAGTGATTACCCATCTGCCCTTGCATTTCAAATGAAGGGCACTGCCTGTGTTGCTTTGGGACACTGACAATATTTAGAAAAGCGTATGTTATTTGCAATGAGAAACCTAAGTTAATGCACTGTACTTCTTATGTTTCACTGAGTAACGTTGCAAAATAAGGAAACTTATTCCATTAAGTTGAATTTGTTAGATATTAGGTCATTTGAGGGCAATGCAAAGTTCAAGTCAGCTGTTGTACATAATATTGTGCAACTATGAAGAACATTGTTCATAAACATGGTCTTTTAAGCTGCCTTTTGAGCTATTACAAGAAGAAAGTGAAAAGTATATCCTTCCCAGGGAGCCCTTCACTTGGACATTTCACTCATATTTTGCCTGTTAACCAAAGACAACACAGCAGTGGATAAATCCAATGAGGTAACAGGGAGTGTGTTTTAACAATGCTTCTTTGTTCTAAAATAATCTTAACTATTGTACTGTGACAGTGCAGGACTGAGTGATTTGTTTTTGATTTGACTATTGCAAAATTCAAAAGCCACAGAAGTTCCAGCAGCTGCATGCAAATTAGATGTCTTGGCACTGGCACACAGCTTAGAGTAAGCAGGTGGCAGTTCTTACAAACAAGCCTCTCTGAGCAAAGTTCAGTAGTGGAGTACATAGGTAGTGGCAATGAAAAAACCAGTGTGGCAAATGTGCAACATCGACAGTTTGCAGACTAAAAAAAGGTGGCTATGAGCAGAGTAGAAGGGGAATCTAACCAAAGCAACAGGAATGCAGCAGTCACTCTCAAACGGATGCACCCTTATACTCCTACAACAAAAATCATCCCCATCATGAGACTGTTTCCCTGAAATGATATTGTACTCTTCCATAACAAGACTCTGATTCCCATAAGCATTATTTTATTGTAAATTAATCTTATTTGCAAACAGCAGCCTGGTGCAGTTGTATTATTTTGCCACTTGCAGATTTTTTCAATTAGTGTGAACAACTACTCAACTGACTGTGGAATTTGCCTATCCATTTTTAGTGAGTTATCATGTTGCATCTTTAATTCACAGTCACACATAGACTGTAAATTGACTAACTGGGAGATTCTGAAAGCATTCTTCTAAATTTCAAGTTCTGTGGACCACAATGCAATCTGTACTGCTGATTTTATATCCTTGATGCTATGAATCTAGAACAAGCTTTCTTCTGTCATAATGTCAAAACAAAAGAGCAGAGGTATGGAAATTACTTCAGAAAGCCAGTTCTCATCTAATTTCACAGCATGATACTAGGTAGAAGTACAACTGCTCTTTGAAACTCTCACCTCTATGATGCTACTATTCAAATGTATTTTCCTAGAAAGTTCCAAGAAAACATAAAAACATAGATCAGATAAATTAGCACAAATTTTAACAGTGCATAAAAATGGCATGTTTGCATTAGGCAAAAATTATAAGAAAACATATGTAAGGAAAAATAACATATTAAAAAAAACCCCCATAATCTGGATATAACTGAGGAAATGGAAATTTTGCTGGAGAACTTTGACCTGTGACCTCTTTATAATTTGCAGACATGACACAGACCGTGGCATAGGATTTCTGATGACCACGGCAGGCAGTGGTGTGTCACTGAAGACTCCACCCTGCTGCACTCTGAATACCAACATCAGGCTCAGTCCTTCAGTCAACAGAAAGCAGTTTTAGGAATCCACCAAATATACTGCTTTTCATGTTCACTTACTCGCCCTTTTATATTTAGCAACAGAACATGAGGAGTGATCACATTTTCAGTTAGTTCCCAGCCAGTTTTCAGCTTAGTCAGCTTTCAAGCACAGAGAGCCACCTCTGTGGGCTCCCACCATGCAGTACGTGCCTGTTCATGGATGATGTCAGAAAGCTCTTTCACCATATCCCGAAAGTTTGATTTTAACCCTTCATGGTACTCCACTTGATCCTCCTTAATGAGACGCTCGTTGAGCTCCAGCGCAATTCCACAGGCTTGGATAAACTTCCTGGGGAGGAAAGGAATGAACCTGGGGCATTACAATAGTCCAGTCTTCGATGAAAGCAAGCAACTGAATAGACAGGCAAATCTCAGTATTTCCCACCCCCTTTTCTCCAATTGTTTGGAGCAAGTCATATTCCAGGAGTATCCCTGGCACAGTGAATCACGGAATGGAGAGGGACTGCAACACAGGTATTGGGCTTTCTGCTGCAGCTCCTTTGAGCCTGGATCCTCCATAGATGGGCCAGCCAGTCCTGCAGGAGCTGGGTGCATGTGACACAGCAGGGCTGTGAGAGGTCAGGCTCCTAACAGCAGAGACACCCTCCTGAAGGAAGTTCACACCATGGGGAGCTGTAATGCTCTTTCTTGGGTCTGTTATTCATTCTTTGCTTCATTTAACACACATATTTTCCTTTTTTATAAAACTCAATGAAAATACATTCACAATTGAAATGGAGATTGTGTTTGCACTGCGAAGCTGGAAAGCAAAACCATGTGTGGCGTGTTCTCAGGAATTGCTCCCTGACTGCCAGGTTACTTGGTACATGGAAGGAGAATTGGATTGGCCCAAATGCTGCTTTCTCCATACAATAAGAATGGAGAAATGGGTGAAATGGAAGTCACCAGCACAGAGTAACAAATGCAGGGGCTGGTGGACAACTGGTTGCACCTGAGAGGTCCAGAAAAGAGTGTGGCAAAGACTCATCATCCCGAGGTAAAACAAGAGCTGCCTAATCATACCTCAGGGGACACTTTCAAGTGGGAGGTAAAACTTACCCTAAGGGACAGAAATTAGAAAAACACCTGTGCAAGTCACACAGTTTCAAAAATTAGCAACAGAAACAAGAACAGCGCTCTTCCATAAACTGGGAAAGGATTTGCTTTAAAATATTTCAAGTTCATCATTAGCTAGTGAAAAATCCCTTTGGAAAAACTGGCAAACAATGCACAATACCAAAGACCCCTGAACACAGGACTGTCAGATCTCTGGTTTTCAAACATACTTCATGTGATAATCTCAAATACCCACAAACTGTTGAAGCAAGTGTTCAAGCAAATCTCCCCATGGAGAGCACAACCCTGGACTTGGGAACTCTTGATACATATCATTTTATTGGCTTTTTTCATATGTGTGAGCACCCATAACCCCGTGAGACAAATCTAAGTATCCAGCATCTGCTGAGTTTGGAGACAGACAAAAATATAATCAAAGCAGGTACCATCTTCCAGCCAGCTGCTAATTTTTATTACATTAGAAATCCTACCTGAACATTTCTTTTAACTCATTCACCTTCTTAGCAGGATATTTGCTGGACTGGCTGTCACTTAGGAAAGCTCTGGCATAGGCCAAAGGACCAGCATTAACCTAGAATGAAAGAAGAAATCATTTATGCTAGAACTCCTGCTGAGATGCTCAGGGCACTTGTGAAAGGAATAACAATTGTTTTTAAAAGCCCCATCCAAAATCAGCATACTATTTCAATGCCATCAACTCTGCATTACTAATGTCACCAGAGGCACCTGAATTTTCAAAAGTTGAGTATTTGTTTTTCCCTCTATGTTTTTAAGATGAAAAACTAAATGGAGATAAAAAAAGAGAGATTAATTTTGTTTCCTCATATTTTCCTCTTATTTCCGCATGGAAAAGAAGCATGGTCTGAGTCCTAAGGTCACTTATCCAGCTTGAGAAGCCAAAAAGGCTGCTTGTGCCTGATTATTACAGTACAATCTTCAAGACTTAAGTATATTTCAGCAGTTACTTATGGCTAATTAATGTGCAATTACACTTGGACTTGATACTGTAAACACCACTGGAGAAAATGTTTCTTCCCACAAGCCACTGGCTTCTGCAGCACTGAACGTGACGGGGAGACTGTGCTGGAGGCTGGTGGCTGCAGCCCTGAAGCCCGGGTAGTTAATGATTTCTGGAAAGTAAATGTGTTGTGTCGTCACGATGCCTCACTCTGACCTGTGTATGTAAATGCAGTTCTGAACAGACATCAAACAGACTGACCTGCACAGAAACACAGCCCTGCAGTTTGAGCTGCAGCTGGATCATGTCAACATCACCAGCAGAGCTGCAGAGTTTCTGCAGCTCTGCTGTCTTGTCCTTTATTTCATCAGTAGCAACATCAATTGGTTTTAAATTAACCTGATGTTCATAATTGACCGGAATTCTCTTCTTTACATATGGAAAGGAGTTCAAAGCTAGCAGAAACATCAAAAGAAATGTACAGATTGAAAAGTCATGCAGCACATAGGAGTACTCTTCATAGAACATATACAAGCAGATTCTTGGCCCTGGGGATGTGAAATCCCAAACAAGGCTATAATTTACCAGCACAATTTTTTAATCTGTAAAAATGTGCACATAAACCCACAAGGTAAATTACCCCTCCCAACCAGAATATTATCTCACAATTCTGTTTAAGCTGAGAGAATTTGTGACACTTCTGGAATATTTTCATGAGCTAGAACAGTCTCCTAATGGTTACTGATACTGTCTCATGCTCAGATATTTGTACTTACTAGTTAGAATGGTCCTTTTTTTACATTGTTCTTCCACACTGCCATGCTTTTTTCCAGATAAAGTGAAAGGAGTTTCAAATACAAATCTATTGATATTATGATTTCTTTCAAATTCAGTTTTTCTTTCAGACATTTCTTTGTCTTCAAAGTAGGGCTTCACATAAGTCACTTGAATATGGGCATACTTGGGATCAAGGTCTTTAATGCTGACCTATGAAATAAGAGGGTTACTCACAAGAGGGGCAAAGGTTAGTAAGTTATAATTGGCTAATCTATCCACTGGGATCTGATTTAAACTAATTCCCTGCTGGCCTTGCCTCATTGCATGAAGGCCAATGACACATCAAATGCTCATTCTGCCCTCAGCTGGGATGTCTAGACCATCCACCAGCAGATAAGACAAGGAGGCATGGCACCATCACCTGGTGCCAAACAAGCTGCTACCGCAGCAGGCAGTCACATCCCCTGATCTGTCAATGCAGCACAGGCCCGGGCAACTTAGTCCTTCTAATATGACCACAGAGTGTCCAGGCCGTGATCCAGTGCTCATACAGTGCTGGGGCAGGCAAACCTGAATGCTTGCACTAAACCAGCTTTGGGATCACCAGCACTGTCTTTGTCTTTTAACCCAGATAAATCCCACTGCAGCCTAAGGGTGTGCACAGCCCTTGCAGGGAGCATAAATAAGTATTCCATATGAAAAGGGAGGAGCGAAGGCTGCAAGGCCCAAAGAGATTTTCTTTTAGACTTGTGGCATCAAAGCAACAAGAAGTAACTCTGCTTCCAGTCATCTGATGCTCTGTGCTGGTTTCTAATGCCTTCAACAAGGCTCAGTGTGGTGGGGATTGCAATTTCCCATTCATAATTTACACCTGGGAGCCAGAGCAACACCAACACTTGTCAAGCTGTGCAACATGTCCACACACAGGAGCACGAGGATGCCAGGGGCAATTGGAAACAAGGTGTTTGTAAGAAGTGGAGGAGAGGGCTCATTCTTCCCCTCCCACCGGCAGAAGGAAGGAATGCTCTGTCATCTTCCTTCAGCTCCACAGCGCATGCAGTTTAACTCTACCTTATTAGAATCCTGGATAATCTTCACAGTCTCTGACCCAAATTTTTCTCCATAAAGTTTAAGAAGTCTGAAGGAGATCTCTGAGAGGCCAGTCAGTTTAGGCTCCTTATAGATGTATTCCTTCCCATCTTCTTCCTCAAAGAATGTCTGGCATTAACCACAAAAAAAAAGCAGTGAGGAATAGCTGTGTTTCTTCATTTGGAAAACTTTTATCTTAGATTTGCTACTTGGAAAGAAAGTTTTTACTAACATTTCAGAAAGCCAAAAAGGTTTGGAAGGCTATGGCTCACAAAGTCTCACTGAACTTTGCCTGTTTAATAGATTCCTTCAAAAATGGTCTAAAAATAAAAAAAATTCTTCAACCAACACAAACACAACACGTCATTACTTGAGTACGACCAGTGAGAAATCTAAACAATGTGGAAGATGGTTTGGCCAGCATTTGACCTTTTGGAAGGTTGGAAAGAGACAGGCAGGAGAAAAAAAACACAAAAACAAGGTACAGAGAAGGAGCAAAAAGATACATAAGTTGAGGAAGCCCTGACAGCAGAGCCACAGGAGCAGTCTGAAATTGAGGAATTTGTGTAGGCTGAAAGAGACTTTAAGCAATTAAAAAAAAAAAAAAAAAAAGGGTTTCCTGTGCTTTAATTCCTCTTGTATTCAGGGAAGTGGGATTTGGTGTATTTACTGTAAATAGAGACAAAATTGCATCAAAGGCTGTGCTTGCATCACCAGTCTTACCCAGAATGGAAACAGCATGGGAACTTCATGCTTTGGTGAGCTGTTCCAGTTATAATTTGTGACATAGCGTTAAGCTATCTGCATGTAGCTGGAATATAAAGCCAGAAAAACTTTAAAGTGCAAAACTGGATCAAGCACTGGTTGTCAGGGTGCTATACAGCTTAATTTTAAGGGCTGATCCCGTTATTTCTACAGCTTCTGGAAAACTAAACTAGCAGTTGTTTCCTCTTATCTGTTGCTAACCTTATTTACTTTTTATATATCCAAAGTTACAGAGAAGATGAGGGTAAATATAAAATGCATGTTTGCTGCAGCGAAAGTCAATGCTCTGGCATTGTGTAGTGACAGTGGCATTCAAAGGTACAAACCCATGATGGTTTCAGGGGTATTCATCATCTCCTCTGAAAGTAGGAATGAAGAAAGGCAAGACTAATATAATTTACATGGTGTTTTCTAAAGAGGGGTCCTGCACCTCCCCCATGGTTATGAGTCCACAAGCAGAAGCAGGTTGTTCAGAGACAGAAAGGACATGAGGGTATCACACTTCATTAGATTAGCTGCTATAGGTGGAGATAAAAAATAAAACCACAACTGCTTTTAAGCTCAGAAGATTTCAGGAGATATGGTAAGATCATGCTGCTTCCTGGGACTCTGAGCTCCAGATCTTATTCAGTTTTCCAGCTACCTCAGCTAACAAAAATAGTACCTATCTCTACAAGTGTGTAACCAACACTGACAGATATTTTGCCTCCAGCTTCTCTCATAACCTTTTACTCTGCTAATACCTAGAAGGGAGCAGCAAATTTCTGTAGAAAAAAACGTCTGTTACTACTACTGTAACAGACTACTATGGTTATATACTGTTACTGGTTATATACTATACACACTAAATTGTGTCTGTTTAACCTACGATAACTATAATTACAAAAAACCCTTCTGTGTTTTCTGAACCCACTAAGCCATTTCCTAACTGCTGAGTTGTTTCATGAAAAGCCTACCAGCAGAATCATAAACTTTATAATAAATCAAGTGCTCCTGGAGAGAGCTACAAACTCTCATCCCCAGTGTGCAGTACCAAAACGCTCACACAGACACACTGGTGGGTGCACCAGAGGAGCTCTTCAGCTCCAGGTCTGACAGAGCAGCAGCTTTTGGGGCCAGATTGCCTGGAGAAGGGTAGCTGGAAAGCCAGTGTATATACTTACTTGTCCATAAAAGGCCACTCTGAAAAAGGTTCCAAGAAGCCTCTTCCTTGTGTGCATTACTTCCAATATCTTAGCATATGCTCCATGGAGTGTCCTGTACAGCTGGGTGAGTTTCTGGAAATCAGATTTTGACATTATGATGAAAGCAGGATTTTGCAAGCAGGACATTCTAGCTAACACCGGAAGCTACTGAGATATCTGAACACAATCCTCTGGAGAATTGAAACCTTAATTTCTAAAGAGGTTGAACTCATGCAGTCTTGTTTGAAAAACCTGGTTTTAAGTACCTGCCTTGTGTCAGGTCTGCAGGGTACCACGGACTGCAGTAACACCACTACCTTTGGAGAGAAGGCTGAGTGAACTGTCTCAGTGCATTCCCTGACTGAGCCTTCACAGACAGAGCAGCTGGCAGTATTTTACCCAGGAAGTATTTTTTTAAATTAAAAACAGCTTTACAATGAAAAAAATAGATTGAGGCAAGGCTTTCCCCAGCTTCAGTTATATGGCTGGATGTTCTGTCATGGCAGAGGGAGGGAAAGGGGACCAGTACTAAGCTGAAGCACAGGTCACAGCAGGTGGGGGGAAGGAGCAAGGCTGGGAACAGCTTCCTTCCTTCCTCTCCACTTGCCACTGAATTATCCACAGATCTAGTCCTTTCTTTGAACTGTTCTCATTCTGTTTTTAACCCTTGAAAACCTCAGGTCTCAAAAAGAATCTAGCTTTGATGAGCACATGGAATGATAACAGTTTTATTTTACAGGAAGGAAGGTGGTAATTATTCACTAAACATGAGTCATCCATGTCATTAGCTTTGATAATTACCTTTCAGATCCTTGCTTTCACTAATTTTTTTAATAACCAACAATGAAGCACAGTGTGTGCTTTACTAACACCAATTCAGTAATTTGTAACTTCAAAAATAAAAAAGTCCTCTGTTTTTTTCTTAGCAATCTAGAAAATTACCTGCTCTATGCAAACTAGTTCAAAATACCCACCTCAAATTCACGCCGCTTTTCATAAATAGGAATGATCAGTTTAGAAACTTCAGAAATTGTTTCGTAACGCTCTGCTTTCCACAGGCCATCTACACACTGCTCCAGCAGCTCCACCAGGACCTCCTGTGAGAGCAACCAAATGGGTGGTGTTAATAACGCTCCAACTTAGAAGACAAAATAATTTTAACTTCTTTTATACTTCTATAAGATCCCAGAATAAGTAATCACAGTTTCATAAGTTTAAACCCTGTGTATTCCTGGCCTTTCTAAAGGCATTCTAAATTTTGGGGAGGGGGAGGGGAAAAAAGAAGAAAAAGACAAGTTATGTTTTAGAAGTTCATTACTTCTTCATAAATCATTAGCATAATAGGCAGCAAGTATGTCCTGGTTATTTAGTTACTTCTGCGGGAAACTGCAAAAACTCTAGGAGAGTATGGACATGACAGCACTGGAGGTCAGAGGTGTGTGTCTGAGAAATATGTCCAAGGAACATGCATGCAATAGCAGTGGGCTGTGGTGCCAAGGATCCTCAAGTCTTGATGAAAGGGCAGCTGGGCTGCAGGACCTTGCTCAGCCATGTGCCCAACCCAAGGCAGTTGCATCGGGCTGGTGCAGAAGTACTTATGAGACTTTATGACTCATGGGTGGATCTACCCACTTCTCCAATGCCTTGCTACAGTTTCTGGATTGTTCTGCTAACATGGTGTCCTGCAGCACAGCCCTAACTCCAGGGGACCCTAAAATGACCTCTTCCTTGCAGAGCTTGACTTCATTCTGTCCCTCCTTGGAAATACCAGCTGTGCTGCCCTGTGCTGGCAGCATTAGCATTTGCATAACACAGCAGGCAAAGGTTGTGGTGGAGCTTTTTCAGTCACAGTGCTAGAAAAGCCTTTCATAGGAACCAAGAACTTACATCAGTTTTACCTGTCTGAATCATACATAGAAAATTCTTCAGAGCAGATTTCTCTTGGGAAATTGCAGTGGAATGAACAGTCTTGTTTACCGATACCAGTGCACAACTGCAATTTTTTAGAGCGCACATGAACAAAATCTAAAACTAAATCCTAATCAGATATCAAAGATCCTGTATCTACAGTACAGGACCTCACCTCACTGTAATGCACATCCATCATCCCACCATCTTCTTTCATTGCACCTTCTTCATCAATGTTGGGAGTGATTTTCCTGAAGGCAGTGCATCCACTAGGAAAGAGTTCTGCAGCAGACAAAAGCAAATGGATTAGTGGAATTATCTCAAACGTGTTGTGCTGCTGTACTTTAACCTGAGCTGACAAGTCAGTACCACTCAAAAACTCTCTCACTGCCCCACTCAACACTGGTGGGACGGGGAGGAGAATCAGGGAAAAAAGTAAAACCCATGGGTTGAGATAAGAACAGTTTAATAATTGAAACAAAGTAAACTATGGTAATAATAATCAGAGAGAGACAGATATAAACCTCAAGAAAATCAAGTGATGCACAATACATCACCTGCTGACCAATGCCAAACCCATTCCCAGACCAGCCCCCTTTCCAGGTAACTCCCTCAGTTAATACACTGGGCATGACACTCTGAGATGTGAAATATCCCTTCGGTCAGTTCAGGTCAGCTGCCCCAACTACTCTCCTTCCCAGGTTTTTGTGCAGCTCTTTACTGGCACCACATGAGACACTGAGAAGTCCTTGACTTAATGTAAGCACTACTGAGCAACAACCAAACCAGCAGTGCATTGTCAACATTACTCTCAGGCTGAATCCAAAACAGAGCGCCAGGTACCAAGGAAAAAAGTAACTCTATCCCTATCCAGCTATTGCTGGAGAGCTGGGTGCTAAGCAGACAGCATTGTACACTCCTAGCAAGGAAGCACAGTTATGTACCCCAAAACTTTGGGTAGTTCAGCCTTTACTGGATCATTCCAGCCTCTGTATATGTAAAGAGTGCCAGTGACAGAAATAACTCAATGTTCAAACTTCATTTAATATTCCTTTGGACTTGTTCCTCTTCCCTTTTAGGAGTTCTCCTTTACCACTACTTGTGGTAAGCAGCCTTTGTGTACAAATAGAACACTGAGAACTTTCAATACCCTCCTCTCTGCAGCCATGTGAAATGTGCATATATATCAAAAGAACAAGTCCTGAATTTTTCCACTTTGCCAAGACAAAGTACAGAATTTGGAGGGACTCCAAGCCTCCTGAGCAGGGCACTGAAGAACTTTCCAGCCAAGGCAGTGCATATAATCAGCTTTTATGCTGAGGTCCACTTCAACAATTACTCCCTCACACGGAAATGAGAAACGGGGTCAGTATCTCAACTGTGGAACAGGTACTTAAAAGAAAACCTGCAACGTTGTGTAACTTGAGAACACACAGGTCTGTCCTTCCTTCCTATTTTGCATTAAGCCACAAAACTCTCATTTTTTTCTGACTGTTCCTTACATATATGTATGGTTAGGTTACAGTCTCATTTTTTGACTGAATTTTGACTGCTTTATTCTATAGTTTTCTGTACTGCCTATAGTAATACTTATGATGATCATATTGAGTCGGTTTTTAACATGGCCTTGCCCTGTGAACACATTTCCTAATGTAAAATACAAGTGAACATTTAAACCAAGACATGATGTGTCGGTTCTTATTTCACTCAGCATCATGCCAGCATGGCTATCTAAGTAAACAGGTATGAATAACTGGAGTAATTCCTTAAAAAATACTCATCATCTTCTAGCTTTATACACTACAATAATTTTTTTTTCCTTTTTAGCTTGTTTATAAAATAATAATTTACCAAATTGGGAGAATCTTGTCTTTAAAAAGATTCTGACACCCCCGAACCCCACAATCATCTTCCTTGTGCTTCCCAAACAGCAGACACTTACTCTTCCTGTGCAGGAACTCTGCAACAAGGGCTGCTACGTGAACATAACACATGGCTGCCTGCAAAGCACAAAGGGAAATTATTAAAATGTCATCTGTAAATCTGTCCTGTTGTGCACCACATTTTTAACTGCACAAATTACCTCTGAGAAGTCTCCGTTCTTCACGTGTATCCTGGCCATGCTGTCCAGCCACGTTTTCCGGAGCTCTGGGGTACTTGCGTAAGACTTGGCTAAGCTGTACTGGAGATCTACCAACATTTCTGGGTCCTTTTCATGTTCTTTCATTTGAGCAGTAGCCATGAGCACTGTGCGGATTCTCTTTGTCAAATCTTTGACTTCGGAAGGAAAAGCAGTTGCCTGACACAAAACGAATTAGAAGCTAATACAGAAAATACAGGCTTTGCCAAGGAATGACACTTTCAGCCAACACTCCACTTACCCAAAAACACCAAACATGGTAGATAAGGCTAATTAACTCTTCCTTACTGAACTCACACTGCACACGGTGTACAGCGTTTCATCTGCATTTAGAGGCATTTCAGTCATGACATGCACAGGGCCAATCTCTCCAGATCATGCCCAGGATGCCAGGCTGGCTGTTCTTGTGCTACAACCAGACTGCCACTTTGGCATCCTGAGGAGCTAGTGTGAGAGCAACACAGAAGTGCTCCATGCATGCAAATGTCTCTGGGTGAGACCACAAATCATGGCTCCAGTATTTTTTCATGTCATTCAACATCTGGCTTGTTAGGCTCTGATGTGGTCTCTCTTCAATTCCTAAAGCACTGAAGGCATTTGTAAGAGCGTCCCACTACAGGAATGTAGTAGAGAAACACATGCTCTGATCTGATCCCCTGCTCAGAACAAGGCCATCATGGAGTTAGAGCAAGGCTTGTCCAGTCAAGTTTTATAATCTCCTAAAACAGAAAATCCACCTCCTTTCTAGGCCCTGCCCCAGGGCTGCACAGTGTTCTTGGGAAACAATATTTTCTTACGCAAAATTGGAGTTGTCCTTGCTGCAACTTGCATACACTGCCTCTTGTCCTGCACTCCACACCTCTGAAAAGAGCCTAACTATGTCTCTTAGAAACTGCCTGCTGCGGAAAGCTGCAAGTAGGTTCCCCCTCGGCTTTCTCCCCTCCATGATGAGCCTGGTTTACATTTCCTCTTCTCAGACTCCTGTTCCCCAGCTGCTGCTGTGGCTGTGCATGGAATTCTCTCCTGTGTGTTGAAATCGCTCTTGTACTCTTGCACTTACACAAATACATAAACTCAATATAATGATCATCTTGTGATGTAAATTACAAGTGTGGCCCAGTGAAACCCTTACCAACATCTGTGGCCAGAAATGAACTGAGGTTTTTGCCAGGTATATCCTACCTATAAATCTGTTAGATCACAATTAAATGCCTAATGGAAGTTCCCATTACGCCTTTAGGTCAATGGAACCGTAAAAACACTTCCCATTTCCCCTATTCTGCCTTGGCAGCTACTCTGTGTGAAATGGAGAAAGCTGCAATTGCTCAATGGGTTGGGTACAAACCACTAATTCTAGCACAAAGATAGGCAATTATTTTCCAAAGAAATACAACCATTAATCTCCACATAAGAGTGCTTTCTTAACATTACTGTCACTCAGTTAATTAAAACTAAATCCTGCTAATTATTACCTTCAGGCAACAGAAATACCAGAACCTCCCTTGTCATTTCTCTCAAAGCTGGGAGTTCCTGGAAAGCTCTTTGGACAACCTTGCAAGCAGAAAGCTGCAAAGCACAACCTGAGCTGCTGGGCTCCCTCCCCTTGGCGTGAAGCCTCACATTTGGAGCATGACCTGCCTGAGCAGCCAGTCCTCTTGCTGTTGGCCTAACACTTGTTTACTGAACAAATGCAGCCTACGACGAGCCTATAAATCACAGTTCCAACTATTAGCCCAATCCTTAAACACTGTTTCCTGGAGTCTGTCCCCAGCCTTGCATAAATAGCTGATAGCACATGATGAGATGTGACACCTCCAACTCACCTTCATAGGCCTGTCACTGTTTGCAAAGTTGTTAATGATGAGCAAGGAGTCCTGAAATCTGGTCCCACCACTGAGGGCCACATCTGCAATTAACTGGCTCACTGCAATTATTATCTGTTGGGACAAGGTAGAGGCTTTATTTAAACAAGCCCTAATAAAAGGGATTTGTTAAGGTCACAGTTAATAAAATTCTCACATGAAAATATCATGTCTTTTCCAGCATGTAAGCAGCGGTTGGTGGTGTGGCTTTGCTCCCACGTCTCCCAAGGACAAACACTCCTCAGAGGACCAAACTGCTTTGTTGAACAGAACTAACAGTCCAACTATTATAATATGAATCCCTGTTTGGACATTAGCTACCTTGTTCCGGGATTCATTATAACCCAGAGGGTATTCATCTGTCCCACTAGGTATCTACATTTGCTTCAAAAACTACTAATGCCAGAAAAGCAGCTCCAAGGAAATCCCTTCTCCTGCCTCAAGGGCAGCTGTCCTTTCCACCCCATCCCAGCCAGCCTCTGGCACAGAGATGTGTCTGGTGTCTGATACTCTAAAGACTCAACAGCTTGGAGTACTTGATGGCAATTATTTCACCTAAAGGTGCCTGAACCAGTCACTGGAAATAGGAATTAGGCAAAGCTTGGAAAGCAGGAAGATTTTCGTCCATATGGCAATGGCAGGATCCTCTGCAGGTATGAGGTCACAGAGCTCTGTTGGTGTATCTGTTCATTAAATCTGAGGTGTCCTGCTCTCTCTGGCTTTTCTCCAGCCACTGACCTGAAGATGTGTTCTCAGAAATGTTCTCCTTTTGGTGAACTCAAAATTATTTCTCATCAGGAGGTACAGAAGAGCGGAGGCTTCGTTCCTTGTGGAGGACACCTTGGAAGTGCAACACTTCAGGATCTCATAGCAGAGGGCAGCACACATGTTCACCCTTCCCTTGAAAAACACTGAGGGAAACTTCACAAGAGACATGCAAATATTAGAAAATACACCACTAAATGGCACCCACGGGATTCAGATGGGCGGGGGCACGGGGCAACAAACTGAGCTCCAGCCTGGACAGCCTCAGCAAAACTGCCAGAATTCTGAGCCTGAAAGTATTTGTAGGAATGAATTTGGGGCCTATTTTTAACCACATTTCCTAGAGCAATGTGAACTTTGCTGTCACGCTTCTTGTGGATGTGATTGCATATGTCCATCTAACCCCTTCCCTGAGAACATCTGGGTTTATTGGCATATTCTCACCAAACTGGATTGGCAGAATTATGTTCTCACAAAAGCCATAATCGCTAGCAATGGGACAGAGGGGAGAGGTCCCACGGACATTCCCACCACAAGCTGCTATCTGGAACATCAGAAAATCCATCGGAACCCAATCAGGAATCCAGCCTCACTGGGAAACATGACTTGCAATGCTCACACATCTACTTCTACATGATCTCCCAAAAACATCTAAAATCATGCCTGCATGCCCTCAGGAATGCAAACAAGAGACTGGCTTGTCCCTCAGAGCCTAGAATTCAGTGACCTGCCCTGCCTTCCCAGACAAAGCCACCCAGGGAGCAGCAGGACCAAACCAAACCACAGTGCAAGCTCCCTCAGTCACAGCAGGGCTCAGGGACCTGCAGCAGGGAGAAGGGGAACACCAGCACCACAGCTGGTGGCCTCTCTGTCCCCCCACCAAACACTTCAGCACGGCTGTCAGGGCAAGCTCCGCCCTGCCTGGAAAGGGACACCTGCAGCAGAGCCCTGCCTCAGTGGGCAGCAGCCCCCTGGGGATGCCAGGCTGCATCCCTCTGGCTGCGGTCACAAGAGGTGGCTGGCGGGAAGGTGCCACCACACTGGGCTTCCTTCCAGCCCGGCCACAGCAGCCTGAGCACAGGGAAGCAGAACAAGGAAGGGCTTTGTGCTGGCATGCAGCCGCTCCCGCAGCCACCACAGGGAGCTTCTGGGGAGGGGAGATGCCAGCACCACCCCAGGGGGTGAAGGCTGTTTGGGCATTGCACAGCAGAACTCTGCTCCTTCTGCTGCAGCTGATGACCAGGCCCAAAGAATTTCCTGGCACGAAGAGGCAACAGAGGCAACCTTGGTTTTACCTGTTCAGAGGAAAGATGTGTTCAGTTTGTTCGAGACCCCATGGTCCTCATGGGGCATGGTCCATTAGCCACTTTTATCTGCTCCACTACCTTCTGCCCATGGGATATGACAGTAAATAGTGTCAGTCAGAGGCTGAAGCTGTTATTGTGGCCCTCTACTCCTTGAATTAAGTATATATGTTCCAGGAAAACTTGTAGGTACTGCCACGGCCACCACCATGGTGTGCTGGTGACAGGGTCTTAAAACAAGGATCTAGGACCTGTTGCTAGCAAGATGTTGGGATTGCACTAAGAAACCAGAATTACGACACAAAATACTTTGTGTTCACTGCCTTTGGCCAAAAAATATCTTCAAAAAACAAAATGGGAGAAAGAAAGAGGCAAACAAACATCATAACAACATAGGGCCACGAAGATCTTGTGTGCACTTGGGAAAGGAGCTGCCAAGAAACTGCTGCCCACTGCAATGCAGTCCTTCCCCCAGAGCGAGATGGGATCGCGGTCAGCATTGGGCTTAGCCTAGAGCTGGCACAGCTGTGTGACTGGGCATGCACAGACAGCACAGAGATGGCTGGCACCTGCTCTCAGCAGGAACACAGCCTGCCTGCAGAGGCTTTCCAGACATTTCCAACCCACTGCTAGGGACAAAACCCTCGCCTGGTAATCTGCTCCAGGAGGAGCCCTGTGCACTCCCCTACACAACACATCAGCTCTGGAGGAAAACCTGTGCCCTTTTCACAGGGAACCCGTGTCCCTTTCTGGAGACCAAGCCCAAGCAGATGCAATGGGTCCTGGTGCCAGGTTCAGGGATGCAGATCCATGGGTGTATGCCTGCTGGAGATCTGGCCAGGTGCTGCCTGTGGCTCTCCAGCTGGCCAAGAACACACTCTGGGGAGAGCATGAAACAGCCCCTGCGGTGATGACTGTGCACACTGGAGGAGCCCATTTCTGGTCCAGCCCCAATACAATGCACCAGAGCAGGAGTCACCCCAGCAGCCAGCTCCCAGAGAGGCCTCA
Source organism: Pachycephala philippinensis (assembly GCA_013397055.1). Classification (NCBI taxonomy): domain Eukaryota; kingdom Metazoa; phylum Chordata; class Aves; order Passeriformes; genus Pachycephala; species Pachycephala philippinensis. The sequence continues at coordinate 45,862 of VWZT01004623.1, forward strand.
AAGGGATGTGAGGGCGGGACAGCCATGGGGACAGGCAGAACACGTCTGAGCTGGTCTTTAATGCAGACCCCTCCTCTATGCATGTTTTCCTTTATAACTTTTAATTTAAAGACCATTCCTAAGCATGCATATAGGTATTTATATATGTATTTATCTGTAAATGATACTCTGAAAAGACAGATTCAGTTCTTAAGAAAACCTAGAGTGTGAAACAAGAACAATCTAGCTTTTGTTGGTTCTTATCAGCCAGTAAAACAGAGGCAACTTTCTTCCCAAATTCCCAGAACACACGCGTGCAACCAAAACCAAAGATGCAAACAATTACGGAAGTTTTTTGTTCTTTGCTTTCTTGCAACATTTTTTTTAAGTCTTCTGCCTATCAAATAACTGGATTTAATGCAGAAGACAAATTTTGGAATGCAGAATAAATTTCAGGAGTTTTTTCACTCCAGCAACCATTTGCTGTGGCCACAAATAAGAGGGGGATTCTTTTCATTGTAATTATAGCTACAGAAGGCCATAAAAATGAAAAATTTTCCACTCTAGCTCTGACAAAGGTATAACTCACTTTTGCTTTTCTTGAAGTTACAAAGTAGAGCAGAGCTAGTATTTGAAAACAAACTTGCAGGAAAACATCATCCTTGACTCATCATGAAATGCAGTGACCACCTGCCTTGGCCACCACAGCCACTTTACGCCTTAAAAGAACCCTTGAGAGGACTCAAAAGGAAGTTTGGGACTCATGTGGTTATGGAGTTGGCAAAGAAAACACTTCCTCCTTATAGATACCATCTGCTGGGCTCATATCTTGCTTTTACAGAAGCCATAGGTGCCCTGTCATAGGGGAAATGTGAGAAAGCTGAAATCAATCATTTGTATCTTTAAAGACCCATGATGTGAAATTCAGCATGGATTTAGGCTGGCATAAATCCAAGAAAACAATCCCACTGCCTATCCTTGCAGCAGCCAGGCATGCAGCCTCCTTGCTGTCATTGGTGTTTTGGAAACCCCTGAAGGGCTCCAGGCTTTGAAGGCTGAAAGTAAGATCAAATTAAGCAGGTGTGCAGGTTTGGCTTCACATTAAAAAAAAAAAACCACAGAAAATATGCCAGGAAGGCAAGGAACGTCTGTTATTTGCCATAGGCACAAAAGAAATATTTCTGGCTAAATGAACTTTTGGCTAGCAAGGGGGAGAGTGGGGCGTGTGCAGATCTGCAGCAGGATGGATCTCGAGGCTAACCAGATCACAGGCAAGCAGAAAATTTAAAAGTAAGGTAGAGCAATAGACATGCATTGAACCCTGCAGAAAAACGGAGTGATTCCTGCCTCTGCCAGTTGCCAATATAGCAGGCTTTAAGAAGCCCCATGGAAAAACACCTTGTAGGAGACCATGCTGACTGGAGCAGATAGGGAGCCAGCAAGACCTCTGCATTTCTGCTTCTCATACATTTGCTTAGCACAAGCCAAAATCCAGCCCTAGACTTACACCAACTCTTAGCTTTGCTGTGGGGTTACAGCAAAATATACAAAGCACAGACTTTTTCCACCTTTGCAAAACAGTTTACCAGTCTCTTCTTTTAATCAGACTTTGCTCAGCAGCTAGTGCAAAAGCTGCTTTGGAAGTTACTCTTTGCTGCTTACCACTCAGATACTGTGCCCTGCCTGGCTGCAATCTGCCACATGGATTTTCCTCATTAATAAAGTGTTGTGCTCAAGGGATTTGAGATGTCTTCATTAATTTTGTATTTATGATAACTGTGCAGCTTGGGAGGAATGGTGTTTGCATATACATCAGGTCTTGAAAATGTCCTTATGAGCAGTGGCAGGTTTTGACAAGCACAAAGGGCAATGTCAGCAATAGCATCAGTCACTGCTCTTTTGTGGTCAGCTGTGGCTTTGTCACTGCTTGAGCTCGGGGCATTAAACAGCCTCACTATCTGCCAGGGCTCAGAGAGAACAGAACAAGGTTCAGCAAGAACTATCACAGGCAGTGGGTGAGGTGTTGCTTGTCAGTGCATGCATTATTCAAGCAATAGCACTGCCAGCAACACGGGCAGATTGGGGCAAAGATTCAAGCACCGGCTTCTGGTCGAACAGACACTAATCTTTGTGACCAAGGCAAGTGAGGGAATTCCTCATGACTTCTCCTTTTGCTTCCTGATATCCAACAAATAATAAATAACTAGAGAACTTAACCTGGGCTGATTTTTTAATCAGTGAAGCTGTTTTCTAAAACACATCTCCAAAATATCAGTTTAACAGGAGTTTAACTATACTGGCCTCTCTGCCATACTTACAAGTTCTCCCACACCCTTGTCATGTATTACATACCTTGCTAATGAAAGCTCTCAGAGAGGCAAACACGTGCTTAAGGGCTGCTTCTGACTGCCCACTTTTGAGAAAAGCCAGATGAATATCAAAAACCTTCTTCATAAGTGGATTGTGGCCATCGTTGCTTAAAAGCTGGGTCTGGAAAGCAACGGGAGAATTTACTTTGCAGAAATGTTGTACCTGAAGCTGGAAATGACAGAGATAATTTTGCATAATTAATCACATTAATTCTTAAGCCAGATAAGCAACAGGCCTTCAGTAAAAATATAACCAATAAAATGTGACACAATCACTACAAATTTACAGTAGCTAGCAGAGGCTATTTTTGTACCAGAGAAAAAAAAATAAAATCACTAAAATCACTAATTCCAAAACCTAAGGCAATAATCTGTAAAACCTTCACTGGTTGCCTAGTTATTTTAAAGAAAACATGCTGTTACCAATGTAACTATCACACTTATTTTTTCCATTTCTTTTTATTTATCTTGAAAATTGTTTTGTTTGCAGCCCATAAGAGAGAGGGTAGAAAAATAAAAACCACCCATCTTTTCACTGGATAGATTAACAGCTGTCATTAGTCATTTCACTTCCCTTGTTTCCTGCAGTTTTGCCAGTTTGCACCTTGTGGAGGTTATGGTAAAATGGAGTTACTTGGGGGTTATTGCTACAGTTTGGTGTCAGACCAGGTGGGCTGTGCCTGCTGTCATCCTCACAGGGCTGTGCAGGAAGTTTGGGCATGACACAAGGATGTGGATATCCCATATTGACAGGAAATCAATAGCCCCCATCCCATTGCCAGTCCTTGGGCTGGCTCAGATTTTGACACCTTGTACAGACCTTGTGGTAAGTTTAGGATCCAGACTTTTACACTGAGCTCATTTCCTGTGGCAGCGGAACAGCATCAGCCCTGCTGCTGCAGCACAGGACCCACCTGTGTGTGGTAGCACTGTGTGACCATAAAAGCAAAGCAGAAGCCCACTAAAGTGGAAGGGAATCCAGTCTATCCTGTGGTTTGAAAATCACATTGTTTTGTGGTTCAGTGATATTCCAAAAGAGGCAGCTGAGAAAGTCAAGCAAGCTCTAAGTATTGCATTGAAATCCTTTTGCTGTTGCCAAACTCCTAAGGTGTAATTTAACCAGGATGGCTTTTTGGCTCTGCAACGGAAGCAGAGGCTATGAAGACCTTTCTCTTCATCTCCATCTAAAAAGGAAATCTTCACCATGCTTGCTCTGAAATCCGGATCTGTTCTCCTGACACTATGCAAGATACATTGCTACATGCAGGATTCCTCTGACTACACTTCAGGAAGAGCATTTCTGGAATAGTATTTCACTGCCATCCTAGGGTTCTCTTCACCACAGAGGCTTTGGTTTTCGTAGATGGCAATGACTGCCAAAAGCATGGATCCCAATATGGAAGAGAAGACTTCTACCAGTGGTTCTGGTCCTGTCTGCACTAGTAACCACAGCTGGAGTGCCTCAGCCCCAGAGATATTAATGCACAGTGATTCAAAGAAATCTGGGCCTCGCTTCTAGGTAATTTAGCGTACAAAAGAGTGACTGTTCTAAAAATGTTGGACATTCATTTCCCTTTCCTCTAGTCCCTCTTTTCTACACAATGTACATTTCCTCTTATTCTATTTTTGTACCTACAGTCATGGTACAACATCCACGTGATTTTCTCTGGCCTTGCAGTTTTGAAGAAATGGCAAGATTGCATAAGGGTATAATTACTCTGAGACCCTGTGAAACACTCAGTGTTTTGAAAAATAAACAAGTTGCAAATGATTTGCTTTTGTAAAGCCTTCCATATTCTTCCACTCTAGGAGAATGGGTCACCAAAATCCATACACAAAAAAAACACAGCACACTTTTCTACAACATTTTTGATTTCAGTGCTGACCTTGAAACTCTGAGTGAAAAAAGAGATGGTGTCCAGGACTGTCAAGCACACTTCGGTGGCAATATTGCCCTCCAGTAATGCTTGGTGCACAATATCTGCTTCTGAGGTGCCTGCATCTGTGGACAGAGAGAAAATCAGGAGGAAACAAGTGTTCAACATTCCAGCTCCCAAAAAATCTAAGTGCTGATATAGATAAGGTTCTCCCCTTCCACTTCACTGCATTTGGGAGATGATGCAAGAATAGCAAGATGCTGAATTTTGCCAACTCCATTCAGAGAAGCTGCCTCAGCCTGATGCCACACCAGAAAAACAATATCATTATTGCCCCTTAATATCACTGTCTTTGAAGTCGGACAGAGCACGAGGTGTCCCAGTTGTCTCCAGAGAGGGGAAATTACAAAGTGCTTCAATGGGACAAAATGTGCCCACACAGAGAGGCTTAGAGCAGATCCCAGCACAGGTCTCTGTACAGTGCAGTGCTCCTGCTTGCCCTGCTCTCTACCCAAACCAAGGTGTTACCTGCACACACACACTCAGCCAAGGAGCTGAGCCAAGACAGGCAAGAGCAGAAAGCCACACAAGTCCCAGGAGTGATTTTTAAGGGGCTGGCTTAAATGCCACCCTCACCCATCTAGGAATGTTGCAGGGAGGACTAGTGACCACTGCAATTCCGTAGAATTTGAGTAACCTGAAGCAACCAGCAGCAAGTGGAAAATGGCTACATGCAGTTTTCATCAGGCTGACACATGCCCTGGGCCCTTCTGGCTCTGCTGTACATACTGTGGTTGAGGGTGAAGGAAGTCTCCAAGCTGCCCAGATGCTGGAGCCGCACGCCAGCTCTGCTGCGGAGTGCTGGCATTGTCTGGGATTTCCTATCAGCTGCCGTGTGCTTGGATAACCAGGACTCGTGCACCCTGCAGGGGGGAGTAAAGACAGGGTTTGGACCAGCAGCAGTGGCCACACCACTACAGGATTACACAAGGCACCAGGACGGAGACCTCTTCTCTTCAACACACCAATCTGGTTTATCTGGGACAATCCGAGAGGGACTGACCAGACCACGCCAATCTTGCCTGCTCCAGAAGGCCCCAGGGCTAATATAAGAGCAGGGATGCTGTTTGGGAAGCAGGGATGCAGCCAGGACTCTTGTCTCACCTGCAGCTGGCTGGGGGGGGCACTGCCAGCCTATGCTTGCCTGGGCCTGGGGGCCTCGTGCAGGAGCTGGAGGGGAGGGAAAGCGCAGGGTGCTGAAATGAGGGGCCCCTGCTCACGGCTCTGAGCAGAGCCTGGACCCACTGGGGGTTGCCTGGCATGGGTGTGCACGAGCCCTTCACACCTCGGCTGGGGCAGGGAGCACAGGGACAGTGCCCACACCCCAGAAGCAGATGGAAGGATGCAGTACCTGGCAATATTTCTCTTCCCCATGTATCTGAAGTGAAATAAACACACCCTAGGAAGAAAATGAAATATATATCTGTTACAGATCCTGCAGATCAGGAATGATCCAGAACATTTTAAACCTATCCTGTTCTTGCCTGCAGACACATTTCTCTGTCCACAAGGGTTTGGGTCTGTATTTACAAGTCACTTGACCTCACACCCTTGGTTTCAAAATTCTATGGCACATCCGTGCCTTCTCACCCATGTTTCCCCAAATTTGCTGCAAACGGGAGGATATGACAGTGACAGGGTAAGCTGAGCCCACAGGTGGTGGGACACATCCCAGGCGGAGCACAGGGCACTGCCACTACACCATCCTTCCTCAATATGCACTTGCTCCTCCTCAGAGGGAGGAAGAGCATTTCATTACAAGCTGGCCAGACATCCCTAGTGCTGCACAGGACAGTGCATGCACTGTGGTCTCCTCCTTAGCCATTCCGACCACACAAAGGTGCAGTGTTTGAACAGCAGCCTCGTGATACTCACTCCAGAAGCACGAGGACATTGATCAGTTCCTGGGGGGAAAATTTGTTCCAGTAAGCTAAAAGAGTATCTGAAAGAAAATGAAGAACAGTGCAATGAGATTTAAAAAAACTCAAAGCGGGGACCTTACAGACCAAAACTGATGGTCCCTTGTCTTTCTGGCTGCCCCCAGGGAGCAGGAGGCACCAACCTTCAGAGATCATCTTCACAATGTACAGGTAGCACATCAGAAGTGTCCGGATCTCAAACTGGTCCAGCCGGCTGCAGTGTGACATGCTGCTCCTCACGGAGCTTCTGCGGATCTGCTGGGACACAGGTGTGACGTGGAGGGCAGTGGCCCCGGGTTCCTGGGCTGTGCACAGAGGCTGTGCAGCATGGGCACAGCAAACCCGGCACACACCAGGTGTGCTGGCATCCCTCCTGCCCCCAGCATGTGCACCCCACAGCACCATGCCTTGAAAACAGCTCATCCAGTGATGAGCAGCCTGGAAATCCTGGGCACATCACCAAACACCTCTCTGCTCAGAGAGAAAATATCTGAGCAGTGAATGATAGGTTATCCACCAAAACACACAGCAGCCTGCTTTCATTTTCCCTGCTCTCTGCAGCATCTAAGCTCCCGAACATTTTTAAAGCCAGTTCTTGTAACAAGAAAGTTCACTGGCTGTCACCATTTAAAGTAAGAATCTGACTTTCTGTTAAAAAAACACACTCCAAAACAAAATGTCAGTTATTAAAAAAGGAGGATGTTTCATCTTAAGAACTTTTTCCTCCCCTTGATTTTTGGAAGAGTTTCAATTTTCCTTCTACTTAGTGACTCAGGCAAAATAAGTGAAATCCTGCTGATGAGTCAATTTATATGGGAAAGGCTTGGGCATTGTGTGGTGAGAAGCATGACTTCTAAAGTTATACCAATTTTATTTTGCATTCTCTGTATCCTTTGAAAAATGGATACAATTAAGCCCTAGGCTTCTTCTAAAGCTTTGCCTCACGTGTTTGGAGAGGGATCCACAGATCTTACTTGTTTATTCTGGAATAAGCTGTGGATGTGAGTCATAATAAAGCAGAAATAAACAATCATTTTAGAGTTGGAGACATGGTGCTACGGCCAGAGATTTGCTATTGACCATGCTACACTATCAGGTCAGCACACAACTCACTCCACGGGAACGGGGCAATGAGCAAAGTGTCTGCCTCTGCAGAGCACTGTTGAAGTTGTGCTTCTCCAGGTGGCATTGCTTTTACATGGTTTTGTGGATAGTGCATTCCCTAACAGAAAGATTGCTTTCAACAACTCTGAAAAACATTCAAGGGCATTCAAGAGGAGGATGTCTAGCCATGGGGGAAGAGCAGAGCTGGAAGCAAAACCCTTTCCTGCAAACCCCATCAGCAGCGCTGGAGCACATGCTCAGGGCTTTGCTGCATAGTCAAGTGTTTGGCTGTACTCAGTCCTGTAGCTCTGTGATTTATGGAGGAGAGCTTGCAAGGCCCCACCTCTTCTACGCATGTCAGGACACAGCCATGAGCCCAGATAATCTTTGCCTTGCTTGTTGCAAGGGCCAAAGTTTTTGAAGATGCATCAATGACTCACGCGAACCCAAGACATCTGGAAAGTGCCTTGAGGAAAACCAGGGACTGGTTTGCACAAATACTGACTTCCATGTGTGCAATATGCCAAGACGAAGAGTACACCCTGTCTGAATAGTGGAGTCAGAGGTCTTTCTGGCATGACCACAGTCACCTGCAAGTTTGGGCCTGTGGTTATTTGCCTGGGCTGGTTTTCCTGCAAACACTTTATCTTAAGTCAGTGGTCACTGGCAATCTCACACCATGGTGCTTTGCTTCTCAGACATTTGGAAACTAATTCCGAGCACCAGGCTCTGGGGTCTAGCCAGGCTCAGACCCGCCCACACACATGGAGCACATCTGAGTATGGATAAATGCACCATAGGAGCAGAGATTTTCCACACAGATTTTGCCTTTCATCCGCAACAAGTAATCTGTCAACAGTTCTATTTTTGGCTCAGGGATGTTTGAAGAGGGAAAGCATACCAGACCCGTGACTCTGACCTTTGTTAAACATCAATCTGTTTGTTTCCAGGATATCTATAAGCTGGCTTTGGAGAGTGTTACCACAGGGAACTCCTTTTCCCTCCCCCTTATTTAACATAGCCTGCAGGCTGAGTGCTGCTCTTCCCAACCCCTGGTATGTTACATTTTCACACTGATCCGGGGAACTGGTTGCTCCCTCCGAGTTGAGGGATCCTTTTGAGTCCTCTCGCTTTATTGCATGGCCATTTGGAAGGGCTGCTCCGCAGGCTGAAAAAAAACCAGACCCCACAATTAAGCCCTCTGTACTTGTCAGCACAGCACAGATGGGGCTTGCCAAAGCCCCATGTCAAAAGCTGGAAAAGGAGAAATCTGGAAAGGACAGTTAGGGTGACACCACATCTGGGGAAAACCATGCAGAGTCTGTGAGGTCTTTTAGGAGATGACTATTTCAGGTTTTGGGTAATGGGTTTTGGGTGTTTCAGGCTGGTAATAGCTATGTTGAAAATAAATGTGAAATCTAGAATTTAGAAAAATTAATTTACCTGGATCTTTGTCTGCAATCAGGCTGGATCTTCTTGAGGGGGATGGAAAACTGCAAATGAATTCATCCCTGGATGCCTGTAAAGCAATATAAGGTTTTGTGACCAATAAAATATAACACCTATTCTCTTACCTTCTCAGAAGGGAACAATGCAATACAAAATGGCAAATTAAAGCAGGTTTTAAAAACAACACAGATGAAAACAGAAATTTCCTTACTTCTATAACAAGGAGACAAAGGACTTGGGGAGGAGTACAAAGAATAACAGAACATATTAAAGTAAGTCACAGCAACGTTTTCCTTCTTGTTTTTCATCATTTGAGTTGTTTTTCTCAAATGTCCTATGTGTTATTCTTTTGCCCTGGCAAGGAGGAAAGTCTAGTCTGCAAGGCTAAGGCCACTTGGGAGTCACACACACAACTCTCGGGAAGACTGGCAACTCCCCAGAACAGCTGCTGGAGTCTGAGGCCGAGTCCTGCTCAAGCTCATTGCACTTGGAGGGACTTCCCTCCCCTCACAGCACTGCACACACCGTCCAAAACCATGTTAGACATGGAGGCATCTCAGCTTTACTCACAGGGCTGGAGACAGGACAGGAGGTCAGTGCCTCATGGCCGGCCACGCGCTGCAGGTTCTCCAGGAGCACCCCGAACAATGGCAAGTACAGCTGGGCAATTTTTGCCTGCTGGTTCTGAAAGCAGGCATGGAGAAAACTCTCAGTAAGAGCCCACGTTTCCAATGGAGTGAAAAAAGGGGAACTCTTGAGCCAAAACATGTATAGATATATATCTGTATTTATGCACTATACGGTGTTTGAGAATGCGAGCTGGTTTGGCTTCTCATCTCCACTTCTAGAGCTGCCAAAGTGGTATTGCCCTTCTAGCAACAAGCTTGGGGCACTCAGGGGTTTTGGAGGCTAAATAACATTCCCAGTCACACAGGATGTCTGACAAGCTAAGTCCTGGATTTCCTAACTCTTTAACTGGCACTTGACTCACACAGTTTGATTTTTAAGTGCAACACCCAGGAGTAATGTAACGGAAACATTTGCTCCATGCCTGGTACTGGCTACTGCTTCCAGTCAGTAATTCTCCATAGCAAATGCTTCTAGTGAAAACACTTTGTAGGAACAAATAAACTTTTATTAAGTGATACTGATCAAAAATGGTTGGGTTGATATTTTCTAAATGGAGGACTCTTTTTTGACTCAATTCTTTTTTGTTAAACATATACTATTCTGGATTTGGCTGAAAGGTTAAAAAAAAATAAATTTAAGGCTTGCAAATTGAATTGAACCTTTTAAACAATAAAGAAATTCAATTTTTTCTTCTGATTCAGTATGACAATAGATAAAAGAAATCTTGAAAACATTGATGGGTTGACAAAACCTTCTCTCAGCCACTGATGGAGCTGGGGTTTCCTCAGCTGGAGCAAGGCTCTGCCAACACATGCTCAGCCTGTCCTGCGCCTGATGTGATTTTTTTCCTTTGGAGTCACTGGACACCACCTGAGCATCCTGCCCTGGCTCCAGGCAGTTTCCTGGTCACACTGCCTGGAGCACAACACATATACAAATATCCTGTGGGACAACAGTAAGACAGGTGGAGTTTCTGAGGAGTCAGGGGAGTGCTGCATACTGAGGGAGCAAACAGCTCCTGAGTTAGTAATGGATCCTCATTGCACAGAAAAACAAGGCCACCTCCAGCTCAGGCCTTCAAACAGGCAGAGAAGGGAGGGAAGGGCTCTGGGCCCACGAGAGCCCCAGGTGCATTTGGGGCACTCCTCCCCTGCTTCATGCCAGGAAGCTATCCATGTTCCCAGATAACACTCAGGAATGCAGCACACTAGGAGCAATGTGAGGACCAAAACTAAGCAGAGGCATGTTTTCAGACTACAGCAAAGACAGGTAATATCTGCACAGATAGCTGGGCACTTTGGAGGGCACATGGGTCAGCAGGGAGCAGCACCAAGATAAAACAAACCCATCTCCAGCCTCTTTCAGCATCATCACATGCTGAGTCTCTGACCAAAGAAAACAGATCCCCCCAGAGGAAATCCAGCACCTCATGAAAATCGAGATCCTCTCCTCTGAGTCACTAATTAGTAAAACATGCAGCTGACTTGCAACACAGATCAGTTCTGTTTCCTGATTATAGCATATTAATACAGGATATGAATTTAAGCCCAAGACCAGAACATCACTGATGTCCTAATTTTGTTGAACAACTCTTGGCTAATGACTCTCTCAAGTTCCTTAATGGCTTAGGGCTTAATTACCTAAATATTCAGCATGAGTAAGAGGGCTGCAGTTATTTCCTAGATGGTTTCTGAGCTATTACTGTTATTCCATAATTATCAGTTATTTACAACAGTTCCCTAAAAAGCAATTAGAATACCCTTGGTGCACCATGAAATATCTAAAACTATGGTATGTGATTTTTTTTCATAAAATTCAACAACATTATGTTAAAAAGCCAACAAAACAAGCCTGACCTTGTGCTGGTATCTGTTGTCAAAGGCATGCTTGATCAAGAGATTTTTTAAGACTGAGATGGCCGTATATCTGATATCATAATTGTCCTGCAACGCAACAGAGGCTTCTCTAAGAAGCATCCCCACGAGGAAGTGATGCCTGCAATACTCATCAGTTAAACTGTACTCAAGACTTGTATCTGAAAGAAACAACAAGGCAATGGTTAAGGGAAATGTTCCTAAGAGTCTGTTCAGAGCAAGACATAACAGTCATGTAAGCCAAAAAGTCCTTGAGCAGTGTTCACCACTCTCTCCTACAGTGCACTGATCTTCGAATAAAGCTGAACTGACCATACAGTTTTCTCCACCAGTGAATTAAGTCATATCAAAGAACTTGGTGTCTTCCAGTTCAGGCTGTTCATTAATTTCAGCCCTCACTGTTTCAGCAGCACCACAAGGAAGGATTTCTGCAATGTGAGGCTCCGCAAAGCTTCTCCGACGAGTAATTTGTAAGTCAGAGATGGCTGAAATGGGGAAAGACAGCACAACTTACTGCCTGGGCATGCTTTGCTCCTGACTGGGCGTTGTCCTGTAAATCCCGAAACCACCCAGGCAGTGGGGATACCAACCTCTACCAAGCAGCTGTGAGAGTGAGAATGGACAGTGGAAATGGTGGGTTTACCTGGCCACCCAGCCCTAGCAGTGCTGCTCTGCAGCTCATTCCACATCCTCCATGAATCTATGTTCCTCCTCTCCAGGTCAGAGAGCAGAGCAAAAGCATATAGTGCTGATGGGATGAGGGATGCAAACGAGGACATGGTGCCAAGTGACCAGTGCTGCATCCCAGTCTGCACAGCTGGGCAGCTGCATGGACGGGGGAGCCAGGGTAGGGCTCCAGGCAGCTGCTTGCCAGAAGCAGATAATGAACACAGCTCCTCAGAAGCTGCACTGACTGCCAAGAGAAAGCCAGCTCAGTACCTCATCACCTTGCTTAACTTGTACCCTGCATCCCACACAGATTCAGGCAGATACTGTGATCAAAGCAGAGGCTGCTAGCAGGATAAGGCATCAGTTCTGCTGAGGTGCCTGGACAGAGCAGCAGGGAAGTGACAGATACACTGACTGTGGTGCAGGGTGCGTGTGCACTGGGGCTGCTATGAATGGTCTTGTCCTGACACCATCATCTCTTCCAGGCCATTTACCAAATTAGAACCGCCACAGGGATAATCCCAAAGCTCTGTGTTCTTTCCCCAAAAGATACAAATGCCACGTGCTCAGCTCAGACTTCGTTTTTTCAAAAGCCCACAGGTATGAAAGTTCTTCTGTGGTAAGGCAGGGTGCATACAGCTTTGAAAATCCCAGCCAAAGGGTTCCAACAGCTCTGTGGCTGTGAAAGATATTTTTTAATTAATTGATTCATAAGTAGCATTTACTGGATTGTGAAACTGATTCAGAGGAAAGAAAAAGCAATCTGAAACATTACCTAGCTTTCACTGTTAGTCATGTTAGAAAATGCCTAATTGTCACACATCATTGTTATTACATTAGTTGGATGCACTAATTGATTGGAAAGTGCATACTTAATTTGACATTAGATGGTTTGATCATTCCAGTTGGACCTACCTACTGAAGTGAACCGCTCCACAGCAAATGAAAAAAGTTCTAATTATGTGTAAAAAGAAAAGGGACAAATAAAAAGACAGCAAAAATAAACAGGAACAAGTAGTGCACTACATCTTGGAGAAACAGGACAGTACGTCATGTTTTAATATTATTTGTGAGGCCTTTTCTTAACTCCCAGGTTCTGTCAATCCCTTGGATTCTTTCCCATCACAACATTGCAAAACTAATCGTGTGCTGCTGGCCATGAGGCCAAGCTTGGGGCTTGCCCTGGCTGATGTTCCCATGTGAGACAGCAGGGACAGACCAACAACCAGCCCTGCATTACCTGGGAGGTTTCAGAGTCACTGTTCCAAGATGCAACATTCCAACTCAACAGGATGTGGTTGCAGAGCTGTGCTCTGCCAGCCTGCCCATCTGCACTGGCTGAAGCTGCAGAAACTCTCTCTATCCACCTCCCTGGGGGCTATTCCTTCTTTTCCTAGAAACAGAGCAGTAGGGGTTTGGGCATCCCCTCTCTGCATCCAAACAAGCTGACGAGGTCAGACACACCAGCAGGGTCTCTCCTGAGCCCGCTGTCCCCTGTAACCACAGGTCTGTCCATAAAGCCAGACAAGTTTGCAGTGAAGGTGCATCCCCACATCGCTCTACCATGGCAGGTAGGGCTCAGGCACCACTGCAAAGGCACTTCTGCTACCTGAGCGTGGACTGCTCTACTGCCATGAGCTGTATGTGAACCCCAGCTGGTAGGTTCAGTCACAATAAAACTCAGCAGAAAAGATGAGCTGCCCTTACAGCTTTTCAATTTAACCATTACAAATGCAAAGATGAATGTTAACCAAGAAAGAGCATCCCATGCCACTAACAAGCATCAGGGAGGCACCGTGGATGTGTTTTTCTTGGCTGTTTCTAGCCATACTCTTTGTTAAACAATGCCAGGCAAGTAGTCAAACTGATGTAAGAGATTAGCAGCTGGTCCAGAAAGCTCTGAGGGGTCAGATATATACCAAAATAAGGGGTATTTCATTTACTGCTGGTTTTGCCACCTGTATGTGTGTGGAACCACTTTGGGACTTGTACAGCTACACCCTGAGGCACAACCAAACATCCCCTTTACTTCACCAGAATAAATCATACAATCATAAATCCACGGGGCTTTTACATGGGGGAATCCCAAACCTCACTCTCCTCTCCAGTACTTATACTGGCCAACCTATTGGCATCCAAACCTGGCAATCTTTACTGCATTTATGCAGCACAGATGAGACATTAGGAGCCAGAGAGAATGAGGGTCTGTCTGTAGCCCTCCTGGGGGCTGGTGATGGCTGCACTGACATCAGTGGCAGAGCTCCAGCCATCCACACCCGCACACAGCCTCAGCTCAGCTCCTTTTAAGCCCCATCCACCCCATGCTGAGCAGCTTCAGGACCCAAGAGGACACGGTGTGACAGCAAAAGCACTGTGGATGTGTGGTGGTGCCACAGTACAAATACCCTTGGTATGCACCAAGGACTGGCACGGGCTCAAGCTCTGCTGGCTGCCTTCAGGTTTGAGAACAAGCTTGAACACGCTGTGCTCTTGTTCAACATGAAAGCAGAAGGTAACCTAGATCCCCTTCTCGTGGCCACAAGGAGAGCTGGCAGCAGGGCAGTGAATTCAATCTGTTCTCCTGCATCTCCATTCCCTACAGGACCCACCGATGAAACACCCACTTCTCATGGGAGGCTGACACTCCTGAAATCAAAGGATTACATTGCACAATTTGTGTATTTACTGAAACACAGGCAGTGTCTTCCAGATATTGTTAGTCCCATGTAAATTTAAATAAAGGAAATACTTAAAAGACTGACTGCATACCATTCTGGAACAAAATTATGTAAACTTGACATAAAAGCATCTTGTCCTGAGCTTAATTGTGGGAGCCAGTGAGCATCCCAATCAGTGGAATGAGAGAGTCCACTAAAGGGACAGACCCTGAGAGATCTCTAGGTTAGGGTGACAGGAAAAGCCTCTCCCAGGATGCTTTGTTCTACTATGCTGATGTACCCCAGTTATGTTCCCCAGATTGGTCTGTTGGTTTCCCTGCCACTTTTCTGACTCTGGTCCAGAAAGTTCCCCCCTCCCCATTCTCCCATTGGCCCCTGTCCCTTTGTCCCTCCCTCGGAGTTTCTCTATTGGTTCCCTTACCTCGGCCCCGCCTTTGTACCGCCCCTGTGCCCTCAGATCATTGGTCTCTGATGCTCTCCCCACCCCCCTATAAAAACCTGGACCCTACCTTACTCCTCCTCTTCACCCCTGGACCCCTTCGAGTGGCTGGAATAAACTTCTCCCTTGGAATCCCATACGAAGACCCTTCCTGCCTCTTTGTCGTCGACTGGCGGAACAAGCTATCTGGTGTGTGTGNAGCGCCTTCATAAGGAGACGCTTTTGGGACGCTTTTGGGAAGGTCGCGGCACTCTACCACCAACCACCCCCCGCTGCGACAGTTAATGTCCTAACCAGGACATGCATTTCCTTGATACCAAACCAAAGTTCATCCAGTCAGAAGCCATCAGGACCAATAAATTACAGCTCTTTAGCCAGTCTCTTAAGAAAGAACATACCTTGAACTCTTTGCAGCTTGGGTTTGGAAAATGTCATTGGTAAGTTCAGAGGAATGTAGTGCTCATGATTGCAAATAGTTTGAAGAAATTCGAACTTGTATTCAACCAGCAGCTGAGATAAAAAAAAGACAAACACAAACTATGTTTTTAGTTTTACCCATTTTCTTGCAGTTCAAGGTACTTGTTGCACAAGGACAGAAGAATCTAATAAATAGCATCTGGTGAAACTCACTATTAATTGGCAAATTCTTGTGTTGTTCTCCATAAGTGTTAGTGCATACAGGTGTCACTTGGGACTTCTTTGTCTTTTTCATCCAGGCTATTAACCACCCTTTCCTTTCATTCTGACTCTTTACATTACTTTAAAGAACATCTGGGTACAGGCTCTTGGCCAAGACAAAGAGGTCTTTGCCTCCAAAAGACTCTGCAGGAACAGTCTAAAAGGCCTCCAAGAGTTGTACAAAATAATCACTACAAAGCTTTGGCTGATGTAGATATGTACAGCTGCAAACCACTTTTCAAGAAACCTACTGCTTACCTTAGGGTCTTTCGGGCTGAATCCAGAAATATAATCATTTATCAAGTTAAAAACAAATCCTCTGTCCATAAAGGTCAAACAACGCTGGAGAAAAAATAGCGACATGTGACCAACCGTTAAAAATAAAAGCAATCATCCTAAATCCTCTCCATACTACTGTTCTGCCAGCAGCTAGATTTCATCCTCTGAGTTGCTGCTTACTTTCCAAAATATACATGATCCCGTTTTTCTGAAATCATTTGGATGACCTTACTTAAGTCTCCAGTGGACAACAGAAATATTTAAAATGAGAGTACACATATTTCAGGTTCCAAACGGTTGCTAGGAATGCCTGAAAACCCTCAGTAACATACAGAGTTACTGTCTCTTTGGAAAGAGAAGGTTTCTTTCCTAGGAAAGCTTATCCCCTCCAGAGTTTTTACAGCTGAAAAAACCAAAGACAAGATAATGTAAAACCACATTTGTTTGCTTGCTCCATATTCTCATTGTCTATCTTTTTTTTCTTTTTTTCCCCTGATAAAATCCTAGGAGAAGGAAAGAAACTGCTGACCTTCAGGAAGTTAGCCAAGCTAAAGTTGACATTCCTGGACTCTTCAGGGATCTCATTATAGCGGATGGTCACATGAGGAATGATGGCAAGCAGCAGCGAGTGCAGGGCGTGCTGGTAGGACTCAGGGAACCTCTGGCCTCTGGGCAGCTGAAACCAAGAGCACATCCCAGCTCAGTGCTGCAAGCCAGCAGCTGGGGAGAACTGACAACAGGCACGAGTTCTTGAGCATTTGTTTTTGTTGCTTCCTAACAAAACAGTGGCCAAATTTTTTTGTTGCTTCGAAACAAAACAGTGGCCAGAGAAAGTATTGGCCGCAACTGCAGTAGGTAGTAACAGAAAAGGAGGCTGCACAAGCCATAAGGACTTCTGGAATTTTTAAATTACACTTGAGAGTGAAAGGGTGGAAAAGGTAAAAGTAAAGTGAAAAAAAAAAAAGTTAAGGTGTTCAGCTTGGCAGCTTTTTTTTAATAAAATAAAGAGTAACATAGCTTTTCAGAAAAGTTTTTGGAGGAGTTTGTGACAGTTCTGTAATGCAGCATTGACCAAATTCATTTTTACCTTGATTTTGTTTTCTTCCAGTAAGTACATTGCCATGGACTTCGCCAGTGCTTCAAAGAAAAACCACGAATACTAGAATGAACAAAGAATACTATTACTTTTCTCATCAGGATTGAACATGACTGACGTTCCCTGACTATGTGGGGAAGCACCCATGTGGGAGGGAGAGCTCACATTCAAACAGCTTTTTGTAAGCATAGCTGTGCTTACACGGTTGGCTTGGAATAGAGGTTTTTGCTACCCAGAGATGTCCTGCCAATCTTAGGGTGGGAATGGATTTAGCCCCTCTGCACCCCAATGCACCCTGCCAAGAACGAGCAGAGTTTGGGGTGCAAGCCCTGCAAAGGCCCAGAGAGGCAGAAACTCAGTCTGCCTCCCGTGAGTCACCTTTCAGGTGTGGCTTGAGGAAAATAGGTAAAACTGGCAAAATGAACAGCCTTTTTCTGTCTCCTGCCATGAGCCTAAACAGAGGTTCCCTGCAAGAACTCATCTCCGTTTCAGGGGGAGAACCTCAAGGATGCGGATGCAAGGAGCTGCCCTGGCAGCTTTGCTCCTGCAGTGGGTTTAGATGGGGTAAGTGTTGGGCTTTATACCAGATGTGCTTTTCTTCCCTTCTACCCTTGGCAGCCAAGTACTGCCAATACTTCACCTTGAGTAGCTTATTGATGGCTAGAAAATCTGCCGACTGCTTCAAGATGGTGGCCATGGAAAGGACCAGGATTTCATGTGTCATCTTCGCTTGTTTGGCACTCGGTTTCTCAGCTCGAAAGACGTACTGAGGCAAGAACAGCAGTGTCAGCGTGTGCCTGCTCCCAGCAGGGAGTCTGGAGGGGCAGTGTCTCATGACTGACCTTGATGAAGGAGCGCAGGTAGTGGTCTAGACCTTCTTCATGGCACGTGGACACGACGTGCAGAAGAACCCTGGGGAGAAACGGGGTTTGTGTTCAGCACACAACATGAGGGCAGGTTAGTCTACCTCACAAAAGCAGACACCACATCACCCTGCTCGACCTCAAAAGCCTCATTGCTGGCATGGCCTGATTTGCAGAGCGCCAGTTCTTGCAGGCCAGCACCCCCACACACAGCTCCTGCACCATCCTTGCACAAAGCACTCAGATGAGGTGCCCAGAGCCTCTTCTCCACTTCTGTGCTGGCCCAGGAATCGCCCAGACAAGCTGACTTTTAACACTCAAGACTCCTTGCATGAGGAGGTGAGATGAAACATCGTCCATCATTGTCATAATCTGATACCTCCTTGCATCCCTGGAATTTATTAATTCTGGAAGCCTCCTTTTTTTTACTTTATTTACATCATATGCTCCTTGTTACATGCACTGGATTATTTTGGGCTGTTGCCCAAAAGGGAAGGTCAAGCAGACCCTGGAGAACATGCCAGCCCTCTGGACATACTCCAAGGTGGCTGATCAAGGCAGCAAGAGCTTGGTTTCCCCAGCCAGCACTGGGGATTTACATTCCACTCCCAGCCAGAGGTAACAACAAACTATTGCATGTTGTCACAGACCCCCCAAGCCAAACCCCAAGGAGGAGTTTACAAGCCATTTATCAAATAAAGTGTGTTTTAAATTCCACTATGAAAATCTGCTGAGAAAAGAGATGTCATTAAAGAGAAAGCTACTGACAAACTGGAAAGCATCAGGCCAAGCTTTGATAAAAATCTCTGGAAATGAAGGTCACCCAACAGGTTCCTGGGGTCACCTGTTCCCCTGTCCTTGCCCTCTGGTGCTTCAAACAGAGTGGAATTACAGTGGTCCACAAAGGAGAAGTTCTCACAACCTGCATCATATGGCGCAGGGCTGTGACTTCCATAGGCACCACATCCCTACGGACCAGGGCTCAGCCTCCAGTTCCATGGGAGCAGGATGCTTCTGGTACATGGATGTATTGGGACCAGAGGAGGGTGGCATCCAGCACCCCCTGTGCACGGCAGCACTTCAGTGAGGAAGCACCATGGGAGGAAGGCACCTGTTTTAGCGCATCTCTCGGTGCCAGGGGTCACTGGTCCCAGGCAGGGAAGGTGCTTTTGCTGTAGCTCCTCCAGTGCCTGCCCAGGCCGGTGCTGCCCTCTTGGGGCCGCCGGAGCAGCGCTGGAGCTCCGAGCCGGCCCAGCTGGAGCTGCAGCACAACATACCCAGCTCCGGGGCATCAGGAGCAATCCTGACACCAGGGACTGGCGTGCTGGGATGAGACCAGGATATTGCTCCCCAAATCTGCTGTCTGCAGCTGGGACATGCCTGGGCACTCTGGAGCTTTTGATACGACAATAACTCGGCTCCCAGAGCCACCAAACCCTTTCTCTTTTGAGAAACAAACCAGGAGTATCTTTAAAGTACCACGTTTTTCCTCACACAACTCCCAGGACAAGAGCCCCACAATGCCACCATGCCACCCCCATGGTCCAGGGGAAGACAGCAGCAGGGGACTGCCAGTGCTGTCACTTAGCACCCTGTACTGGGAAACCAGACCCTGCTTTGCACTGCTATTTGTGGCTTTGCCTTTGTCACTGGATGGTTCACCCAATACTCACATGGTGCAGTTGACAGCTACTTCATCCTCCTGCGTCACGTTTATGAGGACTCTAAATAGTTGCATAAGAATTACAGGTAGAAACTGAATCATTACTTGGATCTCCATCGCGTGCAAACACTAAAACAAATGTTCAAAACACAGACACTTTTAGTTCAACATTTTGCAGATGTTAAACATTTACAGTCTGCAGACATTTCTGTGGCAATGGGACAGGCATTAGCAAAGGCTTCAGGGTGTGGAAATGCTTCAGCCTGCTGGAGGACAGGGGAACTTGGACCCATAGCAGAACTTGCTGCCTCCTTCCAGCTGGCAGATCCCAGCTGCAAACCTTCAGGGAGCAACATAAATCACTCATGGCAGGTATTAACCCTCCTCTCAGATGTGTCATAGTAGCTATGACTTAATTAGAAGTCACATGCTGCTATTTGATTTGAAAAGCCCAGAATTTAAGGCTGAAGTTTTGCTCTCAAGTCTTCTCATCACTTGTGCCAGTTTTTTGAAGTCCCATTTGCACAAATGCCTTTGGAGCATGAAAAACTGCTGCCCAATGACTTGCAGAGAGACTTTGCTTTTCAAAGAGCACAGCTTGCTATCAAAAATTGAGTTTAAGGCACTTGGTGAAGATGAAGATCATCTCATGCATACGCTCTCCACCAGTCTCACAGAGCTCTTGTGCCTGAAGCTCGTGATAAGAATCTAGGAAAGACAGCATGTTTCATTTTCAGTTTTCAAACCTGCAAATCTAATGAAAGGTTTTTAAATAGGTATCTAGCTATTTAAATTACTGAAATTATTTAGGTAGTGGTGGTTAAGAATCCCTCACTTGTGGTTAGCACATACCTATCTCCCTGTCTATAGGTTGCAGTGAGGGCGCTGGGGCTCGGCAGGGGTGGGACCTGGCAAAATGCTCACAACAAAGCTACTGTGATTTTAGTGTTTGGCTTCAAAACCTGCTATTTCTTAAAATATTTATACATTATCTGACAAACATTAAGTAACCCTGTGGTGATACATCCCCACCACTGGAAGTGGAGCTGTTGCTACAGCAGCACTCTCAAAAGCAGGCAGTTATGAAAGGAAACAAGGACAGTAAATACCCAAGAATTATATTCCCTGCAGAAGCCCTTGCTGGACCTGCTCCAAGGCCCTTACTCATGCTGCAGTGATTACCAGAAAGTTGGGTCTAGGTCATAGGTTACCTCTGCTCAAATTTAACTGGCTGATAATCTCACATATCTTTTTCAGCCTGAAAAAAACCTCCTGTTTTGAATGGGCTTCCAGAAAGCAAGGAATTGTGCTGCAGTTTAAAGGTCTGAATCAAACCTAGAGCAGCAAGGGAGGAGTGTGTGAGTCCACCAGGAGGAAGCTTTGCCATGAGCACGGCAGAGTGATGCTGACTGCTTGTTTTATCCCTTGTGAAAGGCAGAGGGAAGCAGCACATAGACAACCATCTGACAAGATAAAATGAATGTAGGGACATGAAAAAACATTTCATTTAAATAGTAGTCTATCTGATAGGATAAAGCAAAAGTAAGGGTACTGCACAATGCACTGGCCCCAGCAAGGGTGTGTTTCCACAGGGCAGGGTTCTGGGTATTTGCTGACAGTCTCTAAAAACACAAACGAAGCCCAGTGACAGGCACTGTTCACCTTCAGGTATTTAACAAGCTCTCCTGGCACTTCCTTAGCTCCCGCCTGAACCAGCTGGCAGTAGTGGAAGAATTTGTGCAAATGCATGTCCTGGAAGAGACAAACGAGTTCAATTCAGCAGCCTCAACATCTCAGCCTCTACTCTGCTGCTTGCACTTGGAAATCTGGTGACTTACCTGCAGCAGTGGGCCATGTCCCCAGCAAACCCCACATCCCTGCCAGCTGCACTCTTGATCCCCAGCTGCCATCTCCCAGGACTGCTCCCTGTCTTTTCCAACATACCCATCCACTGCTCAGCCCCTGGCTCCCAACTAACCTCAATATTAAGCACAAAACTTCCAGCAGTGTTAAAATTCTCCTGTGGTTGTACTACCCTGAGCCCCAGTCCCCAGCCAACACTGGCCTGGAGAAACAGAAGCCCTCTCAACAGCTGCAACTCTCAGAAACTGCCTCACCACCTGCATCACCAGCCTCCTACTGTCCATCTGGGGCAGACTCTCCTTCCCATTACTCTCCCTCCTCCTCCAAGGTTAGATTTAATTACTGAGTTATTTAACTCTGAAAAGCATCTGGAAACGTAATTTGGTGGGAAGCACAATGACTATGCTGCTCTCAGTGCTGTACAGAATCAGTTAACCTCCAAAACAGATGCTGAAAGCCATTTTCTCTGAATGTAAATGTAGCTGATGACATCCAGCCAAGGGCATTTCCCCCAGGAGCAGTGCTGACAGGAGGTACCCCAGGGAATGTGCTGGGGATCTTTGCTGCACATCATGTGAAACTTATGGAAGTCCGCCACTACCATCAGACAGCAGTACACACTAGGACTTGGTAAAACAGCCTGAACTGCTTTCAGAAGGAAACCAGGACTGTTGTTTTCTTGTGTCTGCTGTTGTCAGAGAACTCTTTTTTAAAAAAATTAATAGAAAGTCTAATACTAGCTTAGACTTGATCTTAGAGTTCTTTTCAACATTAATGATTCTACAGCTTGGGAAAACCTCTCACATCCACCGGTTCTCTCTTTTGTATCATCGAAGCAGCTAATTTGCTCAAATGTTTCCTTGGTCCTGCCAGTTATAGTGCAATTGACCAAGGAAACATCAGCCTCTCCCTAGACTCATTCAGTCACACAATTATCTCATCCCATCCAGTCAAGGAGCAGATCCCTGCAAGTAATCCCAGCCATGCTGCTTCAGAAGTATCTCAATGTTGCTTTGCAAACCAGGAACCAGGGCCCTCTGTCCCACACCACCTATGGCTTAGCAGTAGTAGAGACACAGCAGTCTCCTCCTTTGCATTTGTGCTGGAAGTTTTTAAGGTGCTTGACTTACCTGGGTGTAAATGGTTGAGTCCAAATGGATTCTGATTTTAAACAGTGGCTTTGCTCCATCCACCCACTTTGCATCCACGCTGGGCTGCTGTGAACAGACAACATTCAAGTACTTGGTTTCAGACTGTGGTGAGAAGGTGGCTCTGTGCAGACACGTGGTCAGAAGGTACTGGCTGGGGTGGAAGAAGGGGTTCACCCCCAGCACAAACACCACCTTCCCCATGCACACAGAGCACGGGCTCACCCTCCTGCTCTGTGCCATCTGCAACAGCCCAGCCCAACATGCCACTGAAATACCCTCTGCAACCCGCATAACCAGAGAAAGTGGAATTAAAGGTGTCCTGTCTCCCATCCCTAAGAACTTTAAGCTTTGGGGGTGCCCTGCAGTAGAGGTCTTTTCAGCTGAGCAAAGCACCAACAGAAACCCAGAATTTAGAGTGGTAGCAAAAGCTCAACTTTCCTCTTCCTTTTCCGTTTAAGCCCATTTTAAATGGCCTTCCTACCTTCCGTGACTCTGTGTCTCCAAGCCCCAGGTATCCAGGTGGGAGGTTGGATGAGACCGGCAGATGCCGCTCCAGGGTGACAATCCGCCCATCCTTCAGCAACGGCACCCAGGCGTATCCCACTGTGGAGGCAACCATGGCAGCCCAGTTAGCAGACACACAGGGGTACATGTTCGGCTCAAAAAGAGCTCTGTCTCATCCTGGGAAGTCCAAACTTGCAGTTGTGCAAGTGGCTTCAGCAAGGGATCGACCATGTCAGTGTCATTAAAGCACCTTTTACCTGGTGAACAAAATTCAGACACAGCACAGACCAGGAGTGGGTTTGAGGGGCAGGAATAGTGTGTGAGCCATGGCTGTGCACCATGATGAGGGTCCTTTGAGGACTGGATGAAGGGAGAGGCTTCCCAGCCAGTGGCACCCAGGTGTGCACATGCCTGGTGTTGGTAGGATCAGCCCCTGAGACCCTGATCTCACAGCAAGTTTTTATTTGTGACTTGCCTGACAACAGCACATTTGTGCAAGTCAAGTCAGGAACATACAGAAAGAGCTGTCAGACTGCAGCAAAAATTTGAGCTTTAATATAAACTAAAACATTGAGTTTATTCCATTTTAGACCTACAATTTTGTATTAGGTTGCTTTTAGAAAAGAAAATTCAGATAGGCTGGTATTTTAAACACATATTTTCTTCATGTCCCTACATTTGTTTTATCTTGGCCTTTTACACTCCAACAGAAGTAATTTAAGCATTGAACATACCTTGAGTTTCAACGGTGTCCTGTTTTTTCGATGTTGCCTTTGTATTAATTTCACAGCTGACATGATAGAAGGTGAAAAGCAAATGATGCTTTTGATGGAGGTGAATTGGAAGCTCAATTTTAATCTAAAATGATATCATGATAGATCAGACTGTATTTTTAGTTGTGGAGTAATATTTTAGTTCTATTTCATTTCACAAATGTTGTGCTGTATGCAGTTACACAAGACACATTCTTACCCATCTTAAATAACTCCTAGCATTTTCATCACATTTGCAACATTATTTATTAATGGGGGTGTGTGATTGGAGTGCACAAAGCGTGACAGTAAAGACAGCAGAAAACAAACTGATACTAAAAATTGACAGAGGCTCTGGCTTTGCTGAGCCCTTCTGCTGAGGCAAACAGCTGGTAATTATCTTTACCCATATTTCACCCAGCCGTGGAAAAAGAGGTATCCTGAAAAGCCCCTTGGCATTATAGCATCCAGAAAAATCTGCTGTTTCCCACATTTTGCTTTTACCTCATCATAGAACTCCGGGCTCTGGTTGTGATGCAGCACGGCAGCGTACGCGTTTGTGGTCAGGAGAGGGCCCCCGGGTTTGCCATATATGCACTGGAAACACAAATGAAGAGCTGAATTCAGGGTCCTGCTACCCTAAATGAGCTGGCCAAACCAGTGATCATGGAAACTCAGTGCTTTTCCCTTGCCCTGCTCAGCCGGGCAGGTACAGAACACACAGCAGTGGCCAAATGGCAGCCCCGCTAACAGGTAACATTAACCCACCTTTAATGGCCTGGCATCAGCTTCATCTGAATCCCTGAACTCAAGACAGACAGCAATATTCCTTGCCTGAAATGGGGGAGAACACAAGGATGAGCAGCAGCATCACCCTGGTCCACACCAAGCCTGGCTGCAGGTCACTCCCCAGGTCACTCACCTTTGCAAACACCTTCTGGTTCTCATACTTCAAGTGTAAGGGGTAGATGTAGAGGTGGTTTTTGTAGACAGTGAAGGGGTAACAGTATTTTGCAACTTCTGGGACAAGCTCCTCTACTTCAACTGCAATGTCCTCACAGCCCTTCCCAAAAGGTTTTATAGGAATATAAGAAGCTGTGAAACAATCTGGAAGACAATAAGAACAGAAAAAATTAGGTCCACTAGAAAAGCCTTTTGGACAGGAGATTAGCCTACATAACCTGTGACAGGAGTTGCCAAAAACCCATGGAATGACACTGAACACATCACAAGTCCTTTCTTTGCTTCAGTTTCTTTAAATGCAAGGTAAAGGATCACACTGACCATGTTTGTAAAGCCTACAATGTTATGGATCAAAAATATCATATGAGATTGGTGCAAACGCAGGCAGCTGGCTTCCTTTGGATTTAGGATGTGATGGCCAAACTGTAAAGCAGACGAATCCATCAGCTAAATCTCTGCACTTGGACCACATCTCCTCCACAGAATGCATCAGAAAGACTTACAAGTCAGTGGTTATGCTGAATTACTCATTTCTCATTGCAACCCTGAGATACTCTTGTTAATGAAACAGCAAAATCCCCCCTAGAAGCATTAACTCCTGAGGCTCAAGCCATCAGCATTTAGGTTAAGATCCATGATCCTTACTTGTGAAGTCTAGTGCGACGTCTTTGATGACAATATTTAACTGGGCTGGAATGATTTGCAGTTTTGTCTTCTCTGGTCTGTGTTAGGGGGAAAGGAACAACAGTGTGAACACTGAAAGCTCAGGTGCTGAGCACATCATCAGCACTTTTTGCTACCCTCCAAGTATTTTAGAAATTGTCATCTCATGCTTACACTTAACTGTATAAAAATGTATGTTAAAATGCCTGCCCAGCCCCTGCACCAGTCTCTCACACTTACTTCTTATACTCTGCTAAAAGCTTCAGCATATCTTCATTTGAGAGTTTGCCACTGTCTTGCTTGTACAGGGGTGAGAATTTTCCACTAACATCAAGAGTGCCCTGGGAGTCTTTGAAAACTGGTCTGCAGAAAAGAAGAGGTATATTTTCTAAATGTTGGTAAATATACAGACACTGAGGTCTCTGACACATCTGAAATGCAGCTCATCAGGTGAGAGGTTCACTGACCTGTGACTGCTCCCAATACCACAGACCCGACTGCTCTCCCACCCTGACGTGGTGCTTAGACCCCACCCAGGCTGCAACCCTGTCACATGAAATCACCTAGGACATCACCCACATTCCCTCTCTCCAGCCAGGTCAGAAGGACACATTCAGCCCATTTCCAAGCCTGGTCCACAATCACGAACACCCTTCCACCCCCTCGCACTTAACACCAAGTGCTAAAGCATCTTCCCACTTCCATATGGGGTCAGAGCACAGAAATCCTCCTAGGAAAGGAATGTATGATAAAAACCAGTTTGGGGACACACATCAGCTTCTTCCTGAAGCCAGAGCACAAGACTGGACTCTGCCGTGGATGAATACCAGCATCTCTGCCCTTGAAAATAAAGGGTGTCTGTGTATAGTAAGAACATTAAAGCATCTGCACTCCCCTTCTGTGCAAACACTTTCCTCTGAGACCCACAGGGGAAATGTTCCAGGGATGCAGAGCAACACAGCTCCCCGCACCAGGCCACTCAGCTCCTTGGTGTCCAAAGGCAGCTCTTTACCCAGCCAGAGCCCAACATTAGGGTGAGGCACCACTTGGAAGAGGGCTGAATGCTGGCTCCCAGGATCCAGCTGCATCCCAAAAACACCATCTCAAAAATGAGCGGCCAGTGTCACAGGAACATCCAGTTCAAGAATACACATTGCAAGAGGTATACCCCCAAATTCCAGCCCACTGTGACGGCTTTCTGTGTTCCCATGTCATTCCCATCCCTTTCGTCAGCACCAAAATGCAATTTAGCACTAGGAGGCAGTGGATGATCTTGCCTTCAGGCCTTCCTCTGACTGAGATTTAAGAGATTTAGCACTGACATACTTATCAGTTCCAGTAAAAGAACAGCAAGGGAATGGGATCACTACCTCCAGCCACTCCCAAGAACATTAATTAATCCAGAGTTTAAGATGGAAAACAAACCCTGTGTGATTTCCACTGCCAGGCTGGGAAGTCCTCTGCTCTCATCCTGTCCCTGGTAGTGGCTGGTGCCAGGAGGGAATTCCTGCAGTGATTCCCTTGATAGCATGGGACAGTGTATTTTGTCCCCAGGAATGCTCTGCCCTGATAGCAGTAGCTACAGCGCAGTAAGAAGGTTACTGCCTTCCCAGCCCCAGAACTGTTTATTTTTTAATATTTTGTTTCTAATTCTAGATAGAGCATTACAGGCCAATCCCAAATCTTTCTTGGGAGTCAGAGCCAAACTCTGCCCTCAGCTGCAACTTCACTGACTTCAGTCACTTGGCCCTTTGCCCCGTCGTGTCCCAGGTCACTCTCAGCAGCAGCAGCTCCCACTGTGGGCAGAGCCCAGCCCGAGGGCACAGCCCAGCCCAAGGCACTGACCTGGCAGCCCAGCCAAAGGGCATCCGGTACTGCCCCAGACGGCTGCACACCTGCTTGGCCACCTTATGGACCTTCTGGGCAGTCTGCAAAACATGAGAGAGGCAGGTCAGTGTGTGCCAGGACTTCGATGCTGCGCTGGAACAGGAGTGAAGGGCGCTGCAGTCTCCAGGGAGGAGCATCTCTCCGTCTGTTCCCCAGGCACCAGTGCAGCTGACAGACATCTCTGTCACTTCACACCACCAACAGCTGTTACTTCGCAAAGCAATAGTAAACGTGGGCAGTCATGTTAAACCTCTTCAGGATTAAACTGCCAGGCTATTAGTGCTCTATTTGCCGAAGGGTATTAGTTTATTTTCCAAAACTGACTGCAATTGGCTCATCCTGTACAGACTTACAAAGTGTGCCAAGGGAATGTCATCATTACCAGGTATTCTATATTTGACTTCTCAGGAACTACTCTTGACCGGCTGCAACAAGGCAACATCAGCTCCACCTGGCACGCAGAGACTGATGCTGGTGGCAGCAGCAGGGTCTCTCCCTTGGATGTCAGGAAAAATTTCTTCACTCAAAGGGTTGTCAAGCATTGGAACAGGCTGCCCAGAGAAGTGGTAGAGGTATTTAAAACGCATGTAGACGTGGTGCTGAGGGACATGGTTTAGTGGTGAGGTTGACAGTGCTGGGTCAATGGTTGGACTCAATGATCTTAGAGGGTTTTTCCAAGATAAAGGATTCTATTATTCTATGCAGACACTTCATTCTGGGGATGACGTGTCCCACTTTTTCCTGCCAGCCCAGGCTTCGGGTTGCTGAAGTGTATTGGGGAAAGGTCTGGCCCCAAACGCTTGGCTCTTTCTAAAAATCCTCTGCCTCTTTCCAGGGGAAAGAATCAAGTCTCCCAGGACAGCCCAACTGAAGCCAGCCTGGGAACAGCGCAAATAAAATGGACAAAGACTGTATTTGCCAGAAAGAAACTGAAGAGCCACAGAACAACTCAAGTTTTAGCCCACACTACTCCCTGCAGCAGCAGACAGCACTACTCAGTGGATACTCCCATGGCCCCACCCAGTACCTTCCCGGGGTCCGAGTTTTTCATGTAGGGCTCTACACAGTGGGCGATGCTGCCCTGCAGCACCTTCTCCACACGGGCCACCAGGAAGATCTCTGCATGTGGGTTGGTCACAGAGAACACCCCCTGCAACAGAGAAGCAGCAACTGTCATACAGCAGGACCCCAATGTGCGACAGGGGGTTTGGCCCCAGTCATCCCACTGCCCCTTCCCACAACTCACACAGACCCTGCCCTGGGGAGGGACCACAGGGGCTCACCAGGCTTGAGCATGGCCAAGTCTAGGAAAACTCTCCGTGGCGCTTTGCCTGTCACTGCCAGTGAGCCCTGCGTGGCAACTTCGACACTGACCAAAACTCAATAGAAAAGCTGGCTTCTGGTCACCACACAGTGGATAACAACACACTTCAAAGTCACTGAAAAGCCTCAGCAGTGACACAGAATGAGAAGAAAGTGAGATATTCACCCGTTTTATGTAGCGCAGGCAGGACTCAGGGACCCCGTGCACAAGGCTCTGCTCAGGACACTGTCCCTGGGTGCCCTCTGTTCTGGGCTCGGAGCTATCCAGCAGCATGTCCCGGACAGATGGAGGGTTCAAGTCCACGTGGAAGTCAGCTGAAATCTTGCAGTTATTTTTCAGGTCAAATAATGCCAAGCTTAGGAAAAAGGGCTCAACCTGGAAATTTTATTGAATATGTGTGTCATAAAAAATGCATGGCACAGGCTCAAGAGTATGAACATGCGTTGTTTTCCCTGATAAGGAAACTGGGAACCTTCTGCTTCTGTTTGTTCCTTCAGTTTGGTACACCAGCATTTTAATGAACTATGACAGACAATCCATGTTTACTTGCTTTATAAATATACAGATGCATTTTTTTCCTGCACCTTCTTGTATTTTGATCTAGTCAGTTTGAACAAAGCTATATGAAATATAAAGAACGAAATCCATATGTTTTTTATATAAGTGGTAAACTTATGTTAAAAGGTCAGGAAGAAAATATGAACTCAATTTATCAGAGCTGTTTATCATTTTGCAATGAGAAAGAAATCAGCTTAAGAGTGTTTATGATCACCTGCTAAAGATCACTATATTTATTTTCCAAAGTCCATTAGCTCTGGATGGCTCAACTGTGACACTCAAAACGCTCCTCAGATGCTATCCCAGGAGGAAAGCTAGCTCTCCCAGCCAGGAGGCTGACATTGCTGAGGAAATGCATGTGCAAAATCTGCCAACTCCTTTGTAGCTACTGACCTTGACAGCACCAGGCAAGTGGCAGGCAATAATTCACGTATTTTTAATTCAAACATCCTAGTAGGCGTGCATCCATGGAAAGATAAAAATGCAGGCCTGAAGATAAAACTGTAGCATGCCCAAGACATTACAGCATGACTTGGAGGCATTACATCAATGCTGACAATGTGCTGATTAGGTCTCACTCTGAACCTGATTAAAGATGGATAACAAGAATCTTTGCTATTAGCAATGCATCCATCTGCTGGGAGTTACTGAGCCTGGTGTTGTGTATCAGAGCTGTGAGCTGCCAATATGAAACCATCACAGAAAAGCCTTTGTGATTCTACCAGGCATCAGACAGGGCAGCATCAGTAGAGATGGGGCAGTGCTGGTGCCTCTGCCTCCCATACTGCTCTGCACCCCTGCAGAAAGGGCTGGCTCCAGCCAGAGCAAGCGCAGGACGTGACAGCAGGGATTTGTTTTGGGAGGAAAGACTGGAGGAGACTGGTCTGTTCAGCCCAGCAGAACAAAGGCTGAGGTGAGATGTAATAGTCGTCTACAAACATCAGAGGCTCAGAAAATACAAGAGTTTCTAGGCTAAGGCACAACTTTGGCACAGTAACAAATGCATATAATAAAGTGGCTGTGAACAGAGTTAGGCTGGGAGTCAGAAGAAGGTTCCAGAACAGGGAAATCCCTTGCCATTAGGGGAAATGAAATAAAACACAGCTGTGAGCGGTTTGGAGATGGAGCTTAATCATTTACCAAGAGGACTTTCACAGGGATGCAGAATTTGGCAGACACATACTCCCCATTCCCTGTGTCCCTGAACCACAGGTTTCCCAGCAGTCCCAGTTCCTGGCAGGCTGAGGCATGTCAGCACAGACCCTGTCCCCAAACACATTTTTGGAGCACCAAAATACCAAGGCAAACAAATCCTGCAATGACTCTGGGCCAGCAGTCACCGCCTGTCCAGGTCCCACTGGTGCTCATGGCAAAATGGGATTGTTTTACCTCCCCCCAGATTAATTTGCCAAGGTATTTTCTCGCTGGTGAGAGGAAAGAAGACAAAGCAGGACATGCTGGAGCTCCCCTTACATTGGTGGGTCCTTCTTCTGCCCTGTCGCTCAGCTGAGCAAGGAGGTTGAGGGAGAAGTCCTGGCAGCAAACCACGAAGCGCCTGCTGCACTTTTCCTCAAAAGGCTTCACGTCTGGCTCAATCCCTGAGAAATCGAGTCTCTAGACAGCAAACAAACAAATCTGGTCTCATTAAAAAAGAAAACAACCCTCTGAGTAACACATTATGGGATCACATTATGGCCAACACTATCTTAATCAATTTTTTTGCAAGTGGTCCGAAAGGTACAAGACATTCACAAATGAGTGCCATTTGGTGATGCTACACAAAGGTATTCAAGACATGAATTCATGGGTGTGTATCAGTTTTTAGCAACCTGCTTTGTAGAGCACAGCAAACTAAACCCCAGAATCATTTCAGTTCCTTCCTGCTTTGTTGTAACCCTGGGGATCTTTCCAAACACCACTTAGAGCTTGGGAAAGAAAGCAGAACATAAGACAATGTTACAATCAGAAAAATATCTTCCACCATGAAGGTACTACTAGGTTAGAGATGGCCCCTGTGCCTGAAACAGAGAGAAGGCACACGTGGGATTGTGAGCAACATTTCAAAGTGGAAGGCATGTCCAGCTGCACAGCAGTAACTGGCATGGGTAGAAACAGCAAAGACTGTCTGGCTGGGGAATCCAAACACGCTCGATTGTCATCACCTCCTCCCTAACCCAGAACACCCACACCTGGTGTGTGCCTCCACATCCACCCTCCTCGAAGAGCAGGCACATGTGCAACCAAAGACCCTCAGCCTTTGACAAACCCATCGTGCTGGGCACTGGGGACAGAGCTACCAAACACCCCTAAATACCAGCAGGTATTTTTGTTTCCCTTATTTTCTTTTCATGAGGAAAGTACGTTGCAGGTATATGTTCCTGCTCCTAGTTTCCTTAGCACCAGGCACATAAGTGGCCATGTACCAGCATTGACTGGAGCAAAGACTGAATGCCTGCTGTTACAGCAGATCCAACTGACCCACATCAGAATGAAGGACTCTGGGTATAGAAAGAGGGCAGTGAATTCAGCCTAATCATTTGTTTAGGTAAAAGAAGTTATCTTAGATGCTCCACACTGAGTAACATTTCAATTTTTGTTATCTGCCTAGAATACAGGAAGCTTCTCAGAGCTTCTCTTAAAAAAAAAAAAAAGAAACCAAAAAGCCTCCTGGATGCTTATCTTCCTTCTGTTAAAGACTCTAAAGAATTGCCAAGAGAAAAGCTCATTTTGTACAACTAAATCTTTTAAAGACTAATTACATTTCCTTGTTAAACCAGAATGTTCTGTTTTATAGGTGTGAACATGCAAAAGCATGCCAGAAGGAGAACCAGAAACAATGACATACCCTGGAACAGTTCTCTAAAACTCTGTTAGCAATTGCAGCTCATTCCACTGAAATCCCACACCTGGACCCTGGCAGAGAATTCAAGTTCAAAGCCAAGAAGAAAACAGGCCAATAGACAATGACCTCCTACTCCGTGCGTCCGACCAGCACAGGGTGTTTTTTCCAGTTTGTCTGTCCCTACATTTGAAAACTCCCTGAAGACTGAGACTCTCCCTGTAAACCCCTGTCATGGTCTTTTCCACGACTGCTCCCTGTGCCAAATGTGCTGAGCCCATGCAGCACTGCAGGTATCCATGCAATACCACTTCTACTGCTTCTTCTTGCAAGCATGAGAACTTCTCAGAGCCCAAGAGAAAATCTGGTTTGAAATCCAGCACCATCGAGATGCATCACACAAATGTCAGCAAAGCTGGAGGGAGGCCATGTGTCGGGCTGCTGCAACTCTTCCCTGTATTTGAGCTACCACCTGTTATTTGAGCTATCACCTGAGCACTGACATCTCATTCTGCTCTCACTGACAGGAATATGGGCTGCATTTCTGTTCTCCACTGGAAAACATGCTGCTTCTGCAGGCAAACATTGTGGCCTTGCAAGGGAACAAGGGAGGCACGACACAGTGAACAAAACCTCACTGAGGCAAATGTGGGAATGTTTACCTGGACTTCTGGGTCAAAAGAAAAGATGTTTTGTCTTCCATCATTTCTGCTCAGTTTGTTTAGTTGATCTGTTTCTCTTCCATACTATGACAAAGGAAGGCATTGATATTAGTGCCTGGCCACACAGAGGCCAAGACTTGATCTTGGGAAAGAACTGAATCAAAACAAAATAATTATTTTTCAGGTTGCCTTTAGGATACATGAGCTGATGAAAGCACTGACAGTACAGAAACATGGCTGTGCTGAACGAAAAAGCAGGCAGAAGCCACAGCCACTGGTTGGTTGTGAGGAGGTGAGGAACATGCAGCCTCAAACCATGGGGCTTCATCTGTGAGTCAGACAGGTGGGATAACAGAGACCTCACCAGGACTTGGTGCCTGCTCAGCTCCCCCAGAGCTGGAGATACAGAAAGTAGAAAACCCCTCTCACAGATAACCTGGACAGAAGTAGCTGTAGGTGGGGAGAGTGATCCTGCAAACACAATACCTTCATCAGCTCTGGATGCATGCTTCTCTCCAGGCTCTCCAGGATGTTCTCCGACTTCCCCTGAGTGCTTGATTCATCATCTGCAAGGGCACAAGAAACAGATGTTCAAAACAACTGCAGGAGCACTGCTCTGCCAGAAAGCATACCACAGTATTTGCTAACAATAGCACAGAAACAGTTTAGGGAGACTTTTCCATTGCTTGAGAGTAAGACTTTTTCCATGCATTACCAGTATCAAAGTGTACTATTATAATCTGCTAGGTCTGTCCAAAGCAGGACTTCAGCACAGAGCCAGTCTTCCAGGAGCCTTGAAACTTTGCCATGGATTTCCCATCCAGAAGAAGGGTCACGTTTCCCTCCACTTTTATTCCTCAGACTATCATCTGTGTTATACAAAGCCCCTTTGCGTGATATTGTGTCTCAGCCACAATCCTTGCTTTAAATACAGTACAGTATACACTTCTCCAGGCACACTGCTTGCATCCTGCTGGAGAAGGGAGAAAGTAGGTGTTTGTTTACAAACTGACCTTGCACAGATTCCACAGCATCCTTCTTCTCTTGCACCAAACTCTCAGTATTGCTCTGAATGATCTTCCTCAGAGTTACCAGCCATTCCTCCATCTCCTGCTCAGTTTCAGCTGCAAGATAGTGGCTGTACTTGTCTATTGTCTTCAGCTCAAATGCATAGCGGCGCATCTTGGGACACTGAACAAACAAACAAGAGAGTTATATTACATTTTCCTCAACAAGCCAGCACAGCTCCTCTCTGGGAAAACATCCTGAGCTGAAATACCACAAAATACAAGGCAGGCACCCTCCCTGACACAGCAGTCGTGCTGCAGTCACAGAGGGCTTCATGGCTTGAGCATGGCCAGCTACTCTGAGTGAAGGAAAGCCAGACTGAAGCACAGACATTGCACCAAGGAGCAGGAACAATCTCCTTCTGATATCATCAGACCTTTAATATTTACCCAGAGAAGCCAGGAACTGGATTTGTCTGACATGGTAAGTAATGCTGCACTCGGGGACACTTACAGGCATCTATCTTTAAAAAGCAAGTGGTACAACACAGCTTTTTGGAGCTGTGCTGGCCTTTAAACAGCATTTTCCAACCAGAAGCCAAGGCAAATCTGATGCAACTTGGGAAGTATATCCCATATATCACTGAGGTGTGTGCATTACTGCTTTTACTGTGTTCAGAAAGATAAATTGAAACGCATGGCTCTGACTCATCCATGCTGAAGCAAATCATTGGGGTAATTTAAGCTGCCCTGCACCACGCTCAGTGCTTGAAGCTTCTGCAGAGACAGCAAGGGCAGAAGGCAGAGCAACAATCCACTGCTGCACTTCACCTAGCACAACTAAGCAAACCCAGGATTTAGACCTGTGCAAATACCTGCTTCTAAAACCTTACGAGCCCTAAGCAGGTCCTAAATTCCAAAGGACTGCATGTTTGCAAGGACTTAGCAAGATATAGCTTAAGAAACAAGAAGCTGGTGCAAGCAGCAAATAGAGGAGGAAGGTGCCCCAGACAAAGTCATATCATTTACTCACTGACCTGTTGATCAGTTTAGCTGACCAACTCTGGGTGAGTTTGCAATTCCATGCCTTCAGACCTCGAGAGAGCAGGCCTATCTCGGAGCCAGTAATCCATAAATCCATGTTGAGCCACACAGAAAGGACACCTACCTGAACCACATCATTGCAAGCATCCAAGAAAATGCAGCCTTTAGATTCTTTTGAAATTTTCTCATCTTTGTAGGAATTTAGAATATAGGAGCCATCTGTGAGCTGTGACAAGTAAAAATACCTCCTCTTGAATACCTGTAAAAATACAAATTCTTGCTCAGGCAAGTATTCACTCTGCTGTACATCACAAACGATGGCCGTGGTTTCCATATTTGCCTTCCCTGCTATTGAAAAAATACTGTAACACAAAACTCTGCTGACCCTGGAGTGTTGCAGATTCACCCATTTGAATATGGTTTGCTTTTACAAAGAGAGATTTCCATCATCTTCTTTAATTTTAATGCCCTTCTTGCTGTTATAAGTTTGCCCATCTAAAGCAAAGCCCCAGG
Organism: Pachycephala philippinensis; assembly: GCA_013397055.1. Taxonomy (NCBI): domain Eukaryota; kingdom Metazoa; phylum Chordata; class Aves; order Passeriformes; genus Pachycephala; species Pachycephala philippinensis. The sequence continues at coordinate 81,218 of VWZT01004623.1, forward strand.
GCTTCCAGCTCATCTCTCAGCTGGCTCCAGCCTCATTTATCTTTACAAAGTAATGCTGCACGGTAAATTCAGATCAGCACCTTACTTGAAGATCCATCCCACCCTAGAGCAGGTATTTCCAGAGCCTTTTTCATATAGATCTCAGTTAGAATTACAAAGCAATTGTCTGGAAGACTTAGGAACAGACATGTGGAAATTCCTAGCACTCAAATGCAAGCCAAGAGGCAATGCAATCCATTCAGTTGCTTGGATTTTTTGTGGCTTTGGGTTTGGGTTTTTTAATACAAACTTATTTTCATGAACTGGCCTTGGCTTAGTGTTCAATTTTTACATCAAAAAATAGTAACTTCGGGAGAAGTGTTCCTGTGTTTGCAATACTGATTTTCCTGAAGAAAAAAAAGCTCTCCAGTATCTCTGAACATCTTTCTTCATGCTTGTCAGCCAAAAGCCACTGGACTATAATTCAGAAGAACATTTTGGCAGCAACTGTGGTAGCACCATATGCTGTAAGGAGCAGGGTGTATTTCACAGTTGCTGGGTATCTGTGTTAGAAGAATCATGAAGGAAGCCAGGACAAGCAGCACTGCAAGTATTTCTACTGTTCTGTCTATCTGGAAGATCTATGAATAAACAGAGCATTTTTCATCCCACATGGGGGATTACAATTAATTTCCTGCTCCTATCATTACTGACACCAGCACATGTTCAGTAAACCCACTTGCTTGCAGAGAACTGGGAGGGAGCATCGCGCCCTGAACCGTAACCCATCCCTTCTGAGAGGTAACCTCTAGCATCATTTGGATGACTAATTAGCTGCAGAGATGCTCCATGGGTTGTTGAACTTTAAGTTTTATAAGATTTAACTAAACCTTTAGTTCAACAGAGCATAAAGATACATGGAAAGCTAAGGATGTGAAGCATTAATCCAGCCTAAATTCTGATTTAGCACTTCACTGAAGCAATCTCAGGAATTTTGGCAGTGGATGCTACGGAAACCCATGACAGATCTCTCTCTAGATATTACAGGGTTGATATCCCTTGTGGTTATGGGATTTCATGCTAAACAGTTTGCATTTGCTGAACTCTGTTCACAAGTAAATGCGTAATCAAACAGCAAACACAATTCCTATGATCCTCCCCCTGTGCAGGCACAGCTGTCAGAAATCATTGTCAGAAGATGATGATCATTTGAAATTAATACTATAAACCTGGGAGCAGAGGGAACATCCCCTCTGATCAGGCTACAGGTGCTGCTGGTGAGCACTGAGATTGCAGAGGGATGGCTAGAGAACTGGAGAAGTGCATTTGGGCAGAGAAGGACAGAAAGACAATGCCATGGTTGCAGTGCAGGTCACCAACACACTGCAAACCAGACAGGGAGAGTTGAGCCAAACCAGGGCAGTTCTCTGCAAAGGAAAGGTTGCTCTGAAACAAAGAGTGGCAGCTGTAGCCTAATGAGAGTTTGCTTGTGGATCAGCTCTCCACAAAACACACTCTGCACACGCTTAGCAACAGTGTGAGGCACCAACAGCTCAGCAGTCAAAGAACCAGCATTCCCAAGATGGACACATCACAGCATCCTCTCCAAGTGGTGATAAGGCTGAACATAGTAAAAGTCCTCAGCTTTCTCACCTATGCCTTAGAGATGTCTTGTAAAACATAGCTCAGAGAACAGCTACTGATTCTCAGTACTTTGATACCAGAGTTTCACTGGAGACTCTGGATCTTTTTAATTGAACTGAAGCCAGTGTAGTTCAGACAACTTCTCAGAAAGGCAGGTCTGAGGTGCAGGGCACTGAGACCAATACCACCAGAGGCTCAGACTAGAACAGACCCAAATGACTACCCTAAGCATGTATGATACCTCCTCCAGAAGTTTCAGGAAAAAAAGTTGCTTTAACCGTGAATGGAAAAGAAGAGGATCAGAAAATCCTGTTCTGTCTATCGCCTTCAAGCCCATTTTAAAATTCAAATTAAAATTAGCCCTATGAACAGTCCTGTTCCACTTCTCCTGAAAGCATAACTGATTGAATCAAGCCTTGGAACAATTTTTTTTTGAGATTTTTTAACATATCCTTACAAAACAGCCTTGCTGCAGCCATGCCTCAGCTGTACCACTGAGCATAACTCCCTAACAGTCTCTCTATGCTGTAGCAAGGCAGCTGCATGGTGGGACAGCAGACAGGCTCACTGCCACAGCAAAAACCTGTGGTGGAACTATTAAAAATCTCTGCACAGTCTAAGCAATGTCACACCGGATTACAAAGAGCAGAGAACAGGAGACAAGGCAGCTGTTGATTTTAGGTCAGTAATGCTACATCTCTGCAGTAATATCACCCCTGCTTTAAAAGCAAAGATTTATCATTTTAATTTAAAGCTGGCCTCTCTACATCACCAGGAGGGAAACTATCAATTCAGAAAGCTGTCTTTGCAGGGCAGCTGTTTCACTTAGCCCAGTTGCTTTCCTCTCCTGGGCCTCAGCTGCTCATCCAGAAAACAATCTTGCTTTACTAGAACATGTTTCACCTTTTTTGTCAGCTTGCCTCTCATGGTCCAAAGTGCATCAGTCTCACATGCTGGGGAGGGTCAAAAACAGTTGCCAGACTGGGTTTTCCAGTCCATCATGGGATACAAGAGGGGCAGATGCCCATCCAAACCCAAACCCACCCATTGTGCTCCTGGGAGCTTTGGAGATGTGGCCTGAACTTCACCTCACACCTTGTTCATGAGTAACTGGACCAAACTCACCTTCATGGTAACAGTGATGGTGCTGTTGACATTTGCTTTGTGCAGCCAGCCCTGCTTTATCACACCACCTTTCTGGGAGCACAGGGAAGAGGAATCCTGAAAGACAGCAAACAATGAGAAAAAGAGGAGGTCAGGTAAACTGTCTCCCATAAGAAATTCCCCTTGGACAAAGGGATTTGTCCACCCCAGAAAACAATATCATTTTAACTACAGCAATATAGTGACATGTAGTATGTAAGTGTAACAGATACAGCTACACATACAGTGCTATCAGAAAAAAAAAAAAAACCATCAGGGATATCCCTTTCTAATAAAGAGGCAAAACAGGCTAGATTGGGTCACCTTTAAAAAAAGAAAGATTACATCTATTCTGATAGAGCTGCACGGTGATTTTGCAATAAGGCAATGCCTGTTGGTTCTTATGCAGTATTTCAAAACCTGGGGAAGATGGAAATTTTCAAGATGGTCTGTCTAGGAAGTTGCAAAATGCAGAACTCCAAACTTATTCTGTCATTTCCTTTTGTCATTCTCACATTTTAAATTTCAGCAAAAACCACCAAACCCCAATAACTGAAATGTAACTGGCTGATTTCACATTTATCAAACCACAAAGTTTCAAGTGACCCAAGCAGGCTGCTCTTAGCACACCAGATGGGGTTTCCATCTGCTCCTGTCCCATGGTCCCAGAAAGAGAGAATGGCTCTCCATTCACACCCTCACCACGATCTCCACTGGGGAGAGAAATGAGAGCCCAGAGTGATGAAAAAATCTCACCCAGGGGCTTCCAGTGACTCGGCAGCAGAGGCAGCCCCAGCCTGCCTCTGTTGAGCCATGAAAGGGCTGGTTTATACAGCCTGCTGCATCCGAAGGGGCAGGTTTTCACTCTTGTCACGTCAAACTTCCAGAGTAAATTTTCTGATATTTTATTTCCCTGGGTAAAACAACCATGGTTTCTCCTTTGTAATGGTTCCCTTTTTTCATCAAGAGATTTCTTTTACTTGAATTTCCATTACACAATTCTAATGCAAATGCTCTGTCAGGAAACTGTAACAGAATCCTTTCGATATGGCCATGCCAGAAGATATAAATGTCAAAACATCTGTGAAAGCACTTGGAATACTCTTCCACAACAAACCGCAGTTACTTCTTTTGTTTGAATATTTGGGACACTGGCCAGAAGAAGAATGGTCTCCAAATTCTGATAGAATATTTTTGTCCCTTTGCTTTTTCAGAAGCATGCTGATAACAGTGCACAGCAACGTCTCCAGCACAGAGCAGATATTTTTAAAGAGGCAGCACCTCAAGTTACTGATGTAATGCAAACCAACAACATAGTCAAAAAAAGATTAAGGCCAAACTTGACAAAACATTTCCATTTATAAAGAAGCCAATGCAGTCCAGACCCGAGATGTGCTGGGACACACCCCAGTAATTTCAGAAATGTACATTAAATAGCCCCTCCAAATCTTCAGCTCTGCCAAAAAGTTCCCTTTTCCTCTGTAAGTTCCTCAGCAGCAACATCTTGGTGCCATGGGAATTTCAAACAGCTGGGCTAAACCCTTTCCTCTGTAAACAAAAACTTCCTAGTATCACGTGCGTGGATTAATCTCCATGTGGTACTTGAAACAGAAAAACACTGCCCGTCCCTTCTGTAGCAAATGTGATATGCATGTGCAGGAAACATGGCATCTGCACCATCCAAAATCACCACCAAGTCTGAGACATCCCAATTGGCAGAGCCCCCAGCCCGCCCCCACAGAGGAGCTCCACGGCTGCAAATCTTCCCTACAACCAGCTGAGCACAAAGATGCCAACTTCCAGGGGAAGCAAACGCCTCCCAGCATTGGCACAGCACGTACAGAGCAGGACTGACACACTGTCAGCATGTTGGGTCAAAGTGACTGATGAAAAATTGCATGTTATGTGGTAAACCACAAAACTTTCTTAGAGGAGAACCCCAGAATCACAGTGTAGTCGAAAAACAGATTCCCCAGTTTTAGTTCTGGACATGAAGAGTTTTCCTTAGTAACTACCTGACTTCCTTTTTTCCCCTCTTCCTATGATGCTCCGTTTCAAGGGAAAAAGCCATGAGAAATATGACTAATCTTCCAGATAACTTAGGAAACCCTTGGTTCCAAGAGATTATCTTGTCATACTCTGAAATAAATCACTGCCTCACTTTTGATGCCATTTTCACAGCAGAAAGCATCTCACCAGAAAACCGTTCCTAGGAACTGAATTCCGGCTTTGCTTTGTGAAATTTGCTTTTTAACAGGAACACGTTATAAAAAAAACCAAAAAACCAACCTTCTCCTTACCTCATCCTTTTCAAAGTCTTCATCAATTTCAAACACATGGCTTGGAATCTTGTCTGGCCTAAAGGATTTGCTGAAATCACAACATATTTTCATGTTTAATGACTGGAACATGAGGGTCGTCTGAGCCAGCAGCTGTTGCTGGATCCAGAAGCAACAGCCAAACTGCAGGCTACAGAGCACAGTAGATAGATTGCAAGAGACCTACAGCTCCGTACAGCTGGGGAAAGCTCAGTTCTGAGTGCATTTCATGGAAATTAAGCACAAGCAGTGTGTAATGAGCTTTCTCTAGTTAGCTGTTGGATTCTGCAGTTTTTGCTGACTTGCATTTATGGAACAAAGAGAGAGCACCCCTGTTTATCTTCCATCTTTACCAAAAAAGAAGCAAGATCAGACTACAAGATTATTCACAAATTTTAACATTATTTGATCAACAGTATTACTCCATTGCTGCTTCACATCCCCCTGAGACCCTCAGAACAGACCCACTTCATCCAATTAAGAAGAAAAAGCATTTAACAAGCTTCCAGCACACAAGCAGCCTGGACAGGGGTGCAGACATGCCCAGAGTATGGGCAGTGAGAGCAGAGCAGGCACATCACAGAGCAAATAACAATCCAGCAGAAATCTGAGGTGTATGTGCCTATCTGAAAAACCCAATTAGCTTTGGAGCTGGAAGCACTGGCACAGCCCAGCGTTTCCAAGTACATAACTCCCCAGCAGTGCCAGCACTAGCAGCAATATCACATCAACCTCTCTGTACCAGGGGCACAAGAAGAATCTGCTTGGCATGGGAACACCGTGTGTAGCACACAGGCAACATCAGCCCAGCAGGACAATGGGGCTCCTGGGTCAGGATGTGCAGACACTGCCAACACTATTTATCCTGCCATAGGTCTGTGCTGCAGTCTGTCCTCATTCCAAACGGAAGGGCTGTGCACACACTGGTGGATGGGACATGAAGCACTGATCCATACAATATTGCAGGCATCTCCCTGACAGAGCTGAGGGGCAATGGTGTGATAACACAAACCTCTGGCTCCAACCTTTAGAGTAACACACCTCTGGAGGAGAGGCTGCTTGTGGGACTGGTATCAGGGAAAGGGCAGACTGCTCCTGCCAAGCCCTGTGACCACACATTAGCATTCCAAGGGAGCACGACACTTACCATGGCAACATCCGAAAGTCTCCTGAGTATTCCTCATATTTGTAGTTTACCACGTACCAGTCAGAGCTGTAGGTTTTAATGCACTGAAATGAAAACAATACAGCTCTTACAAAGCTACAGTAAGCAAAACAAAGCCTGGCACCCGTCTGAAAGGTTGCACACTGTAGGGTGAGGTAAGCACAAGCGGGAAGGGTGTGGGCAAGGCTGCTTCGCTTGTTTCATGTAGCAATGCAAAATTTCATAAGGAACCTTTTCAGCACAGAGACAAAAATCACACAGCATCTGGCCTGCCACACAGCTACAGATTTTGTATTTACATCACTCCAAGGCTCTGAAAAAAAAGGAGTAGTGATTTGGGAGGAGACTGCTTTCTGGAAAGCACCAGTTTTCTGTCCTTGGAAACACAGTGTGTCTAACTTGACATCGACCACTGTGTTTTGTTCCACTGCACTTGGAGGGAATGGTCATGGAGTGCAGCACTTCACAACAAACCCACAGTGCTCCAGATACCCCAGGGAGGTTGTGGATCCCCTCCTTGTCAGGCAGGTGATGCAAAGCCACACACCTTGGCTGTGTAAAAAAACCACTGCAAAGACATTCTGCACATGAGATGCCTGTGAGAACTCTCCTGTGCAGCAGGTCTAGCAGTGCTTCCCACAAAGGAGAAGCCAAGTGATCCACAATCCTGCAGATCAGGAGCTACAGCTGAGTATCTTGCCCAAGGGATATAAAGTGCTGAAGGCAGGTGTCACATGGACTTTATCCCTACCTCTTTGACAAAGAGACTCTGAGCTTTCTTTAGAGCATCTTCTGGCACCGTTGACTGGACAGTCCTTCTCTGTCGGCCGATGACCGAGATCTGCAGGAAAAAGGAGAACACCTTTTCAGCACAAACTCCATCTTCAGGGCTTGACATTCACTTTAAATAAATGTGGTGGGCCTAAACCACCAGTGGGTCATTCTGGTTTTATGTCAGTAATGCAGCCAAAATTAACATGTGGTTAATGGTGGAAATTTTCCAAGGTAAGCAGGATGGGAAATGAATGAGCCTCAAACATAGGAAACAGCCAGAGCAAACTCACAGACACATCTTCGATTGGAAATATCAGGAGGTCCCGGAGGGGATCACTGTAGATCTGAACTCTGCGTTGAAGGATCACGTTCTCATAGTCCAAGGGTTCCACCACTTTAGTTTTTTCCTGCAGGAAAAATAAATAATGAAAAAAATTACATATATGTAACATCTAAAATAACCAGTAACTAACCTCTGGTGCTTAATTTCAAACTGTGTGACCACTGTACTGCCCATTATTCAGCACTCTGATACTCTTGTGCTGCAGGTAACCACCGATGAGCATGTTTTGCAGAGAGCAAAATGAGGGGTTAAGTTTTAAGTAATAAGCTATGGGAAGAAACAAAGAACTGTGCCGCTCTGTCTCAGCACAGTCTCTTAACTTCTTAATGGAACAAGAAAGCCTTCTGGACAGGCCATAGCTTTAACAGCTGCAAGATCCAGCATCTTTATGTTTGAGCAGCTCATCTGTACAGCTTGGAAGAAGTACAGGGCTCTGCACTGGCTCTGCTCAGCTCGGGCCTGGTTTTGCTTGAATAGCGGATGAGAGCTGTGCTCTCCCTAGGAATGATGAGAGCAGGGCTGCTGCTCCGACTGCCAAAGCAGGAATCTCAGCCCATGGAAGGAAGAACAGCATCCCTCTGGAAAGACAGGAAAGCCCTCTCCACAAATCACACCCCAGACACAGTCAAAGGCTAGAGCCTAGTTTTATTCGCACTCACATTTCAGGGAAGCAAGAGGAACTGCTCCAAAAATCCCTGGAGTCACGAGCAAAAACTATTAGGAGAGCTTCATTACATTCCCTATTGCACCAATTTTTTTCTGTGTAACAAGTCCAGAAAACAGAACTTAGTAAAATGAGAAAAACACAACTTCTGAAGCAGGCAAATGCCATCTCAGCTGCCCAACCTGACTTCAGATTTCATGAGCAAGAGTCAGGCTCTCAGCACTGCATTGTGAAAATCAAACTTCACACAAAAAGCCAACCAATGACTCTGTAAAGGAGTGGTCACATTAAACTAGGAACCAAATTCTAACACATCAGCTTTGCCTTGTTTTGAACCTTGACCAAAATCTTGATGCTTGGCCCTGCCATGGACAGTGTTTATGAAATCCCTCCAGCAGCACACGATGCCATGCGCCTCTGGACATGACATCCTTGCAGGACAGCATGCTTGGGCTCTCCACTCTCGGAAGAGGAACATCAGATGCTTACCCATGGGCAGCAAACATTACCCTCCAGTCAAATGGCTTTTCTGGGATGAACTATTCACAATGACTGGAGTTAAAGATGAGACCAATACAGGGTCTATTGCTGAACACAGCACAGCACAACCTGCAGCCTAAAAAAATGAGTCCCAAATGAGGACTGAAAGCTCAGCATTGTATAACACCACTGGATAAATAGCCACACCACCAAGAGTCCAAACAACTCAATACTTTCTGTGACGTGAGATAAGCAAAGAAGTCAACGTTGCTCTTCCATAACCAATCCTAGCCAAAGGTCCTGTGCCTTTGCCTCCTAAGGATCTGGGATGCACTAATGAAACACCTCCTGCCTCAGACAGATTTTGCATTTAAAATGTCTCCTTTCCGTGCTGCAGAAATCCAGCATGAATTAGCTCAGTTATATGAAAAAGTTCTCTTCTTAATCACTTTCTGAAAACTTCGCTTCACTGCTTGCACAGTCCTGAAAGGAACCTCACACTCCTTAGATTACCAGTGAGAAAGACAAAGGTCAGTCAGCAGAGACCCCAGGCCGCCTGCCAGAGCATCCAGGGGCTGCTGACTGCTCCCTTACCCATGGGGGATTTGGGAATGAGGTGACAAATGCTGCCAGTCCCATTGCACATAGAGAACTTCTTGCTTCTACATCCAAGACCTGAGCTGTACAGGGATTTAATAAGAAAAGAGTCCATCTGAAAAATAGGCGTCTGAAAAATCCAACAGGTAGACAAAGAAAAGGAACTCATTTAGTCTCAGTCAGCCTCATGCTCACTAAATGCTTAATTGAATTCAGTTAATCATCTGAAACACCGGTCTTATTTCAGGATAGCACTGTGCACTTCTGAAAGTCTGCCAAGCTTTGCAAATTAACGTGAATTAACTGGACATCCATTTGCAGGTCTGGGGCCCCAAAGCTTGTCCTCCCTGCAACACCAGGCAGGGCCCCACAGAGCACACAGCTCTCTGCCGACCTCTCCGATTTACTGCAGCAATCCTGGCCAAACTCAGCAGCATTGATGGTTAAAGCAGTGCCATAATCCTGAGAACTCGCACCAGCCCCACTCTCACCTCACCCTGCAGCAGCTGTACCAGTAAATTAGAGTCCCTCTACAAGCCTTCCACATCTCTCTGGGAATGCAGGCCTTGCAATCACACAGTATTTTTAGTTCTTTTTTATTTTGCAACATGGTCCTGAAACTAGGACTGTTTCTAAAGCTGTCCTTTTCAAAAGCTGGGGCTTTGATGACATTTCTTTTCTAGATCTGATACCTCTGATGACCAGCAAGAAAAAGTCCTGGCAGTCATCCTCATGGGATGCAATGACAGCTAAAGGGTAAGAGCTGAGAAGGATCCCAGTTCCTCACATGAGATGTTTGAAAACTCACAGAGCACTGCCTACAACAAATATGAAAAAAATTCTTAAAACTCACTGCAGCCCCTCTAGTCTGGTGGATGTAATGATACTGGAAAAAATGTGTGATGCAGGCCATGATCTATATCCGACAAACCAGTGCCGGGCCCTGCGACACGCATCTGATGCCCCAGGGATGGAGGGATGTGCACTGTCACTAAGAAGGGTTCTGCAGCACCCAGACAGGCATTTCTCTTCTGGAGCTGTCAGAAACACAGTCCCTAGGGCTCCCCTTGCCCAAGGTGTGCAAATTCCCTGTCTCAGCACACAGCAGCCCTCCATTGCCTGTAGCTCAGTGTTACACTGACCAGGCTCACACCCAGCACATCACCCAGGCTGCCACAGGCCATGACAGGAACCACAGACACGTCTCTAAAGCAAAGCCAAAAGACGTAGGTCAACCTGTTTGTTAGCAAAGCAGCTGCTCATGGAAGGAGGTGGCCTGGCTCCTGCCTGGCATCGAGGAAACAAACTCCTCCATCCATCCTGAGCTGTGTGGGCTGCCCAGCGGGGCCAGGCATGCTCATGTCCCTGCGAACAGACCTGTGGAGTAAGGAGGGAGCCATCCCAAATACTTGTTGCCCTTCAGCCCAGCAAGGCTGGAGATAAAGCTTTAAATGCTGAAAATGGGATTTCAAAGTCTTAGTTTTCCTGAAGGTGGAAGTGCACACCTCGCACCACCCCGGGCTCAGATCACACTGCCCAGCACTGTCACAACAGCAGATGGCACCCACCAAAGTCATTATAAAAGCAGAGGAAAAACTATTACACTGAAGTAGTTAGAGTCTTAGAAACCACAAATTCCTCCACAGGGGAAACCAATACGCAAGTACAAAGAAATGCTGCCAGTCCAGCAACAAAACCGATCCATTTCTGCAGGAAAAAACATGCAGTGCTGCCAAAGGTATCCTGCTCTGTGGCACACACACAGCAGCTCTTCACCCAGGGCAGGCAGACACTGCACTGTGATGCTCCTGGGCTCCTCTGAGCTCCTGAGAACACAGCAGGGGGAGGTTGAGGTGAGCTGCCCTCTCCTGTGGTTCCTGTGGATGCAGCACCCGAGCACACTCAGCAGCAGCATCCAGCCCAAAGCACTGCAGCCCACTGTGCTGGGATAAAAAACAAGGGAAATACCTCAGAGAAAAACAAACATGATTTTAAACCAAGATAACATGAGAGCAGTGCACCCTCCTCCTAAGATAAGCTCACTCACCCTTCTTTAAAAAACCACAGGTTCAAGCCCCACACATCAACCTGCTCCCAAAAACACACTCTGTCCTCTGCTTCTGCCCAGAGACTGCTGCTCCCTCCAGCACAGGGCCATGCATTGGGTAGCCTGCTGTGCTGTAGCACCCATCCACGCTGGGTCACGAGGCTCCACTCGGACAACAGCACAGGCACAACAACAGCCTGTCTATTGGACTATTGACTCCCCACAACAAGCGAGCTGGCTGGCATTTTAACAGGAAATTCAGAGAAATTACTGCAACAGAAGCATGCCCACAAACACCAACACAAGGCTCTGCCTTTGGCCAAGCATAAGCACAAAGAACCCAGCATGAGGGAGACCCCAAGTAAGGTCCTTGTCCTCAGTGCCTTGCTTGTCCCACTGCCCTCTGCCAGCCTGAGCCGAAATCCTCCCCAAGACAGAAACCACCAGAGAGAGAAAGCAAAGGAAAGATTTAGCAAGGGAATTACCCATTAACAAAAAGGGGGATACTTAAGTCAGATTAAATTGTCACCTTTCTGCATCTATTTTGCAAAGCGTATAAAATTCCTTTTATTTGCTTTATAAACAAAGGCTCACAATGACAGCATGCTCATGTGGAGAAGTATAGGAAAGAACATTTCTATTTTAAGCTTTTAGTGCCTGAAAAACAGTAGCCACCTGTCCTACAGTGTTCTACATTTGAATACCATGAACACACACCACTTTTTTTGTTATTTATGATTAATGTTTTTCGGAGATCCGTTTCTCCCAGAATTGCAATAGACACAACCCAAGTGATGTGAACGTACAGAATGAAAAATGTTTCATTTGGGGATTTTTTTAAAGCAGTGGCCAAAGGAAAACTATGAGAAAGCTTTTGTATTTTCAGTCCTGTCAGTTCAGCCCTCATTTAAAACAATATCCAGAGAAGAAAATTACAAGCCAGGCTGGTTTGGCTCCAGTGCAACCAATTTTCTGGTCCCTTTGCAGTGACACAAGTCCTCAGCAGCTGCCAGCGCACGGCGGAAGCCAAGCCCAGCACTGGAGCTGCACCACACTTGACTTTCACTTCTCGTAGTCCTAACGGCCACGAAACACACACACACACCCTGCAACGCTTCCTCTGGGCATTCCACTGAAAAACTTGCAGGTTCAGCAGCCCCCAGCATGTGATTTTTTTCTCACATCCTCAGAAATGAAGCCCTACCCAGTGTGTGCATCTACATTTCAAAGCAGCAAGAGACACAGATGAATTTTGTAAGTGCTGGTTCTTTAGAGCAGCTGAAGAGAGAAGAAGGAAGAGGACAGATCACGTGTACTTATATAACTATTATCTCAGAGTGTGCAACTGTTCCCCAAAATTTAGCAACCATTTTACAGCCTATCTATTTACTGCCTCATCTGTTGCAACCCTGTAGTGCACTTGTGGAAAGCCAAGCAAAGCCCAATTTTTAAAATAAATACCAAAGGGCCAAGTAGGTGAAATACACAGAAAATGAGAGGAAAAGTCAGTTTGGAGAATTAAAAGCTAAAAGAGGGGAAAATGGAGGCGTACAACTACCCTTTGGACACACCTGTCACAGCTAAAATCACATCACTTCTGAGACCAGCAACACTCCAGGGCAGAGGGACCACTCCCCACTACAAGGCACAATCTGGAAATGTGAGGATACCTCAAAAACAGCAGAGAGAAGTCCCCGGTTTTTTATTTTGCTCAAGAAACCTGACTGTACATGAGAGAATTTAAATGATGCCTGGGAACTGAGCAAACTCACTTGGCAAACCATATGGGCATATGTTGAGGCCGACAGCTAGTCTGAAGGCTTCACAGATCTTAATTTGGAGATGGTTAGCTTCTATTCGTGAGAAAAGCCCGTGAGAAGAAAAACAATTAGTTTTTACCCATGAAAATGTACTATCAACAGAAGCAAGAAAGTTAAACAATAGAAGGAGAAAAACAGCAACATCTCTGCACTTGGTATTTTTCTGCATGCTTGAATGCTTATGCCATAGGTGACCAATAGTATTATATTGTAGTTAAATAGCCAATGAATCCATTGTTGTAATTTAGCAGCCAATGAATATGTAACATGAATGATAACATACAAAAGTCTATAAAGCGAGACTGCTTTTGGAATAAAAGGCTTTTTGGCCCTGAATCAAGGCACTATACATGTGTATGTGTGTTGTTTGGCCGCCCCAACAGCAACAGGCATATGGAATTGAGCAATTTCTATCCACAGAAAAGCCTTTCCACAGCCAGGGATTCAAAGATCAGGTCAAGGCAAACTCAAATTGTGTGGTCTTTAAGAGTTGGGTTTTTTTTAGTACCACATTGGTGACTCCTCACTTTTTCCACCCCCCAGTTCCTGCACTGCCATCTGATCCCATTTACACACTCTCACTCAAGCTTGCGGAAAGGGTACAGAGCTCGATTTACAAAAGCTCAGATTCACAGAGAAGTCATCATTCCAGACTGCTGGGCATAAGATATAATGAAAAACCATAAACTCTGAGCCTGGCCATCCAAGGTTTATGGAACTGCCATAAACTTCTGCAAAGCCAGAATAAAGTCTGTGCCCCAATGACTTTGCATTTAAAAGTCCAGGAGAAAGGAAAGAGGTAGGAACAGAGACCAGGGGAGGAAGGGCAAGCAGGGAGACAGTGTGAGTCAGCACATATGGCAGCAGTCACAACACAATGCAGCCTTGCTGATGCCAAGAGGTTTGTGGGCTTCTCAGCAAAGCCACATTTTGGGAAGAAATCAGCAGGGAGGCAATGAGGCAGCTCTCAGCAGGTGATGGGGAGCTTGTGTCCATGAGCCTGCTGCAAACCCAGCATTCAGCTAGATGTAGCAGATGCACGATGGTAAAACCTCAAGGATGAAAAACAGTTGATCAAGCTGGGTATGAGCAGGCCAAAACTATTTTTACACTGGCCAGAAAGAAGTAAGTTTAAAGACACAAGAAAAATGTCCAGACAGGAATCCTGGCTCTGCTGAAAACACCAAAACACTGAGATACCACAGCTGCACCTGGGACAGGTGAGAGGGATGTAAGGTGGGCATGCAAACACACAGAGCATTTTGTGAAATGGCAAGGGAGGAAAACCTCACCAGAAGGAGGAGGAGCAGGGGAAGGGATAGGGAGGGAGAGGGAGGAGAGCGAAGGGTCTCAGGAGCTGGCCCAAGGTGGTGCAGGGGAGGGTAGAATGGGGCATCTGGGGATGGATCTGTGCAGGGCCATGGCAAGCATGGCATCATGGCAAGCAAGAATTGTGCAAAGGTTGGGCTGTGCAGCTGTGAGAGGCAGGAGATGGGGTCAGGGAGGCCAAGAAGCAGAGAAGGTGTGCACGGCAGACAGGAGAGGAGCCCCATGGGCAATCAGGAAGGGAAGGAACTGGTAAGGAGAAGGGGCCTGCCAGGGAATGATCAGGTGCTAACACAGCTCAGAGCAAGGCTCTGCACAGCCCTCCATGGGCAGCAGGAGAGCAACCTCCTAAACAGCAACACATCATTGCTAAGGGTCTCATTAGACAGGGGTCTGGGTCAGAGTCCACACACTCCCATTTCCATCCAGGAGTTATGTGCCAGTGTGTGCCACGCTCCAGCTATAAATGCACTGCCAGCAGCACAAGGCTGCTGTGCCCCTCTCTTCCCCTGCTCTGCATGGCATGGAGATGGCTGCACCTTACAGGAGCTCTCAGAGAAATAAAAAGCCATGTGGTAGGGAAGGGAAGGAGGAGTGCACAGTCCTGGCACCCTGCAAGAAAACACTTGCAGTGGAAATGACTCACTCTTTCCATCCAAAAGCTCAGAGCAAAGCCCAGCCCCCTCTCCTGTGCTTCCCTCCACCCCACCCAAGTTCTGTGCAAAAGCATTTCACCGACCCACACCTCTCCCCTCCTGCATCAACGGCCCTGGGTGGCACCAGAACCTGGGTTCTGGGTATTTTGTAAGCTGGATGTCTCCTTTTTCAATGTAATACCCACTTTCCAGTGAAAAAGCAAGCATCTGCAGTCACAGTGCTGACCCTGAGAATGACACAGTATTGGTGCAAGATACCAGCTTGGAGAAGGCTTGAAGAAATAGTCAAAAACTTGATGTCAGTGTAGACATGCAAACATTTACCTGTCATTATCAGGCCTGTCAAATAAAATGAATTAAGGCCTTGAAGTATCTTCAAATTGGTTTAGAAATTACAGGAAGCCAGGATACTCAGCATATGACTCTTCATTTTCCTTCCACTTACTCAGAAGTTGGACTCCACAGTTCACAGCCTTTAGCAGATCCCATTCTGAAGCAGAGTTCTGCAGCCATGAGCGGCAGGAACACTGTTTTTTTTCCTGAAAGCTTGAGATTCTTGCATAATCACTTAAGCAAACAGCCCTCAGAAAACAGCTGCATTGCAATGAAGCAGTGAGAGTTCACAGCCCAAGTGTGAGTGGCCCAGCCTAGAAGGCAGTGCTGCCACTCCAACCCACCTGCACTTCACCTTCACACACCACCTCTGAAAATGATGCCTTGAACAAGTGTAGAGTCAGTAGGAAAAGCACTGGCAAGTGGTAGCTGGGGGCATGACCCATGTCTGGCATGAGCACACACTTGAGGTGATCCAGCACTGCTCCTGCACAGGGCAGTGCATTAGGACAAGCATCTGAGATTGCTTTCAGTATCTTTGTCCCCTGTGCCTGACCTTCCTCAGGATCACCAAGTGCTTCCATATGACATAGAAAGCTCAGTACACACTGCCATGGAGTCTCCAGTCCCCAGCCACAGCACCTGAAGTCCCATGAGTCCCTGCCTGCACAGGTACATCCTGGGCCAAATCCAACCCTTCTCCTCGAGGAGCAGAGGGAAGGATCAGGGTAGCTCTATGTCAGCCAAACTGCACCTGCATCCAGCTGAGCATCTGCTGCAGAGCATGAGAGATGTGCAAACATGTTACATCTTTGATTTTCTCCTCCAAAAATAATAGAGCTAATAGAAATTGGCAAAAGGGTACTGGTTTCTATGGGACAGCTGAATTTCTACCAGAAAGGACTTCTCAAAACATTCTGTAAACACAGTCATGCTAAAAAAGGAAAATCATAATTACAACGACAATAATACATGTTATTTATTTAGGTTCTTAACTGGGACATCCCAAAGTGCTTTTCAGATGTCACTTGTATTTCATCATTTATTTATGTAGTATCAGTTTTATATTTAGCATCCAGATCCAGAATAGCCAGCTCCAGAACATCTTAAAGCAATTAATGGCACATAAGCAGAACCCCTCCCTTTCCTGTCTGTCTTAAGCTCTTGTTTTTCACTTAGGAAACCGCTTGCATGCAGGGCCAAGCCAACAGCACAGCCGCTGCCCCAGGTGAGCAGGGGAACACTCCCAGCCCCACTGGGGCATGGACAGAGCCAGGACAAGGGCGAGAGACTTGTCCAAGCCCATGAAGCAGCACTGGAGAAAAAAAGAGCAGGAAGTCACAGGCCAGTTTTGAGCTGCCTCAGCCATACAGCTAACACCCCAGCAGTGCAATCAAACCCCAACCACGTCAGTGGTGGTTTCAGCAGCTCAGGAAGTTGTCTCAGCCTCATCTCTGCCCCATTTTTGGGCTGCGGGCATTGGATACAGGTGCAAAGAGCCACAGGGCTGTAAAGTTAAACTCTGTTCTCCCCAGAAAATGCAGGAGAGGCTGTGGATGGGCTCTGCAAGGGACTCTTCAAGGCTTCAACCCACCCACAGACAAAATGCTGCTGTCAACAGAAGCACCTCAAAGCTTCCCCAAATAAAGACATCCGTACAAGTTCCAGCATCATGCAACAGAACAAGGGAGAGTTTAGGGCTCCCCAGGCAGAGAGGGAAAGGCAGAACTGTAAGGAAAACCTGTCCGAGTCCAGTGCAACTCTCCTGGAACCCCAAAGTGCCACGGAAAGCAGCTCTCTGCTGGAAGCTGGGTTTGCCTCCCTGAACACCAGCTTTGTGGGCATTCAGCCCACCAAAGCCAGCACCATCACCTCCCTCCAAGAGATGGAGACTCCCTTTTTCTTCCCTGACCATAACCTTTCTACCTGCCCCTGTCACAAACGCAGCTCCTGCCATGCCTCTCACGTCCATGCCCCCCCATCCCTTTCTGGTTGGCACAACAGCTCCCTTGAGTCCTGGCTTCAGCTAACCGCATGTCCCCAGGGTCTGAACTACAGAGCCTGTGCTTGGCAGGCTGACAGAGCCCTGGCAGACATGGAGCCAGCTGCCATTCTGAGCTGTGGCTTCCTCCAGACCTCTGGGACACGTGCCCTGCTCCACACACAGATGCTGCAGTCCAGCCCACATCCCAGGCTCCTGACCACTGCCAAAATACAGTTTTAAGTATGGCTGTTACGGCTCTCCAGAGCAATGCACAGCACTCTGACAACACCAGGTCCTACTACTGCACAGGGGAGATGTCGTTTTCCTGGCTTCTCCCATACAATGTCCTTGCTCAGGAGACAGAGAGCCCAGGCTGCAGTGGGGATGTCACCCAGCATGGAGCCAGGGGAGGATGAGGCAGTGGGGAATGCTGTGGACCGAAAGAGGCATAGTCTCCTTCCAGACGCAACCACTCCCCGGGAACAGTCCTGTGACAGAAGATATTAATAGGGGAGAGAAGAAACTGCTTTTCGGCGAGAGAGAGGGGTGAGAAAGGGGTCAGGAACAAGCAGCCCTGACCCCATTAGAGAAGCAGCAGGAAGCAGGGAGAAACTGTAAAGGTAAGTCAGGGCTGTGTTGAAGGAAAGAGGAACCAGCAAGGGAGAGCTTTGATTTGTACTTTTAAGGGAATGAAAGAGATGGAAAGGGTTGGTGGCAGGGAAACATATTCCAGCATTTTTAAGATGACAGCAATGGCCACAAAGGTATAAGAAACTACTCTTTTCTCCCTTGCACAAAGCAGGAGTGAGAAGGCCAATTAACCACGGATGCTGAAGCACACATGTACCCCATGTCTGGCTCCTGTTCAGCTGCTGTGTGTGACTGTGATTTGCATTCTCAGGCCACAAGAAATGTCAAAAGCTTTGTGCAATTTTGCACATTAGAGATAATAATTCAGCATGCAGAGGGCTAAGTGAAATGATGAAAGAGCCACCCATCTGCATACAGAAAATTATGCTACACTATACACTGCAGCAGGTAGTCCTGGTTCAAATGCTCCTAGTGGTGGGGGAGATACCTACAAATATCTCCAGATACCAGAACAGGCTGAAACAAAGCCCAGGAGTCATCCCCTCACTGGATTCTGAGTGCACCAAATCCCAGTCGCAGTGCTGGCACTGGCTGCAGGCACCACCAGAACCATCTGTTCCAGGCGTTTCACTGCACTGACAGTGGCAGGTTGGGGCAGATGCTGTCAATGCAGGGACACCTGCATTTTCATGACATTGTCCTTGGCACAGAACAAACCACTCTCAACCTTGCCCAGTGAGTGCTAAAACCCCAGCTAGCAAAATGTGGTAAGAGATAAACACATGTAAGGGCTGGATGCTTTGTTCTCTTCCTAGAGCTTTCCTATAACAGGCAGGAGGATGCAAACATTTAAATGATGCCTGGGGAAGGATAAGATTTTATGCCCATCAAAGCTTGTCATTGCCTTCAAAAACCTCAAGAACTGGACACATTGACTGCTGCTCATCCTATAACAGTCATACTTCAGCACACAGGCACTCACAGGAGTGCAAGGGATTGCTCTGTCTCTTAAGGACTGGGTATCAGTAGGAGATATGCCAGACATTTGTTCCCACATACCTGCAGAATGTCCCTGGAGCCTTGCTCCTCCCCATCAAGCCGTGCCCTTCATCCACTCCACAACTGGTGTGTGCTCAGGCAGGAGCAAACCCAGCCACTTCCCTGCACACGTTGCCCAGAGCCATGTCACAGCACTCGGCCAGCACTGGGCTAAATCCAGCACCTCAAAGCACACGAGCTCCAATTCAGGAAAGCATGTGACTAATTTTAAGAATGTTTTAAAGTATTTTCTTGAATAAGCCCCTGTGAACAACATTCTCTCCACAAACACTTCCACAGGAGTCACCAGGGCCAGCTGAGGTAACCAGCTCTGGAGGCACCTGGCCACAGCAGGCAAATCCTGGTTAAACCAACAGCAAAATTCCAGCCCACTTACGCAGGGGCAGAATTTCCTCCCATGCCTCATATATGTCTGTTTTTCTATGTAAATTGTGCAAACACAGCATGCTGACTACCCCCAGGGGGAACATGCATATATTCTGTCTCTCTTGAGTGCTAAGATCACTACAAACGCTGCATATAAACAGGCTTCACATTGATCAAAGTGAATTTAGCTAATTAAAAGAGGATTCTATGCAGAAAGCTGATTTCCTCTGCATGAGCATAAATTGAGACACTAATAATACAGTTTAAGCTGAAAAAAAACCCCACAGAAAGAACAAAATGCCTTTTTGCCTCCAGTCAAAACCTCCATAGTTTCACCATTAAGGAGCTTTATATCTCCTTTTTGCATCTGACTGAAACCGAACCACCCATAGGGGCCCAGCCAAGCCAGGATCAAACAAAACCCATCTCCTCCTGGCACACTTCCCACCTTCTCACGGGGAGCTTTCAGGGAGCACATCCCACAGCACCACGTAACACAGGAAGCAGACACTTGCTCTAAATGCCTCTGGATGGCAAAGATCCACACAATTGTTTGTAAGCAGAGGTTCTCCCACGCTGCCATTGCTGGTAGATGTGTGGCCCAGAGCTCTGAGTGCCTGGTGCCTGGGTGCCACCAGGCTGTGCCTGGGGGTACCCAGAGATGCTCCGTGGGCTGGCTGACACAATGCGGGCAAATCCTTTGCAGCTGCTCCTTCTCAGATAAGATACTCTGGCTCTGCACCCTTTCTAAAATCTCTATGGCAAAGCGGTAAATGCGTCTTCAGTTAATTTGTATAGAAATGATCTAAAGAAAATCAGAGCAATTGTGCGAGACTTAAAATTGCCACCAGATGACTGGGTTTGGCAGCACTGTGGGAAAATGCATCATCTGTGTTTTGTCAAGTGCTTGCTGCTCTGATCTTGTGTCTCCCACACTTTTAATTTCTCTGTCACGACACAGAGAATGACACCTCTGGAAAACTCGCATTGTGGGTTGAGACACATCCCCCTCTCCTTGCAGGGCCCCAGCACTGCTGAGCACATCCCAAAGAGGCAGGGGAGGCACACGGTGTCTCTCAGCTTTGGCCTCACATCCACCCAAGCAAGTGAACATGTGCAGCTGATCTGGATCCTGAGGCAGAAGGAAGAGCCTTTGCTGTTGTCCTGGCAGTGCCACAAGACCCAGGATCTCATTCACACGTGTGCTCTTAAACTGCTCAACTCTACAATGCCCCACTGCACTCCATGGGGTGTGGATGGAGTGAAGGAGAGGTGCACAGGCACCTCCATCAGAACAAGGACTGCACACCTGAGCACACATGTGCATCCTGCTGGCAAGTGTCTGAGCTTTGCAGCTGCCGAGGTCCCACATCAGCCAGTCCCTCCAAGCAGGGTTCTCCTGCCTTGCTGCTCAACTTTCCCACTATTACTCAGCAACATCAGAGGATGGGAGGAGGGAGATCACACTGAAGGTCTGAGCCAAAATCACCCATGTTCATCCACTGCCAAAAGTCCCTGGCTGCTCTCTTTCAGCTCTAGCCCAGATGCCTCTCCCAGGTATCATCAGCATTTTGGCTCTGAAGTTGCACTGCACAGCAGTATTTTGCTGTTGGTGCTCCAAGGTTTAAGCTGCAGGTCATCTCTTGGTTAAGAATGGTTTAAGTTATCACACTTGGGCTTTGACTGCTCCTTTCTTTAACCTAATCTTAAAATTTCCCTTTACCTTTCAAGTGTGCTGTTTATCCCACCTGCCAACAAACACTTCCATAAAATTTGTCTGTTTATTTAAACAGTGACATTATTTTTCAATTAGCCTGCCAAAACTTCCTCCCCAGTCGTAATCAGTAGCACACATCAGGGACCATTCAAAGCTGAGATTGATACAATCTATCCTGCAGCCTCTTGAAGAAAAGAGCACAGAGAGAAGCAGGGTCCCCATAGAGCATGGCTGCCTGCGGCCCCCCGGCACCTCCAACACTGCTCGGAGGGGCTGTGCCTGCTTTCAAGGGATCCCTCCTGAACTCTTCCTCCCTGCCAAGATCTACCCTACATAGCCTGTCTGTGAATGAGATGCAAGGCCAGAATGACAGCCAGGATGTTGGGAACAGCAGCAGAGTAAGAGGGAACAAGAGCCCCAAGTAAACTGCATTCCATCCTTCCCCATGCTTCCCACAGGACCCAAAGGGCCCCCGAGCTCCCCACCACAGCCTATGCTAACTTTCCCTGCTGCAGCTCCAGGTTGCAGTTCGGCTTACCCCAACAGGAACTGACTGCATCCTAGCAGCTGGTCCAAAGGGCAGTGGGTGGACGCAGCTACTCCAGGACACCTTGGAAAGGGACAACCTCCCCTCACTGCCAACCGCCACCATATCCAACGCTTCCCCTTCACAAGCACAAAGGAGCAAAGCCCTCCCAAAGTCAACAACATAAATATTCTCCTTGCACTAGGCAGGCATAAATAGAAAAGCAGGAACAGAAATAGGATGGCATGGGTTTCACTGCACCTGCAGGACAGCAGTTTTGTAACCACATTGTACCAGGTATCACACTCCCTAGGGCTGGACACAGCGCTCCTGGCTGGAGACACATCTCCTTTAACGCACAAATTGTGGCTTTGTACAAGCTGACCACTTCCATGACGTTAAAAGCTTTCCTCACTGAGATGTTTTCATTTATGAGCATTTCATTCACTGACTACAAACAGCTTCTTACTCCAGACAGTTCCTTGTCTCAAGGAGTGCCCTGAATGCCCAAAGTGCTGAGCTCAACCAACACACTGAAAGAGCCCCATAGTGCCCACTCCTTCTGGGGAAGAAGGTGTGTGCAGCATTAGCTCTGCTCACCACCCCTTCATCTCCTTCATGCTCACCACCAGAGATACCTGTGCTTTCAACCACAATTGCCCTAGGGCAAGCAGACAGCCAAGGCACCTGACAGGATGACCAGGGAGTATTAAACACTGCTGTGTTCAGGATGCAGGAAGAGGATGGGATCCTGCCAGGCAAAGGCTCCAGTGCAACTCCAGTCTGCTTCAGAAAGTCACAGCTCCTGACATCCTGGGACACAGTGCATCACTTGCTGCCAGCCTGCTCCATCCAGTTATCAAACACCAACTCCTATTTCCCATGTACCCACCGGCCATCCCCTGCTTCCCAAGGGCACTGGTGAGCTCAGCACTGCCCCAGGGTGAGGCACAGCTGTGATCCCAGCCTGCTGGCACAGTCCTGATGCTGGGCCCTTCCATCTCCCCTACACTGCCTGTGGCAAGGAGAGGGTAGATGGGATGGGGAGATACTCACACAATGCTCTGCAGCTGCCCAGCACCACCAGCACCAAAACTGAGACTCATCTGATGTCGCTGTTGGGGCAGCCATGACACACCTGGACAGTGCCTCGGTTAAGGGCCAAAAAGCCGTTTATTCAAGAATACAACGTCTTTTATACACTTTTGGTATGTTATTATCCGTGTTACATATTCATTGGCTGCTAAATTACAACAAATAGATTCATTGGCTATCTTAACTACAATATACTACCATTGGACACCTATAGCATAAGCATTCAAGCATTCAGAAAAATAACAGGTGCAGATATGTTGCTGTTTTCCTCCTATCGTTTAGATTTCTTGCTTCTGTTGATAGTACATTTTCATGGGTAAAAACTAATTGTTTTTCTTCTCACGGGCTTTTCTCACGAATAGAAGCTAACCATCTCCAAATTAAGATCTGTGAAGCCTTCAGACTAGCTGTCAGCCTCAACAGCCTTGGGAACAGGATCAGAAACTATGACTTCTCAGTCTTGCCCTCACTCCCCCACTCCCCACCATCATTTCCCAGGATCCTCTCTGTACCCTTCCAACAGCCAGCACACCAGTGCACAGACATCCCTTCCTCACAAGGATGACAAACCAGTAGATAGAGAGGAGCCAGCTTTTTGCTGGAGCAAATCTCATCCTTAATCACTGAGGAAGGTCAAAATGCCATCCGAGACAGTCCTATAAGCTTGTGCCACCTCCTTCCCCACTCCTTGATCCCTGCAGTGTTTTATGGCTCTTCCTAGCAATGCAGGAGTGCTGGGATTTATCCATTGCTGCTGAACCGTCAAAAGCAGGAAACTCTGCCAGGACCTAGGGATCAGAAACACCTGCCCTCACCCTCCTCTGGTGCTTGACTGCAAACACACAAGGCAGCACAGCAGCTCTGGGGATTTGCCTGCCAGAAAGAGAGAGAAGCTGGCAGGGACATTGTGGGCAATGAAACCCTAGAGAGGATCACAAAAAGAGTGGCTGCCTGACAGATGCTGGACTCTGACGGCTCCTTGGGGTTCCTGTCAAGGTTTTATTTATCTTCATCTGCAGTCCCACCCACCCCTTCCCTTTCTGAGAGGAGGAACCTGACACAGGCGCCACATAACCATTTTCCTGTAGGATACCAAAGCTCTTCTGGTCCTATATATGCAATTTTATTTTTAATGAAAAGTTCTGTCAGCTTGTACAAAGCCTTTGTCCCTGTGTACTGTTAATGAAAGAGGGAAAGCAAATCACATGGAAGCCCATAAGGATCCCCGAACAACCACACATAGGAAGCAAAAACTAGCACTAGGAAATCAGGCTGGGTTATCACCATGGCTTTTTTCCAAGGCTTAGAAATCTGTAAATTTACAATAAAACTCTGTTTTTAAAAGAAATGTTCGAATTTCTCAATTTATTTAACAGCACATGCCATTCAGTCTAATAATAGAGAAATAATAGGAATTATTTGCTGAACTTGCACCTCACTTTCTGCATATCCCATTGACTAACCTTTCTTCCATCAAAGTCAAGGTCAAAGTTGATTACGCGCTACAGTAATTCAATGAGCACCAGTGAAACACATCCAACAAAGTCCCGGGAAGCTGTGAGCTGACCCCGGCATCCTCCCAAGGCACAGCACTACCGTTTGCACAGCTGTGAGCACAACAAAGACAACCTGCTGCAGCATCCCACATGCCGGGATGAAACGCATCTGATAACGCATGTGACTTTCACCCCAGACATTTGAGCGCGATTCCCGGGATATAGCGGGCTCCCGGCTTACGCCAGTCCCTGTGTCTCTCACCTTGCCAGGTCGTGCCCTTCAGTCCTGCCCTATCCATGTGCCGGTTTCACATTGTCTGCACCCTGTTAGTCTATTACCTGTTTGCTCAGTGCCCCGCACTCACAGGTTCCCGTTCGTTCCTGCTGCCACCACCCCAGCACCAACGCGCGCTAGGATGAAGCGCCGCTTCCCTGCGATCTTCTCGGCTCTGAGCGCTCAGAGGGGCGCGGTGGCGGCAGGTGGGCAGGCCGGCGGGATGGCACGGCACAACACACATGGAGGGGACCCAAAGAGGGATCCCCATCTCCCGCCTCGCCCAGCGCTTCCCAAATCCTGCCCCGCCGCGCCCTGCACATCGCCCGCTCTGCCCTTTCTCCAGGCCTCCTCCGGCCCCTTCCTCTTCCTTTCCCCGCTCTCGGCGCATCCCCTGCACAGCTCTGCCCCTTCCCAGTGCTGCCGGGCTCCTCCCGCTGCCGCCCATCGCCGAGTGGGACCCGGGCGCGGGCCCTCCCGGGCGCTGCCCGCGCTCACCAGGACGAAGGAGCTGCGCACCGCCTCCGAGACGCTCTGCCGCAGCTCGGCCGCCGTGCCCGGCTTGCTGAGCCGCTTCGTGAACTTCCTCACTTCCGACATGGCGACATGATACGCGCCGAGCTTGAGCCTCCCTTTTGCTCTCCCTCGCTGCCGCCGG
>VWZT01004624.1:0-11789 GCA_013397055.1 Pachycephala philippinensis
ATATACAAATGTATATAAATACAGATATATACTAATATATACAGATTTATACACAGAAATATCCCTATCTATCTATCTACAAGCACAGATATAATTTCCATAGTCAACGCCTGTTCCTCCAAGGTGTCTGTTGAGTTCACTTAGGCCATGATTGTGAGTTTTATCCATCCTAGATGTCTTCCAGGGCACGAGGGCTGGTTTGCTGTCAGGTGGTTGAGAGCTGCATCAGGTGCTCATGACTGGTGTACCTGGAGGAGTCCATAATTGTCCACAGTAGTTATGGCATGCAGTGGCAGTGTCATTCAGCAACCAATATTACGTGCACATTCAACACTACAGACTGTTCTCACCCAAAAATCAAATCCCCTTGAGGTACATATTGTGTTTTCTTGTCCCTCTGCATTACCCACTAAGTGCACCCAGGCCCTTTAGCAGAGAGGATCCCATGGGTAGGTTTGCCTTTGCTTGAGGCAAAACTCATCCAAACTGCCTTCCCTAACACATTTCCCATATGCACCACAGGGACTGTATCCTCTTCTGTCATACACAGGGGTTTTGATTGAGCAGGGCCAGCTTGATTAGTAGAGCTTCAGTATTAACTTTCCAGGGGATCTTCGCTAAATGTAGATCTGAATGTTTGAAGGTACCACTATCCATTGCTGTCAAGGTGTTTTTTAACAGTCCATTGTACCGTTCAGTTTTCCCAGAGGCTGCTGCATGACAGGGAATATGATACACCCACTCAATACCATGCTCTCCAGCCCAGGTGTCCCTGAGGTTATTTTTAAATGAGTCCCGTTGTCCCACTCAGTTCTTTCTGGGCTGCCATGCCCCAACAGGACTTGCTTTTCAAGGCCCAAGATGGTGTTCCAGGTGGTGGCATGAGGCACAGGGTACCTCTCCAGCCATTCAGTGGCTGTCTCCACCATCGTAAGCACGTAGTGCTTGCCTTGGCAGATTTGTGTGAATGTGATGTAATCAATCTGCCAGGTCTCTCCATATTTTACTTCGAACAGTGTCCCCCATACACAGGGGTTTTGCCCTCTTGGCCTGCTTGACTGAAGTGCATGATTCACAGTTGTGGATAACCTGGCAGGTAGTGTCCATGGTTAAGTCCACCCCTCAGTCGCAAGCCCAGCAGTATGTTGCATCTCTTCCCTGAAGACCTGAGGCGTCATGGGCCCACCAAGCCAGAAATAATTCACCCTTGTGTCACCAATCCACATCTAACTGAGACACCTTGATCTTGGCAGCTTGATGCACCTGTCCACTGTTGCGATGCTCTTCAGCAGCCCAGCTTTGGTGGGTATGAGCCTACGTGACATACTTTTGCAGCTAACTTCTCCACTAGGGCAGTAATGTCTCATCACAATTCAGCAGCCCAGATGGGTTTATCTCTGTGCTGACAATTGTTCCTTTTCCATTAGGCTAGCCAGGCCCACAGAGTATTTTCTACCATCCATAAGTCTGTGTGGAGGTAGAAGGCTGGCTGTTTCTCTTGTTCGGTGATATCTAAATTCAGTTGGACAGCTTTGAGCTCTGTAACCTGACTTGATCCAACTTGTCCCTCAATAACATCTGTGACTTGCCAGACAGAATGCCATACAGCACGTTTCCATTTTCAGTGTACCCCTACAATGCTGCAGGAACTATCATAAAGATAGCCATATTGATTTTCATTTTCTGATAACTGATTATGTGTTGGGCCCTCCTCAGCATATGTCACCTTTTTCTTCTCCTCCAATGATGATGATAATGCAAAATGTCCACCTTCAGGCCAGTCCGTGATGACTTACAAGATCCCAGGGTGATTAGGGATTCCTATTCAAGGTCTCTGTGTGATCAGCATGATCTACTTAGTCCAAGTAGCAATCAGTGGACTTCCCTTTTGAACATCCAGCCCAGCACTGGCAGACAGGGTGCCAGAAGAAGCTGTGTGTCAGTGCCAATCACTTCTGAAGCAGCTCCAACCCTCCCAGCTGCCAGTACCTTTTTCAGCTGAGGTGTAGCAGGCCTTGGATCCTTTATATCTCCCTCTCCAGAACCCCAGGGGTCATCCCTGAGTCTTCACAGGTACTTTTTGCCATAGACTTCAGGAAGGACAATTCTCCCCAGTTTTTCACATCATGTCCTGTCCTGAATGGCCCAAGAGCTACCGCATGAACAATCCCATGTTTAATTTGTTGTAAAGCTTGCCGTTGTTCAGGACTCCACATGAAATCACTCTTCTTCTGTGTCACACGATAGACAGGGCTTACAGTGTGACTGTAATCCGGAACATGCATCCACCAAAAAACCCACAGTGCCTAGGAAAGCCTGAGTTTCCTTCTCAATGGCTGGTGGGGACACAGCTGCAGTTTTGTGGATAACATCCATTGGAGTCTGACAATGTCCATCTTGCTATTCCACTCCTAAAAACTGAATTTCTCAGGTAGGAAACCAGCCTTCAAGAGGATCTGGATCATCTTCTCCCCTTTCTCAAAAACCTCCCCTGCTGTGTTGCCCCAGTGATACAACATGATGATGTCAACAATGTACTGCAAGTGTGCTGAAAGCCTCACCCTTTTCCAGTGCAATCTGGATCGGTCATGGCGAATTGTGGGGCTGTGTTTCCACCCCTGGGGCAGTTGGTTCCAAGTGTGCTGGACACCCCTCCAGGTAAAAGCAAACTGTGGCCTGCACCCTGCTGCCAGAGGAATGGAGGAACACATTAGCAGTGTTGATGGTGGCACTACTTTGCTTCCCTGGATTCCAGTGTGTACTGAAGTTCCAGCATGTCCAGCACAGTGGCATTCAGTGGTAGTGTGACTTCATTCAGACCACAGTGGTTTCCTGTCAGTCTTCATCTCCACCGTACTAAAGTATATGCCTTATAGGACTATTAAACAGTGAGTGAGACTTGCTTACCATTCCCTGACTCTCCAGTTTGTGCATCATCTCATGGATGGTGATCACAGAGTCCCAGCTGGTGCTGGTGGTATTGCTGGTGGTACACTGTAGTGATAGTGATAGGCACCTGTTGTTCTTTGATCCTCATCAGTCCCACAGCAGGAGAGTCCTCTGAGAAAACAGGCCAAGTATTCAGCTAATTGCCTCTGTCTCTAGAGCAGCTATCCCAAAAGCCCAACGATGCCCTTTTGGGTTTGTGAAATACCCTCCCCTGAGGTAATCTATGCCAAGGATACATGGGACCTCTGGGCCAGTCACAATGGGGTGTTTTTGCCATTCATTCCCAGTCATGCTCCCTTCAGATTCCAGTACATTCAGCTGTTGGGATCCCCCTGTCACTCAGAAATACAGATGGATTCTGCCCCTACGTAGCTTGATGGCTTCAGGGTACATTGTGTGCCAGTACCAAAGTATAGCCTTATACTTTTGTGGGTCAGACAAAAGGCCTACAGGCCATAGGCCAGGCCGTGGGATCCATTGGATCCACACTGTCCAACAGATCTGATTGTCTTTTTGCTCCACCTGGCTGAAGGCAGGGCCCCTCTCTTTCTGGTCACAGCACTCGTTCCTCACTTCTTGTAAGTATGAACAGGAGATCCCTTTAAGAGAATCAGAATAACCTTAGCCCTCCTATTCTGTCTGAGGGTGTCCACTGGAAGCTGGAGTGGTACCTATCCTTGAAGAATTTCCTGTGGTGCTTGTTCTTTCTCTCAAGTCACAAACCCATGCTGCTAGGGCAGAGGTGGGTTTTCCACCCCATTTTCTCTTGTACCCTCTATGGCCATGCAGGTAAAACCACAGGTTACCTTGTGGTATGTACCCTATCTCTCAAGCAGTGGGGGCACTTTACTCCCAAAAAAGAGACTATGGTCTAATGGGGCACAGAACCTTTCATCTCTATCCTGTTCAAGTTTTTCAAATCTGTCTGCAGTTTTGGACAGTATTTCCACAGCCAAGGCTTCTTGCACTGGGGCAGTCAGAACCGAATACAGAACTCCAGGTAGAGTCTCACACCTTCTCAATAGAAGACAGGATCCATTCCCTGATATTCCTGGCTGCACCCTTGCTAAAGTAGCCCAGGAGGTGGTGGGCTAATTTGCCACAAGAAGTGCAGTGCTGGTTCCTGTTTAGTAGTTGTTAAGCACGACACCCAGAATTTTCTCTATCAATCTGCATTCCAGCTGTTGAACTCCAAATCTGTACTGCTGGAGGGCATTTATAATCTACAGGTGCATGGCTTGGCATTTGCCTTTGTTGAATTTCATGAAGAACCTGTATTTCATGAGGAACCCATTTGCCCATTTCTCAAGCTTTTCCACATTCCTTTAAATGTTTATCAATCCTGCCTTCCAGCATATTAACCACATCCTCCAAACCAGTTGTGATGTCATCTGATGTGGACCACAAACTTACTTAGAGTGCACTATCTGTTGTAATTTCAGATGTTAACAAAAACATTGAGCAATACTTATGGTCCTGTATCCACTCTGTATTTCAACAACTTGACTATAAGAGACTATGCCAAAAACCTTGCATGTAAATGACGTCCAGTTCTCACACTTTTAACAGCCAAACCAGTGATCTCATCCCAGAAGGCAATGGATTCAGATAGGTATAATTTGTCCCCGGTAAATCCTTACCAGCTTCTTCCACTTCTTGATGTCTTTGAAAAGTTTTCCCCATAGTTTTCTTGAGGCCTGCTGTAAGGCTGAATGTGAGACTTGTAGCTCCATGGATTTCCTTCTTATTGCTGAAGATGGCTATTCCATTAACCTTCTTCCAATTATCAAGAACAACCACCAATCATCTTCTACACCGAAACAGCTGAGTATTAAAACTTCAGTGTAATTAGAAAATCTATGTTCCTGACATTCTAATCCATACACAGATTTGGTCATAACTGTACTCAGAACAAGTTTTGACAGCTTATTCTAGCTAGGAAAACATGTCTGAAATGTTATGTTCAACTTTTCCTCTGCTTCAGACAGGACTTTTCTCATACTAACACAAAATGAAGGGGCAAATATCTTCAGTCAAACCATGCTGTTACATAGTGGTTTAATGATTAATATGATCTCATTGGATGAATACTTGGAATTTGCACGTTATACTTCAGCAGCTCTAAAAAAGGCAATAGCATGGGGCAACTGAGAACCAGGTTCTTGAAAGAAGGTTTATTTTTATTAAAACAAATAAAATGTATACAATAAAAATGCTTCAAAATACTCATCTATGCGTTACTTTATTTGTATGTCAATTAACCAGTTCAGAAACATGCTCTTCTCAACTGCTTACATTTCCATGATAAAAACAATCTAAAGGAAAAACGAACTGTGTAGTTGACTTAGACCTTTCGCTAAGAAAACAGAAAGCACCCTAATTCTAGCAAAAAGGAAGTAACCGACTGAAATTTTGCTCCTCAAAAACTATGCTTTCTTGTCATTAGTTTCTTCCCCACCTGGATTTGAAGCTATGGCATATTTTCATTGTTGGATTTGAGATCTGTTACTCAGTAATTGAAAAGATCTTTCTGTTTATCTTCAGTTCTTGTGTTTAGCAACTACCCACCTCTTTGAAGATCTTTATTGAGTGAAGGTATTATGCTATCCCTAATGGAGTTTCCCATATAGTGCTTTTTGTATGTTATGACCAGACGAATGGTTATTTGTCTCCCTTTGTGGTCTATTTTATATTCAGTCTTGACTCTTCTATTTACTTTCTTCTTTTCCTCTTGCTGAAATTGTTCAACAGATGCCAGTTTTCTTAGAAGTATCAGCCAGACTTTTCAAAATGGCTTTGCTATCACATTATAATAGTCTCACACTACAATATAGCACACTATGCCCAAGTAGCATAATTTTTTTAAACTATTTTCAAATATACCAGAAAACTGTAAATCTTGTGGAATAGAAAATATTTGTCCAAAGAAGTTCCTCATTGAGTCAAGAATGTTTCTTTTCATGTTCAGCATACACTCTCATTTAATGAAGAATAGATATTGCTGAAATTAAACTTCTAGAACAGTGAATTCAACAACAATACAAGCTTAGTAAAATAGTTTTAACAACTGTTAGCATGCTAAATTTAGCTAACATACTACTTTAAGAGGAAATTAAATTCCCATCTCATCCATGAACTTTCATTCCAACTGGAGTTTGCTTTGTGTAAAATGGAAGCTAGACATCAAACGAATACATTGGTGAAGGAACTGAAAACTTGCTGTTATACTGCTAAAAATTAGTAATCATTAAAGAACACAAGTTTAATTTAAAACAGTCTGGAAAAGAACTATAAAGTAATAGGGAAAAAATAAAGGGAAGACTGTCTTCTTTTTATCTTTTCTTTCTGGCTAATGAAGTTTCTTTCTATGTTGTGCCAAATTTATATGATT
The DNA here is from genome assembly GCA_013397055.1 of Pachycephala philippinensis. Taxonomy (NCBI): domain Eukaryota; kingdom Metazoa; phylum Chordata; class Aves; order Passeriformes; genus Pachycephala; species Pachycephala philippinensis. The sequence continues at coordinate 6,341 of VWZT01004624.1, forward strand.
TAGAGAAAATATGCTAGAAAATCTTAAACTGAAAATTAACAACCGTCTCATTCCTTTATATAGCCAAATGCTTCCATCTTCCTGTCTCACACAATACCATGATCCCAAATGGACTTCTCCAGTTAGAACTGACATTTTACAACTGGATACATTTTTTCCTTAAAAACTTTTTTGTCATCCTTATTTTGTAATTATGCAGATCTGCTGACTTGCTGCATATGATGCAAAGTTTTCAGTTTAGAAACTATGCTTAGGAAAAATAAAATGCCTAGAGTGTGGTGGGAAACAGGAATTTTCTTGTTGCTACTATTGCACATGCCTTACATTGGGTCTTTTTAGTAGGCTATTTTTTTATTCTTATTTAAACAGGTGTTTAAAGATATAAAAAGAAATGGCCCAAAAAAATAACAATGTAGCTATCACATTTGCTTATAACCTTAACTTATGTTCAATGAACACAATGATTCTTTAAGTCACTAGAAAACTTGTAATGAAAATCTGGAAGGAATTCTGGGAATAATGAACATGTGTAAACTTAAGGTAGAAAAGGTATTTCAAACTCTGTTTTTCAGAGAAGAGTCAATAACTTAATATAAACAAGTCTCATTAAAAAACTCCACATACAGATATAACTTTATTACCATTGTCTTTGGTAAATGAAAGAATAAACAAACACAATGAAGTTCAATAAAGAGACACACAAAGTCTTTTGTCTGGGTAGAAACAGCCCTGGGAATGAATATATTATCAGGCTCACGCAGCTGGAAAGTAACTTTACAGAAAAGGACCTGGTGGTCACCAAGCTGAACATAAACCAGCAATGGGCCCTTGCCACAGATCAGGCAAATGGGATCCTGTGTTGTGTTAGACAAAGTGCTGCCAGCAGGCAGGGGAGGGGATCCTTCCTCTCTACTCAGTACTGGCAAGGCCACACCTGAAATGCTGTGTCCAGTTCTGACCTTCTCAGCAAAAGAGAGATAAAAAGCTACTGGAGCAAGTCCAACAATGGGTCACTCAGATGATGTAGGGACTGGAACATTTATGAGATAGGGCTGAAAATGCTAGGACTCTTCAGCCTGGAGAAATCTCTGATGGTGATCTTGTGAATGTAAAGGGAAGGTTTAAAGAAAACAAAGCCAGGCTGATTCCAGGGGTGCCCAGTGACCTGACAAGAGGCAATGGGCATAGTCTGAAACACAGGAGAGTCCATCTGAACACCAGAAAACAGTTTGTAAATGGTGACGGTGACAGAGCACCGGCAAAGGCTTCCCAGAGATCTTGTGTGGTCTCCATCCTTGGAGATACTCAAAACCCACCTGGAGATGAATCCTCAGTAATTGGCTCTAGGTGGCTACTTGAGCAGGGGAATTGGACTAGAAGATCTCAGAGGTTCCTTTCAGCCTCAGCTGTTCTGTGATTATGTTTTTCTACAAAATAGACAAAAGTCTCTTCTGCTTTTTCTGACTTGAATCATTGTCATATGGGTTTTGATATTCTCTGGACACAGATTTTAAGATGACTTCAGTAAAGATTGCAATACATATTTGGAAATTCTATTCCTGTTTTCTGGTGAAACAGTGTTGCTAGGGGTGAAAGCAAATGTATTTCCCCAAAAATGCAAAAGCTCTTGGAGGCCTGTGCTAACAGTACAAGGACAAACCCTCAGTTTCTGAATCACATTCAGGTTTCTTGCCAATTGAAATTCCCAAATCCATAGATGCTTATATATGAGAGAGGGGGCAGGGGGAGGGACAGACAGAGACACAGAGAGAAGCAAAGAAAGAAACAGAGAAAGACATGAAGAGAGACATGGAGACAGACACAGAGACAGACAGAGACAGAGAGAAAAGGATTAGATGTTATTATTAACATATAACAGTAAATAGAGTATATTAGACTATAAAGAATTACATTTGGGCTATTTTTTGAATGTGGATGTGATGTTATGAGTTATGATCAAGGTTGCTCAAACAATAATGTATTTGGTAGGAATATTTTTTAATGTATTTATGTCTACATCAATAAATAAGCTTTTTATTCAGCACTCATTATTATTTTCAACATTTTTCCTTAGAACTTAAAATAATTGTCTATTAAAAAAAATAAGCTATTTAGACACCTAAATTCATTCAACACCCAGAAATAAACTAAAACAAAGCACTTATCTGTCAATGATGTTTTTTGAAGAACAAAAAAAAAACAAGAAAAAAGGATTTAGTTTGAAGTTAAGGTCCCCTTTCGTAAATGTTGTTGACAGTTCACTACATCATGAGCTGCCTAAAATGATTAACCACATTGAGAAACAAAACATGAATTAAACACTGAACATTTCAAGTGTGTACAATGACAATCAGTTTTACAAAAAGACAAAGATATTTCAACTTGGCCTTCTCTTCAATGTAGAAATGATGGGTTTGGAATAACGACTTGATATGAAAACTGTGATTAATTCTTTCAGGATATTCAGTAGCTAAGTCACTACTGTATAAGAGTAATTTTAGAACTGACAGTCTTATACAAATCTATTAGCAAATGCACCCAAATCCACTACTAAAGTATTAATATTACTCAAATCAGCAGGAAGAAAATTCTATTTCCCTTTTTTTTAAGAATACTAGCTACGACTACTATTTTTTTTCATAACCCTAAACAGGAATTTACCCCATTCTGCCCTGAATGTTGCTGGGTTTCATTTGATTATTAAAAGTCCAGTGAATTCTGTATTGTCCTGAAATTATATAATTTCTATTATTTTAATAACTCATTTTGTAGTCTTGACAAAGTATAATTTTTTAGTTCTTCCTTTTGTGCAGCACTTTCCCTGTTAATGCTTCTCAGAAAAAAAAGAATCAAAATGCCTGTATCGGTTCATATGATTGCAGCTACATCTATACTTGGTATCAAAACATAAACAAAAACTCAGTAAGAGAAAAGAAAAGGAACAGTGGCTGATAGCATAAAGCATGTCTTTTATAAACTAGATTTTAAAGATATTATTTTTCCATAGTTGCTGTCAATCTTAACATTAAAAGAATGTGTCCTTTGAATGAAAAGTCACAGCTGCACTCATTCATTAGGAAAATACAGTAAAAAACCAAAATCACCCCCCTAGAAGAAGTATCACAAAAAGCTAAGAATAACATCTATAAATGTAGCTTACTTTCATTGAATCCTAATTATAAGAGCACTTTTCACTCTGCTACTTGAATATTCAGAGCTACTATTAATTTGCCAGGAGCAGTTTTCATTTTCCACATATCTTCAGGATTCAATTAAACTATTCTAGATAATTTTTTAGAGTTTTAAAACATTTACACTCTGAATATATAATTTTACTTATTCATAGAGTTGAAGAGATTTGTTAATGACATCTTCTAAAGGAGGAAAGAAGAGCTGATTAAGTAATAGGGTTGTTTTTCACTCGAATTATGAAACAAAGTAGAACACAGTGCATTATCTATTTTATACTGCTTTCATGATACAATATGTGAGAAGTGCATAATAATGGTATGCTTGCAAGCTTGCAAGTCTTTTACCAGCCAAAGCCTTATAACCAGTAGTACAAACTCAGGTTCAGAAGAAGATAGTATATAATTAGTAGTTATATCTTCAGAACCCTGTTTAGTCATTGAATAATTAATACCTACTATATATGTCTGCAAAACTCTGTTCTATTATAGGTCAAATACAAATAGTTAATGAAAAAACAGTCCCAGGTTTAGGAATTTAAAACCTAAGTCTTGTATTTGCCTCCCATACCAACATGCATTTTGCCTTTGAAAGATAAATCACCCAGTCACAGCGAGCCCACATCTCTGGAGATCACCAAGTGCAGAGGAGGGTCAGATACAAAAGATTGCCCAAATAGGTTTGGTTAACTCCAGTGACAGATACTTCTCATCCTTTCTGGGAAAGTTATTCCACTACTGTAAAAAAACCAAAAAACCACATAAAAAGAAACAAAAAGTTGTTACTTAGTCAGAATCTCCTGTGATTCACTTTGTGCCCTCAGCACTCATGGATGAATCCTGTCACGTGCCAGTGACTTGTTAATATAAGCATTCCTGAACCTGATCCTTTTCCACCAAGTCTTTCTTATTTCAGATTTTCCCACTGCCACTTGAGATTGGTGGACACAGGTCGTACCAATGAAGACAGGGATGAAGAAGGCACTCAGTAACTCAGCATTTTTTAAGGCCTTTTCCATCAGGTTCTGTTCCTATTTTTCATTTTCCTGCTGCTGAACCTGTAGATACAACTGCATGTTCTCATTGTATCAACTGGAAAATGAAGATTGACTAGGAGTTATAATCAAGATCACTGAGAAAATTAGAACTTGTGAATCCAAGAACTGTTCTTGGGGCTCACAGTCTACACTGCTGTTTCTTTGAATGAAGTCTTACTTTAATGTGAATAATGAATGGGAAAAAAAAAAAAAAAAAGGCCATAAACAAGAGGTTTTTTAGATCCTCAATAACAGCTGAGCCTGTACAAATGAAACGTCAAATCATCAAAGTGAACAAAATCAATCTGAATGCAATCTATCCTGCAACTCAAAATAAGATTTTTTCTTCTTTCTTTTAACCTCTTAGAGCAGATTTAAACAGATTCACAGACTGAAATGAAGCCAGGTACTCTCTTCAAAGTGTTTCCCTTTTTCCTTTTTTTTGCTTAAACTGGAAATCAAAATGTTGAATGTTGTAAAAAAGTTTTTTACTAAGCACATCTTGAGTGCTGCATCTATTTGCCAAAATAGAAACCAGCCACCGTGGGTGGTGATCTTCTAAAGTAGAAAGGGAAAAGGTCACTTAAGGCTTTATTCCCTAGGGTGTTATGTGGCTAAGTACATGCTTTAAAACTTTGCTGCATAAGTGACACTTTGCTCAGCACCTTGCAGAGCACATCCTTAGCAAGGCAGCAATGATTTACTGGTGCCACCATTTTTAAGTATTTAAGCAAAAGACTATACTTTTGAGGATTAAAACTTCTTTTAGATGAGATTCACTCAAGTACAGGAATGCATTGCAAAGCCCTTCAAGTGCTTAATTTTTATGTTTGCAATATGCTTGAGAATTTGGCAGCTCACTGAAGAACAGGCTCCAGGAGTCCCAGTTATGATTTAAACATCTCCACCCACATGCCACTACCTGGGTCATTTCTGCCAAAGGGCTGTACTTGTCGTAGGTCTGAATTTTGCTTTCCCAAAACCATTATGTTTTCTCCCTTTAAAGTCTCAGTAATTGTATTACAGTTAAGGAATTTTGCTATGTATTTTTTTTCTGAAATAGAGTTATTTATTAATTTAATTATTTATATAGACTGCTGTTACTTCTGGCCAAAGGACACCCATATTACAGACTAAAATAAAACTTTAATAGCAGCATGTTCACAGCTGAAGAACTAGATTTCAAACATAATATTTCATAGAATCATAGAATTATTGAATATC
>VWZT01004624.1:11981-30937 GCA_013397055.1 Pachycephala philippinensis
CCTCACAAGGAAGTTGTAACTGCAATGAGGTCTCCCCTCAGCTTCCTCTCCTCCAGGCTGAACAGACCAAGTGACATCAGCCACTCCTCACACAGCTTCACCTCAAGGCCCTTCACCCTCTTCACTGCCCTCCTTTGAACACTCTCTGATTTTTATACTGCGTTGCCCAAAACTACACACAGTACCCAAATGATGAGACTACACCAGTGCAGAACTGAGTTTATTTCATATAGCATATGACAATATTTCATACTTTCACATTAGTATTTTTTTAATGGATAGAAAATAGAGATTAACTTACAAAAAATTAAATATCATAGTAGTTGATTATCTCTAATTAATAATTAGGAATTAATGATATCTCTGGAGCCTTGGATGCTTTTCTGTGATTGTTAAAATTGATCTTTCATTGTTCCATCTAAAAATTAATTTTCCATCCTCATTATTACCTTCTTTGAAATGCTTATGAATAGGATCCAGCTAACAGCTATTTTGACTAATCTCCCTGAAGATGGTCTGAAATTTTTCATAATATTACAATTTCCTCTGAAGAATTTTTCATTCTTTTAAATAAAAAAATGTCATTCTTGCATCTTCTTTCTGCATATTTAGTATCCACTTTCCAGGTTTTCAAGTAATACAGAAAGTATACAGGTAGTTTTCGTAATCTATATAAGGCTACAGAGATTGTTAATGCAGTCTTACAAAATGACTTTTTGCGATATCCACATTCTGTCTAAAGGGCTGAACAGGATGCAGCCAAGCCAGTTATGATGTGGCTGTCTCAGCCACATTACAGCAGTTTGAAAGATGCTCTAATTTATGTCAACTGGTGTAGCCTCCGAGCAGTCATGTGTCTTCTGCAATAGAAACACTCTGACCACCTTTTATTGCTCTTTGCTTCAGCATCTTGTTTCACTGGGCTCCTTAGGAAGGAGGTAAAGGAGACAATTTTTTACACTTTCTGTTGCTAGGTATCTTTTTCCCCTTAATAACCACTCATCCCTAGGTAGGACACCAGAAAAATAGTAGCAAAAAAATAAAAGTAGCTGCTATTTGTGTATAGGTCATACATTGCAGGGGCAGGCTGGGGAGGACAATCTGGCTTTAATTTTCTGTTAAAAAAAAACCCAACAAACCAAACCAAACAAAGAACCACCACCTGAAACTAAACAGAAAAAAAAATGAGCAACCAAAAACTAGGTTAGAGAGTTTAAAGTAGATTGAACTAGATCATTGGCAGCAGAGGAGAGAGAAACTGAAGGAAAACATTTCTAGACACCCTTTTTACCCAAGTGTTACTCGAATTTAGGACACATTTCAGCTTCATCAAGTTTACAGCTCAGTGTGAAATGCTAACAGTTATATTATTTTTATAACATTTGTACCAACAAATCAGCCCATACATCTTTATACATAACTTGGGTATTTGGGACATATTCTGACCTGATGCAGTTTCATAGATGTAATGAAATATGTTTCTCGAATCTGAAAAACTGATTTTCTTAGTTACAGCAGTTTCTTTCATTGGCCTTCAAAGGAAGCAACCGAAGGAGAGAATTCCTCTAATAACTGACACTGCTGGAATTTTACGTGGTTTACTCACATGCCACTGAGATAAATGCCACTTGATAAATGTGTTCTTTGTAATAGCTATGTACCGTGGTGCAGCTGTACTCAAGCTCCCTGTGTCCAAGCCAGCTTTTGAACTAGACATAGAGAGCTGCCTCAGAGCTGCAGCTCTAAGCTTGATTGAATTAGTCATGGCTATTACTTCTCAAATGCAGCTATACTGCATTTGGGACCCGGGCATGTAGTGCTATATGGTTTTGTACTGAGTCACATAGACATTAAAACCCTAGCAGACCTTGACAGAACTCCTTTATTTGTGCCCTATTAGGAATATGGAGCTGCCCCAAGACACACATCTAAGACAGAAAGTCAAGCACAGAAACATTCACTGTTGTCACAACTAATCTCTAGGCACTCTTGAGAGGATAAAAATAAAAAAAAATCATATACCATTAAGCTTTTTAAATGGCATTGATAGTGGTACATCTTAGCATGAACAAGAAAAAAATCAAGTTCATAGATAAAATTAGGAAAAAAAAGATTGAGGCATTTAACTTAAATGTCACTTGGGTATTTAGGCATTTGGGAGGAGATAGAAAGTTGATAAAGAGAGGAAAAGATATTGAACATTGCTGAACTCAGATTTCTTTCTCCAATGAGTAAATATTATGACTTTTTTGCTGTTCATTTTAGACTCTGTCTTCACTGAGTTAGACCAAAAGGTGTCACTGAAGAAGCCTGAACGTCAGTCCTGTAACCAAATGAATTATCTTTCTTTTTCTCCCAGTTTCAGAATGCTGACTCCAAAACTAAAGCCAGAAGCTGAGTATTTTTTTTACTACATTCTGCTTTCAGATGTATACATGGTATTTGCACTTTTAGCTCTTTTCTGCTTGTTGAAAAATTCTTACTGTTGCTTTATTGCCTATTAGTCATCTCAATCAGTACCCATGAGGGGGGAAAAAAAAGGATAAAAGAGAAGTCAGTGCACTGCTCTGATTTTACCCCTTGATAAAGTCCATCTCCCTCACTTTGGAACGCAAACCTGGAATTTCATCCGTACTGTATACTGTCCGTGGTGGTAAGAATTAACCCTGTTATGCATTGCAGTAGTTATATAAACATACCGATGAATATATCACTTCATGCACTTTTGCATCTAGTGTAAAAGAGAGCTCTGTGGCCTAACATTAAGAATTGATGCACACGTGATACAGTGTATTTCATTTATTCATAGGTCATAATTACTTACGGTCAAATTTTACTGATAACTCCAAATACTGATAGCAGTATTCCATACAGACATTGCTGTATTATTCCAGATTCAAAATATGTAGAAATCCAGAAGAATTTCAAAGCTAAAAAATTCAAATTAGACTTTCCTAATTTTGCTAAATGCATGTTGTTAGTATAAGGCAGTTAAATAATATTGTTTTCTTTATATATTCACCATTAAAGCAGTGAGTTCTTGTTAAACACAGAGAGAAAAATGTGCATGAATATACCACCAGCCCCATGGAAGGAGATTTCATAAACCTCCTCCCAAAATTCATCACAGACACCTGATAAATTAGGCAACTTGAGCAAATACACCTCCGTGTTTATTAAGTGAAAAAAAAAAATTGAAACTATGGATGATCTTTGTGTCTGATGAGGAGAATCAATTCTATGCTATATCTTCCATTTTTACTGTTGTCTCAGCTATTTTATAAAGCATCCTAAATAAATTTAAATGTTCTGCCTTAAACTGAAATGCTAAGTTTCTGTCAACCAAAGTTAACTGTAAGAAAACTGTAATATTCTAAGACTGCCAGAAGTACATAGGAATAAATCCAATTATATCTACCACATTTACATTGGTGTACCATTTTTCTAACCTTTACATTTAGTTTTTCATTTTTTTGAAATAAGAGCTGAGGAATCCAAACTCTCTTAATTTTTTAATTATGTCTTTTTAATAAACATTTTTATTGACATTTTTTTATTTTCTATTTTTAAAGGAGATATTAGTCTACTTATATTCAGTTCACATTATTTAACACATACACATAAAGTGAGGAATGTGTCATAGTCTGTGATGAAAGAAAACATTAGTATAGGCAAAATGTACTTGGCTGCACAATACATGTAACTGGATTAATTATATTTTTAAGAGAAAATTTACTGAAATTGCACAATCATCTGAAAAAGGCCCCATATTTTACTCTTTATTATAACAAAAGCATTAACATACATGAGATTCTACATGAGCCTACATAGTCTGAATTTGGACTAAGGGTAGAAATAAAGCAATTTTCCTGTCCTCAGGAGTTTTACATTTTGAACCTTCTGTTCTTCTTTGGAAGAGTAAACTAAATCTGTGATAACTTTTATTAGCCAAAGCTCATAAAATTACAAAATTTTGTGGATTTTTTTTTTCAATTTATTTTGATTANTTTTTTGAGGGACATACGCATTTTTAAAGAAAATAATGAACTGAAATAGAATAATGCTTCAGGAGAAAGCGATTTAAATCCATATAGTGTTATGATATTTCAGGCCCTTAACTGTTAGCAATATAATTATTTAAATTGCTATTTAAATTGATTTTGAAATCACATCATGTAATTTTATAAAAATCACAAAAGCCTACTTAGTACTTCAGCATCGATATCATATAGACCAGAGGATTTTTCTGCATCAGATTTATTTAATTATAATAAATCTTACAGACCAGAAACTGTCTGTTTCATGATGCAGAGACAGTACCAAAAGACAAACAGATACGTTGTACAGCTATTAAAGGGCATTTAAAACAATAATTAAAACCAGTTTTCAGAAATTACTCACAACAGGCTAACCCAGTAAAACTTCAAATATTTTAACACACACATTACCATAACTAATAATAAAATGGGGTCAAGTCCTGATAACAGGTTTATAATTTTTCTTTTAGGTGACTTTTATATGCTGCAGCAAAACATTTTTTAAAGCTTCATGGTATTTCAAAGTACCTAAAATAAATGCAACAGCTAAACTGTGAGCATTAACGTATTTTATGCAAGATTACTATTCATGTGTGTATATGCTACATAACTCAAAAAAATCCTTTAGTGTCAGAGTTTGAACATAGTATGAATTTCTTCATGTATCATACAAAAATAACTATTTAATGTAATTGAATGTCATAATTAGGAGGAGATTGCTTAATTTAAGCCATTTTATAACTGGAATATTCTGCTAATATATTTTTACTCTTACTCAGGATGTAACTAAAAAGAAATGCTATTTGAATATATAAATACTAAATTGATGGGGTGGCATTTTTCTTTAACAGAATAGGACAAAATAAAGTGGTTTCTATGTCTACAAGACTGTATAGCTAATGTATTAATGTGTTTTAGTATGTCTAAAGATTCTCCATTCCCAAATTAAAAGTTTCCTATTTTCACTAGTTTTTTTATGTGGCAGAAACCAACAGACTTACTAAAGAAAGTATTTTCAAAAAGTAAGTTTAGGAGTATCAGTGGACTTCAGTTTTATACATCTTGTCAAAACTGAATGTAGATCAATACTGGATCATTACTTGCACTGAAATGGAATTCATCAAAATCAATTTATAGCTTTTACCTTCTGTATGTATAGGTGGAGATGCACTTTCCTCCTTTAAACAATTAAGCTGTATAGTTTCCTATATGTCTAAGGATATCCTTTACGTATTTCACTCCAAGTCCTGCATCACTCTCTTAAAAAAACAACTAGCATCTAAACACATATTCTCATCCAATTACACACATTAAAAATTAATAGACTATTGATGGTGGCTTATTAACCTTTTTCTGACAATGTTGCTTGAACACTTTCCCTATTGCAGATGCAAACTTCCCATATTCTCCTACACAATCACTGCTGGCAGACACAGCTCTCATTAGGTGAGAGTTTACAGTTCATACATTTCTTTATTAGACAGGTGGAACCACAACACTCAGAGAAATGTTATTTGCAACAGACTTGAAAGACAAACAAATTATGCGGTTCTTCCATTTGGACAGCCTCAATAAAAGCAGAAAGTGTTACAAGCTAACTCTAGAGAGAAACTTCTTTGTTTCTATAGGTGTTTTTTTGATCATTTGGTTTTTTATCTTTTGTACTTTTTTTCTTCAGACTTCTTTGTGCTTATCTATAAAATGGGACAAAATACAACAAATGCAATCCAGTAAAGATTTCACATATATTTAATAAAGTCTGTAGTTTGTGGATGTTTTGTTTGTGTTAATCGAATGTTGAAATATTGTCTTCTTTGTGTATGAATAAAATTTTAAAATGGAAAGGTGCAGAAGACACAACAGGAATAAGAGGTACTCAGCACCTTCCAGGTTTACTTTATTAACATAATTATTGTGGATTACAACACATACAAACAAATCTGTCGTTGGCTTTCACAAAGCAATTATTATCAGCATTGTCAAGAAATCATTTACGGCAACACTAGCAAGAAAATACTAGCAAGAAGTGGAGATCCAGAGGAAAAAATCAATTCACAAAACTCCCTCCCATCTGTAAGTGTAGCTAATTGATAGGAAATTACACGTTTAAATTCTTGTCTAAGTCGAAGGTCTCTTAAGTGTAACTGTGTGGTCTGGAGAGAGTCCTGTGACCTAGTGCAGGTCTCTGCCTTCCCTTCACAGACAGGTAACCCCTGCCATTTGCCTGTTTATTTGCACCCTTGCACCTCCACCGAATCAGTACATACAGATGAAGGTCTACACTGAGGATGTCAAAACTAACTCTTCTCATTTTTTATTAAGGTGGATCACCAGATTTTCTGCACTATCGGACATTAATAATTCATTTATTTCACCACTAGGTTTCTGACACTGTCCAGGAAGAAACAGTTTGAGAGAAGATGAATATAGTAGCTGACAATGAAAGCTCTTAGTTCTTATCTCATGTCTTAAGGCCTCAGATAACTTTTTGCTTAACTCCTTCCCTTCCTCCAAAAAGCAGCAGTCTACAGAAATTTTGGATGTTGTCTGAATCCATGAAAATACCTAATCAGTGCTCAGTCTGTGCTAACTTGCCAGTCTTCCAGCACTCAGTCCCATGGTTTAATTGTATCATATTGTACTTGATCATTTTGCACATCCTCTTTCAAGTCTGCTAGCAGGAAAAAGCCTGGACATTAAGTTCCCGTCAACCTTCTTTTAACTGTTCATTGATTTCGAAATCTACACCTTCTACTTCTCTCTGAGACAGCTCAGTATTTTAAACCTTTCTATACTTCTTTTAAGTTCTTTTCAACTTGAACATTTAATTATTGCTATCTTTGATCTCTGATTACCAGAAAAGAACACAAGTATTTCAACCCATTCATCTGTTGATATCTCAACAGGAAAAGTATCTGATCCTGATTTTTGTCTTTGACATTTTCTCAGTAGCAAAATTATTTACTGAAACACTGAAAATTCTATTTCAACTTAAAGTTCACGCTTAGAAAATTCAAAATTAAGCTCATTTTTCTTAATTACATTTCCTTATTTTGTTGTTTTAATCCAAATCCACAAGTAATATACAACTGAAAAATAGATTCTATGCTTTGCCCCCAAAATATGCCAATGCGTACTTTCTTGGCAGTTTACAAAATATTTTTTGAATGACCCATCTCTGAATAGAGGCTTTGCTCTATGATTAATGATGCCATCACTGAAGCGAATCTAAAACAACACTTCCATGTCTGTTTCAGCTGTCATACCAGCTCAATTATTGCAGTTGCTTTACCTATTTATAGCCAAAATCTCTAGTTATCACTTCTTTATTAGCAAGGAATCCTATTGATTCAGCAGTAGATTTTGGTGAGGAAAAACTGACATGATTCAAACCCTAAATCAGAATTTGTATGTGAAAAGGAAATGAGAAGTATGCTTAACAGATGTCTACTTTATAAATCCTACATTAAAATGTACAGGAATCTTCTTAGGAAGAGCTTAAGGCCATAATGAATCAATCATGACAGTTTTAATTTTCATTTATATCATTATCAAACAAATATTCATGAAAGAGCAAATAGGGTTAAGCGCTCAAGAGGGCTGAGAATGAAAAGAATTCTCAAAGGAGGTCACAATATTTCTTCAGAAACTGGATATGATAAAAATTAATTTAATTTGCTAATATTAAACTATATTAAATATCACACATTTTCAGATGTAAAAAGTATTTACAACATATATTTGAAGAAAAATATCTACTACTGTAGAAGAAATTTTTCTATTCAGCTTCTTCATCATGAACTCTTTGTGACCCCATTTAAGGAAGATTTTGCAAGAGATACTGTCCTTGTCAGGATGAATTTGATTCAAGCAACAGTTGGTGTACACTGCAGTGATTTTAGCTTCTTTGTTGAAAGAAGCTAGCTTTGAAGATTTACAGTCAAAGATAGAATCTAGCAGTTCACCGTAAACTCCATTTATCATCGGACATTACCTTATCAGATAGTTGCACACGGTAGAGAAAAATACAGAGAAGGTTTCATTAATTCTTTGGTGAATGTGGCTCTATTGTAATGATATATGGCTTCAACATGAACATTATACCATGGACTGACTTTATTACCTACAGTTCACATGAACATGTGCCTATAACTCTTAAAAATGGCAGAAGCAGCATCCTAAAGCAGTTTTACCTGTGAGGTTTCTTGCCTAATACAGCAACTTTATCTCCCTGTCTCATTAATTCAAGGGCAAGTTTGCATTATATGAAAAAATGACGAAGTATTACTTCCGTTTTAAAAATTTTCAAGTAAGTCTATTGAATTACTTATACTACTAATCCAACACAGCATCAGAAATATTTGCATATTTAAATAGTTTATATATGATATCTATGGCCCTAGGATGGCTTGTATCATTAACAGACCCCTTGTGTTTGGGTAAACCCCTTTCACTAAAACTCCAGACCGGACTTTGAAGCTCTCCCAGTACTCTAATTTTCCATGATTTCCTTCGATTTCCCACTCTGCCTCTAACAAATTAATCAAGCTGTTTCCATTGTACACAGAATATAAAGAACTTACAGAAACCAAATACCTGTGAGTCCGGGGTGGGAACCTGATAGTACCATAAGTTTAACCTGTTAAGTTCCAAAAAGTCCATATTTGCACTTCAGAACACCTAACAGGTGTTAAAAATTAGCACATTTATTTATTTATTTATTCTATAAAAATGTAGCATTTTTTTAGAATATTTACACACTGATTTGTTAAAATGTATATGAAATTGGGGGAGGTTAGTGCTATAAATTTACTTGTTAATTATATAAGGGGGTTTTGTTTGCGTATCTATAGCTAGTAGATGTTGGAGATTCTTGAAAATCTATTGTGCTACTAAATAATAAGCTTAGGTTTCTACTGTCTCTAATTCCAATTCTACTGTCTCTAATTCCAGAAATTAAGTATTCAAGAATCTTTCACAACCACCAGTAACACACCTCCTGAGTGCTCTGAAGCAAGAATACATGCTAGATTTTTTTCCATGCAATGCAATGGAATTTTGGTGCTTCTATAAAAATCTCATCCTAAACTCTCTGGCCATTAGGCATCTATTTCAAACCATCTTCTTCAATATAAAATATCTTTGATTACTCTCACACAATCCATAAATTTCTTCTGCCTAAGTGTTCAAAACTATCTCATCTGATTCTCTGCTATCAAAGAGTAAGACTGAGGAGTGTTTCTTCATTCATAAACTTTTACCAAATAGGTGATAGCATAATTTTTCCAACTTTTAAAAGGATGTCAACAGTAGAGATAACCATGCAAGTCTATTCACCGGCATGCAAAAAACATATATGTTGGTGTTTTTTTCTCTAGGTGCTGTATAAAATTTTCCCTAATGACCAAAAAGGCAATAAACACTCAGGTTCTAAAATATGTGCTGTCTTCTAAACTGAGACCATCTGGCTTTTCATAGGTCATAATAATCAGTGAACATCTTAAGTCAAAGATACTACAAATCAACACAAGCTATTACGTGAACTCATCACTTTGCTCAAGAGTAAAAACATATTTGACATACACTTTTCACATCAAGTGCATCTATTATCTTTGTGTTAGACCATTCAGAATTAGGGCCCTGTAACCGTATAATTTTTCATAAAGTAGATAGAAATAAGGTACCTCTGATGAAGGGTTTTTAAAAGGAAGTATAGTGAAATAAATTTGGTGAAAATTAAAATAAAAGCCAATACTTAGGATCAAGTATATTTTGCAAAATATGTGTCTGAATCACACTAGAGATGTTGGCAATTTTCTCTCTCCTGAATGAAAGTGTGAAAATAAAAGGGCTTTTTTCAGAAGATATTCATCTTGAGCAACATTTGAATCAAGGTTATTTTCTTTACCCTCACTTCCACAAGCTTCTTACCATCAGAAAACAACTGTCTATCACTATAATACTTTTTGACTGTTCAGATAAGTGCAGTATGCAGAAGCTCTCTCAATACATAATACGTATATGTTACAGCATGCTTATTTCAAGAAATCTGGTTGTATCAATTTCCACAACACTAATCATTATAGTAGTCTATTATTTGTGTTATAGATCAATCAGTTAAAAGCAGTAGCATGATTATCATTAAGAACAAGAATCTGATTTATATATCTGTCAATTATTTGTTATTCTCTCTCCAGTTCTTATGACTCCCTAAATAACACTTTTCAGGCCTTTATATAATCTTCCTGCTCCACAACCACTAATACAAATAAACGTGTATAATTATATTGCACCAAGAGTGTAGAATTATATGTAAGACCATAAGTAAGAGAGTAGTTTTTTGAAGCAGAGAGCAGGGAAGGAGCTCCACATTCCACACCCTGTATGTTGCTTTTAGGACACAAGTTATGGCAAAGCAGGGCAAATATTTGTTTTCCTAAACTAGCAATTAAATTATATTGGTGAATGGTCCTGTGGCTGAAGAATTACACGAGGATTTATGGATTATGAGTTCAATTTCTGATTGTTACATATTTAACAAATACTATTTTCAATTCCTGTGTAAATCACATTTTACCTGGATAGGAAAATTAGACCTATCCATAAAAAAAAAAAAAAAATATCCTATGGATGCTAATTAGAATATTTAATTTGTTATTTTTTCAGGAACTGACAGTTACTGAATTGGAACTCCTCATCTTTTCTGTCGCATAAGATAATAATTAAAACAGTAATTTTATTCTAGTTTCTCGGGTTTTGAACTCAAAATAAGAATGTTTGGTTAAAACATCCAAGAAAGTACTACTACTTTCTCTCATATAGTACAGTATGCACGGCCCAGGATAGCCATATTAAAGCACAATGCAAACCTAAGTATAGAAACAAACTGCCTCATTAAATATCAGCTGTACAATAAATAAATCACGTATTCTCAGACTTCTTATAAACAGGTTCTAAAAAAAAAAAAAATTGACATCTTTCCCATAACCATGTTGATATAAAGAGGAAATATAAACCAGCCATGTGAGGATTACATATAGTTACTGTTCATAAGCTTAGCCTCGTTGCACAACACATTGTTCTTTCGGCTCCACAAAAACCCCAAGCCTCAGTATTCTTCAGACAATACTGCCAAACTTCTAGATCTTTCAAATAACTTTCTCTTCCTTTCTTACATGATGATGTGTGTTCTGGTTTGCTGGATTTTTTTCTTTTGCTTTCAGTCTTCTCTAGGCTGCATATTGCTAACCTCTAGGCTACACTCGAATCCCTCAGTCATCAAGTCAAAAAAAGAGAAACATGAAGCTTTTTTCTACTTGTTTCATTAGTCAAGGAAAAATGGTGTCACAGTCTTCTTACCCCCTTTTTCCATATGTGTCGATTTAATGGCTTTTATAGGTCAGCAGGGGAGACCAGCAAGGGCAAGCAACTTACCTGTCCCTGTTTCTCTGGGAACATCTAAAGGAGAATATCCATCAGGGTTCCTTTCACTCTCAGCAATCAGAAAAAAATGAAAAGAGCTTTACACGTTTCTCAGGCACTTTTCACATATTCGATTTAGTGAATTGGAAACATTGCATAAGTTTCTCTAGCTATAGGTGACTCCCGGTTGCACCAAAATGCAAGTGACATTAGAACAATTAATTCTTCTTTGCACATATACAGGTTCTTCTGGGGTCCTATTTGGTTTTGTGGTTTTTAAGTCTTATCTCACTGGTTTTTATGAAATTTAATATAAGGGGGGACAATTACAGGTTTTAGTCAACCTAAATTCAAAAAACAAATGTTTAGCTTTGTGTCAGTAATGCAGAGTAGTACAACAACACAATACGTCCAGATTTTGAAATCTAGTTAATCCACCAATGTCACTTCCTCTGGTGGGAACATTATATTTTTAAGAGTAGTCAGCTTACTTTAAAATTGTATCAGCAATGAATAAGTGTTCCCAGGGAAATTTGATTGGTTTAATAGGATTTATTTGCAGTAGATGAAGACAACTTTTAAAGCCACAAAGCCTTACATAGATCATGGATGATTTCAGAGGGCAAGCATACAGGGATGTCATCAGCAACAGAGGAAACACTTTTCTTAGACTAGTATATCTAATTTCAAGCACTGACAAGACTATTTTCTTCTCAAGTCAGATGAGTGCATGAGAAGTAAAGGGCAGAATATATACAAGCCTGCAATACTATCTGTCTAAGGTCTGCAGCTAGTGTATTTTTCTTTTACAAGAAGCCCATAAATTTCAAAAGCTGTCTAGAGTAATAGCTGTCTTATACTTTAAAGATGCAACGGATGTCTCAAACTTTGGATGACAGACCATTTACAAAAACTGCTCTTAGTGATATTATACAACTACTCTGGAAACTTACAGGCATTTGTCTGGAAAAGCCAATCCATTTCGATGATTTTTGACACTCTAATATGCACAAGTTAAAAAAAAAAAAAAGAAATATAGAAATCAGGTGAAAAGTAAAGGTTTCAGTGTTCCATGTAAGCAAGGAAACCAGGGTCATACACTCCCAGATAAAGTTTTTCAACTTCACAGGAGGGCTAGAATGTTAAACTTGCTATGTTTAGCCAAAAAAAAGAATACCCTCCTGTCACATTTGCTCAGAACAATGTTCTAATAAAAACACCAGCTTCTTGGAAGATCACAAAACTTCTAAAAAATATTTCCACTACCATCATACTCCTTAGTTTGAGGCTTGCACTGTTCTAGGCAGGAAAGCATACACTTGCTAAAAGCATCCTTCATGATACTGAATTAAACCAAAACTTCTGCAAATCAGTTTATAAATTACATACACTGATAAGTAAAGAAAGTTAAAAGTAAGTTTCAATTGTTTATATGATCTCCATTCTCATAATGGGACCTCTGAAGAAGGATCAACTATAAACGGAACTAAGTTTTGCCAGTCTTGAGGCAAGTAGTTAAATATTTTGGCCTTTTAAAATACATAGATACTTAATAATTCTATCCCTTTTAATATTACGTTTCTCATTAAAAAATGGTAAGCACATATTTGGAGTTTTGAAAAGGAAAAAAAAAATCTGAAGAAGCATGAATTCTCGGGAGTGATAGTATTATCTCTGTGGAAACAAAACAGGCACTTTAAACTAATGGTGAAAACTTTCCCAGTTCTATGAATCACAGTGACAACATAATAATTCAGTCAAATAATCACTTTTGTAGTTGCAATAGGATGTACAATATTCACAGACTAAAATATCTTGTAACAAATCTTAGCCTGTCAATCTAATTTTTCTATTTAACAAAAAACACAAGAGTTAACTATCATTTCTTCTTCAACTGAAAATATTTGTTTCCAGAAGAGAGCTATTTCAAAAACAATAAATTGTGAAGAAGTAAAATTTCATTAAAGGTATCAAATGACTGAAATTATATTCGTCTCAAATACTGTGCTTGGTTTTGGGCCTCTCACTACAAGAAAGATTGAGGTGCTGGAGTGTGTCCAGAGAAGGACAATGGATCTGATGAAGAATTTCAAGCAGAAGTCCTGTACGGAGCAGCTGAGGGAACCAGGGTTGTTCAGCCTGGAGAAAAGATGGTTGAGGGGAGACCATATTGTTCTCTACAACTGCCTGAAAGGAGGTTGTAGTCAGGTGGGGGTAGGGGTCTCCTCCCATGTAACAAGTGACGGGATGAGAAGCTGACACAACAGAAGGAAGGGATGCCACACGGACAAGCTTCGGAAGTAGACCCACAAGAATCTCATGAAGTTCAACAAGGCCAAGTGTAAGGTGCTGCACCTGGGTTAGGGCAATCCCAGACGTGGCTACAGACTGGGAGAAGAAATCATTGAGAGGAGACAGACATAGAAGGACTTTGGGCTGCTCATGGATTAAAAGCTGGCCACAAGCTGGCATTGTGTACCTGCAGTCCAGAAAGCCAAGTGCATCTTGGGCTGCATCAAAAGAAGCATGAACCACTAGGTTCAGAGACGTGACCCTTCCTCTCTATTCTGCCCACGTTATTCCAAGGGAATCTTCAAAAACAAATGTGATAACTAGAGATAAAACGGTTGCAGTTCCACCAGACCATTCAGAAAAAGACTGATGACCTTTTAGAATCTTAAAGAATTAAAAATATAACATTCAGGCCAGCCTGCCACATCTTCTAAAAATCTTCTGCAGACATTTTAAATTGAGGGTATTGATTATTTTTATGTATTTTATACTTCTTATAAATTGTATCTTAAAAATAACACTAAGGAAGAAGTATTTGGTCTAGCTTCAATAGAGACTTACCATTTTTATGTCATTTTGAAGAAATAGGTTGCAACCAGGATGACATGAAAAGCGTTTTTTGTTGTTTTTTTAAAAAAATGTGTTCTAGAATGAAATAGTGCAATAAGTAGGAGGTGACAGATAATTATTTCAATTGATAATGTCATATGGATGCACAAGAGAATAGAAATTTCAAAAAACTATGGTGGAACATTTAATACTAACTTACTTCTTAAATAATAAAATTAAGTTAAGCTCAAATACAACCTTTTAACTGGAATGAGCTCTAAAAATGTTCTTATGAAAAAGTCTCAATTTAATAGCTGCTTAAAATAATTTCCATTAAGTCTATAACCAAAACCTACACTAAAGCTTTAATTAACTACAGAAGCAGTCAATTAAAAATATGAAATTAAGGAGTTACCCTCTCCCATAACTGTGATCCTGTTTTTTTATAAGCAACATGATGTAGTTAATGATTTTAATCTGCTCTTGCTCTAGCCATGACATTTATAAAGTATATTTGAGATCACATGCAATGCATATTAATTTGTAGTAGTCAGAGTTATTGGTTGACATCTTAATTATACATTATATTTGAAATACAACTTTTTTATTTTCATGGACTTATTTCACATGGTTTATCATTTGTTGTACAGAAACAAGTTTTGCTAAGCAGGAGGATAATTTATTTTTAATTCCGTTTGCTGCTCTTTATTGTCTGATGTCAGAAATACTGTTTAAAAAAAACACAACAAATCCCAACAACACTAAATTTCTTGCAAGGATACACTATAATAATATGAAAAAAAAAAGAAAGGAAATTCTCTAAAAATATTATTTTTAGAAAATAAGCTTTTTTTTCAAATAAATGAACTTCTAAAAAGAAAAATTCACATGTATGGGTCTGTTTGTTACACAGAAACAAAAAAAAAGAAAAAGAAAAAAATACTTTAGTCATAATCAGTTATTGCTTTTCAGATACAAAGATGGCAAAGGAATCTAGAGAAATGGAGATAATTTTAAATTAAATCATAGCACTGAAACAATATGTCTGATGTAAATCTGTGAGAAGGACTTTTGTTCTGAGGCTTATTACCGGGAAAGGACTGGGAGTACATATCACTAATGTTCATCTCTAACTCCTCTATTAAAAACTGGACTTAAAATTTTTAAGGCCTTAAATGTTTTAATTAAGTACTTTAAATCCCTAAGGATCGAGTAATACTTTTGATCTTTTAATTCATTCATTCCTAATGGACTAACTCTATCATGTCTCTCACAGAGTCTTTCATATGTCCAACTTTAGTAAGGGTGGCCATAATCCCAGGAGCCCAACTTTCATCAATCAACAATTTACAGCAATGCACTGGAGAGCCTCCACAGATCACTTCAACTTCCCCATTAAGGATAGCCTAGGACTAGTCCATAAAACTCCTTGTCAGAATATGATTCTTCCATAATTTCCCAAATGCAAAGCATTTGCTGGGACAGGGATATTTTTGGATGGATCACTTCTGATGGTAGTCAGAGGCCAAAGGAAATATAAGAAATAATCTGATATTAAATAACATAAACATAGACATAAACAGGTCTTAACCACTAGATCAATGAATATAAATGCATACTATAAATGCATAATATAAATCACCATCATTTGTAGTAGAAAGTTCTGAATAGTGACTCATTACTGGTATGTAACTATATTTTGGGGGACTACGACAATATAATTTGTTCTCTTTTCTCAGTTAGAATGAGCCAAACATATGAGTTTATTATACTTGTTCATTTTTCATACATAGCCCCTAATAATGGAACACAGAGAATTCTGTCTTGCTAAGAAAGCCATCAGCAACATGGTTGTATGACAGATTTTGTAAGTGAAAAGCAAGTTACTTTGGATATAAACTGAATTTAACTTCACAACTAGTATCCCATTATGAATCCTAAACAATTCCGTCTGGCTTTGGGGAGTTTGAAAAGCATCGGTTTCATCAGGAGACACCAAGGGGCTCCTCACATGATGTCGGGAAAATAAGGGAGGTTCACAGTGCAGTAGCAGTGCTTTCATGCCTTTGCTGGTTTTGTATTAATATTCTTTATATTAATTATAATAATTCCTAGTATTGTTGCTATTTCTATTGCTATGAATCAAATATTAACTAAAGTTATGCAAAAGTCTTATACAAAATGAAAGACTGAGAGCCTATGTATATGTGCTTTAAGTCAGTCTTCTATTAGCTCAATTACACTTTTACACCTTGCTGATTAGAAAGCTAGACTTTCTCCACATTTTAAGCTGTGAAATGTTTTCATATTAAGACTCCGTAATGAAAAATACAACAGAGATCTGAAGAACATGTTTCAGACAGAATAAGGAAGAGTTTTCTGGTTTGATTTCACAAAACCAAAACAAAACAAAGCAAAAGCCACACAGCAACAATTGTAACTTTGGATAAGTCACATTTTGCATAAGAGAATTGATCATTATTAGACTGTGCAATTTCTCAAATAAAAAAAAAAAAATTTGTATACTTCAGTCTGCAAGCAGTTATGTTTAAAATAAAGGCAGTATAGTCTCTCTTGTACACTCTTTACAATGTTAGTGTAAAATAATGCAGTCTATTGAAGCTATTTTCTGATGCATACAAAGAGGAATTTTTAATTGTTATCTGAAATTCGATTTATCACTGGGTATAAAACAAACACCTTCGGAGCAGTTATAATGAAACAACATATCAGATATCCCTGTAGAAAGCAACATAAATGACAGCTATAAATGTATTCTCAAAAGACTGAAAAATAATAAAGGAACAAGTCCAGTTTCACTGAAAGTGGCAGTTTTAAACACCCGTTTCGAGTTATATGTGATAAAATGAAGAAAAGACAATACAGCTTCTGTAAAGGAAATACATGTCTCATAAATTTAATAGACTTCTCAGAAAGACTCAATAAACACATATATCAGAGAGAGATCCAGTCGATAAAACCTGTTTAAGTTTCCAAGAATTATTCAACATGGTCTTTAACTAACAAGTCTTGGAGAAAGCAAGTTGCCATAAAAAGACCGAAGACCCTTATGTAAATAAATAACCAGTTAAGGAACAGGAAACATAGAATCATATAATCATGGAACCATTAAGGTTGGAAATTACCTCCAAGACCATTATGTCCAACCTTTGACCAAACAACACCATGCCAACTAAACCATAGCACTAAGTACCACATTCAGTTGTTTTAAATACGAGGGATGGTGACTCCATCACCTTCCTCAGCAGCCGATTCCAATGCTTACCAGTTCTTTCCGCGAAAAAATTCTTCCTGATGTCCAACCTGAACCTCCCCTTGCGGCTGTTTCCCCTTCTCCTGCTGCTAGTTGACAGGGAGAAGAGACGGACCCACTCCCGGCTTTCCCTCACACCCTCCTTTCAGGAGAGCATGCTGTCCTCTGAGACTCCTCCAGGCTAAACAATGCCAGTTCCCTCACCCATTTTTCATGGCACTTGTGCTCTAGACCCTTCACCAGCTTTGTTGCCCTTCTCTGGACTTGCTCCAGCACCAAAATGTCTTCTAGTAACGTGCCCAAAACTGGACACAGGATTTGAGGCGTGGCCACACCAGTGTCGAGTACAGGGGGACAATCCCTGCCCTGGTCCTGCTGGCCACACTATTGCTGGTACAGGCTAGGATGCCATTGGCCTTCTTGGCCACCTGGACACACCCTGGATCATGCTCAGCCACTGTCAAACAGCACCCCAAGGCTGTTTTTCTTATGGCTTCCAGGCACTTTTCCTTTAATCTGTAGTACTGCCCATGGTTGTTGTGACACAATTGCAGCAGCTGGCGCTTGGCCTTGTTGAATCTCATACCATCGGCCTCAGCACATCAATCCAGCCTCCTAGGATCCCTCTGGGTCCATTTTTACCCACCAGCAGATCAACACTCCTGACAAGCTCGGTGTCATCTGAACTTACTGAGAGTGCACTTGATCCCCTTGTATCCAGATCATTGATCAGGATATTAAACACGACTGGCTCCAATACCAAGCCCTAGGTCACCCCAGTAGTGACCAGCCAACAGCTGGATGTACCTTCATTTCCCCCCACTATCTGGGCCTAGCCATCCAGCCAGTTTTTAATCCAGCAAACAGCGCAGATGTCCAAGACATGCGAAGCCAGCTTCTCCAGGAGACTATTGTGGGAGATAAAGTATCAAAAGCTTTACTGAAGTCTAGTAGACAACACACGCAGCCTTCCCTTCATCCACTAGGCAAGTCACCTGGTCATAAAAGGAGATCATGTTGGTCAAGCAGGACCTGCCTTTCCTGAACCCTTGCTGGCTAGGTGTGATCCCCTGGTTGTTCCTGTTACACGAGCATAAATTATAAATGATAACAGTTAACTGTTGCCATTGAGGACTTGTATTGATACTGTTCAGTTTAATAGTTTCAAAACTAAGTCACAAAAAAGGGTGAATTGCCCAATGGTGGCATTTGATGACTGTATGTGGTGGTTTGAAGAGACTGAGTTGATGGACAGGGTTTTAGACCAATCGTTTCTCACTATTTTGCATCTAAAAGGCACTGGCGCGGGGAAGTCAGCCTCTTCTTTTCCAGTCCCTCAGCGGGACGGGTGGCGGGCCCGGGCCTGCCGGGCCCCGCTGGGC
>VWZT01004624.1:37250-53301 GCA_013397055.1 Pachycephala philippinensis
GTATATTATATAAAGCAAAAATATAACATTGGCCAGGTATACATGACTAGTTCATCTAACCTGTCTCAACCGTCTTTAACTGCCTTCCCTTCCAGTTTATATCCCTTTTCTATCTGCAGACAGTTTAGATCACAGACACTTCACGATCACATGATTTTAAGTTTCCCTATGATGAATGTAGGTTTTAGACACTAAGCCCACTTAGGCATACTCTATTTTAGTCTGAACATTTCTTAGCTCGGCATAAATTTGTATACCAGATGTCGCCTTGTAATTAACACATTGGGATTTGGGAGCTGTAGATTTTTCTGGTTACAAACTTTCTATCAAACCGACATCTGTGATTTATGCTTCCAACTTCCTTTCAATGCATTTACATAATCTGTTCAATATAAGGAGAGATCATAAACTCTCCATACATATTTAGAAATAGATTCCACAGAAAGAGTTAAAACCAAATCAAAGAATGGCTTAAGCTTCTCTTTTACGGTGGCAGTTACTGTAAAACATCTATAATCAAATTTTCTAAGAACAAAAATATATTCTACAGTCATGGAATCATATAATGCTTTACATTGAAAAGGACCCTTAAAACCAACATATCCAACCAAAATCTAGCTCTGCCAAGTCAAGCACTAAACCATGTCACTAATTTGACATCAACACATTTTTTTAATTCCAGGGATCCTGGCTTAACTACTGTGATGGGCAGTTTGTTCCAATGCTTGATAACACTTTCAATGAAGAAATTTTTCATTATATGCAAACTGAACCTCCTCTGGTGCAACTTGAGGCTATGTCCTCTTATCTTATTGCTTGCTAATTGTGAGAAGAGACTGAGCCTGACCTTGCGACAACCTCCTTTCAAGTAGTGGTAGAAGGTTCACTCTGAGCCTTCCTTTCTCCAGGCTAAACAATCCCAGCTCCCTCAGCTGCTCCTCACAGAACTTGTGTTCCAGACCCTTCACCAGCTTTGTGGCCCTTCTCTGGACATGCTCCAGCNACTCTTTCCAGCCTGTATCAATGCCTGGGGTTGTTGCGACCCAAGCGAAGGACTCAGCCCTTTGTGTTATTGTACTTCATCCCACTGGCCTTGGCCCATTGATCCAACCTCTCAGGATACCTCTTCCTAGCCCCAGCGGACAAACACTCCCACCCAGCTTGGAGTCATCTGCAAACTGAGGTAGCACTCAATTGCTTTTCCCAAATCAACGATAAACAGATTAAATAGAATCAAGTCTGGAAACTGAACACTAGGGAAAATTTTGTTTCCTGCCAATGGTAAAGGAGAAAAAACAAGTTACTATTCTCTCAGGAAATACTGCGTATGGAAAAAGAGGTTCAGAACTGGAATTCATAACCTTCTTCTGACACTTGTTTCTTCTTATTTTGAATTTACCCATTTTGTTTAGAGGCATTTCAGGAAGTAGGCTCCATTTCAAGGAGACTGGTAAACCAGAGCACACTTGAGCATGGATCTATGAGGATGAACTTGATACTGACTCCAGTGGTTCTGTCCTCTAGCCAACACATGCTAGAGGACATGTGTTGTCCTCTAGCATGAGGGCATATGGGCAGTAACATTTTTTTGTCTCCCCCAAAACACCTGCCAGGGCCATCCAGTAAATTAAACTGATCATATTGCAGGGACAGGTTGTTTGGTGTTCTGAAGGAACTCAGGAAGTAGAGAAGAGCAGGAATTTCTCAGGAAATTAAGATAGCCTGAGGCTTTCTCTTTTCTCTCCTTCCCCTTCTTTCTCTCCTGGTAAAAGCAGGAACAGCAGACTGCCCCTGCAGTCCAATTCAATTTTTCTTACACTCCCCAAATCACTGCTAACTCTACTTTCTGTCCTGTACTCAACTGATTACATCTAAACAGTAAAAACACATTTGGTGAAGTACATTAAAGCATGCTTTATGATATTAGAGTTCATTCTATCTGGTGAACACTTCCATTAAGGGCAGAACCTCCACTAACTACTAAGAAGGTAAGTTCACATCTTAACTCTATTCTACCTCCCATATCTTAGATCTATTCTTTGTATGTCTTAGAAAAGAATTAAATGTTAGGAGAGCACAACTATATTAATGGGGGTTGCACATTATTGAAAATTAAAATTGCTAAAGGGAATAAAAGAAAATCTGAAATGTTATAATGAAGAGTGTGCATACATGGCTGTCCAATATTGGAAATTAATACTTTCACAACCATAAGGAGGCTGTCTTTAAATAACAGAAAATAAAATCATCAATTTTAAAAACCACACAGAAAAAAAAGGGGGGAGGGGGGCGGGGAAGACTATTGAAGATACTTTTATGTTCTGCTCCAAGCTCAACAATTCAATTAAAAAAAACCAAAAAACAACTGAATCACTTGCACAAGAAATACAAAAAAACAGCAAACAACACTATTTTTCATTCTGAACACCACCAGAAAATTACCCTCCAATATTTCTTTTCAAAATATACTTTCATTAAAGTTTCCCTGCTGACAGAATATTTTACTCTGAGCATTATGTATTCACCTAAAAACCCCCATGCCCACAAGTTATTCTTAACTTTTCTGGAAAACCTGTTTTTAAGAAAAAAACAAACAAACAAACAAACAAACAAACAAACAAACAAACAAACAAACAAACCAGACAAAACCCAACCAACCAACCAACCAACCAACCAACCAACCAACCAACCAACCAACCAACCAACCAAAAAAACAACAATAACAACAATAACAACAAAAACAAAACAACAAAAAACCAAACAAAAAACCAAAACCAAAAACAAACAAACAAACAAACAAACAAAAAACAGAAAAAAGAAAAACCAGAATAATTATTTCTCTAATTACTTTGTTTATTAATCTTGCATCTAGCAGTTTCACCAGGAAAAAAACCACAAAGTGCATATATGTATTCACACACAATCTTTTATTAAAAATGTATATGTATTTGTCCCATTCAAACATACACCAAATTTCTCTTTTTTTAACATCAGAGGTCAATATTTATTTATATTTGTAATAGCAAATTGCTATCCTAATGTGTTGACAGGTGAACTAAAAACTGGGTTTGTATTTCTGGATAACCTTAATTCATATGGAGTATTCTGACTAATACCATAAAGGAAAAATCATTAATTTGAAGATGAGTAATTTCTAATACCAAAATTAAAAATCACTTGCTGCAGCTAAAATCCGATAGCTTTAAGAAAGACTGATTACACAGATATTAATACACATTTTTATTCACTAGAAGCTAAAGGCAGAGAAGCTAGAGACTGATACAGTCTCCTTAGAAAAATCACATGGCAGATCAGGACCTTTGTGGTTATAAGTCACCACCTTGAATAGAGCCATTATGAAAATTGGTTACAGAATCAGCACACAGTGTTCACTCAATTAATTGAAATTGAGATGTTTAACAGGAGAGAGAAGCAGGATCTTTGGGATCTATGTATCCAGTGGAAGGATACTGACAACCCACCAGAACCTTCTCTCCATAAGATCAGAGCAAGGAAGGGGTTGTAGGGTCAGAACTTGAGATATGCCAATAACAAAATGCTGTAATTCAGAACCTGTTGTGCATAGATTTTCTTGGCTTAACACTATCTAATGAAGTCTCTGGGCAAAGTAACAGTTTAAGACCTTTTTTTTTGACTGTTAGGCTTTTTTTGGACTTGACAGAGTTTGGTTTACAGCTAGACTCAGTATCTTGAGTCTTTTCCAACTTAAATGGTGCTATGATTGTATGATTTTACATTACACTTGATATGGATTCAAAGTATACAAAGATTCAGCAAGCAGTATAGACTGGCTACTACCCTAGGTCCATTAGTTAATAACTAAGCTTTTTTAATAATAGTTGCAAATTAAAGGACTGTTTGAAAGCATGCTTATGACCTCAGTTATTGGAAACGTGGCATGTTGCCTTGCTACATACGTAGCATTCCTAATACAGGAATACATACATTCATTCCTAATTTAGGCTACCCAGTTGAGCTTGACTGCATTGCTGCTATTATGTACAACTGCTTTGTGAACCTAATTTCATGTACTTTGGGTTTGTTGGAGATAACATTGTGCAACATCTGATTTTTCCAGAATGTTATAGTTGGCCCTTACAAATGAAGAAAAAATGAAGTGCATAAACCATGGAAATATGTGCTTCAATACTTTTTTAATGCAGAATAAATAGCCAAGCAATAGAGTACAACATGTTATTTATTCTACTAAAACAGAAAGGGGAGGGGCGGGTAACAGGATACCACCTTACACCAGTATGAAAAATGTTTTCTTGGAGTGAAATAATTGAAAATAAAAGCAGTGCCTGAAGTTGAAAGCGAAGGGGAAACAACTGCATGGTTGTTTAAATCTCTTTCAACAAACATTTACATAATTACCTCTTTTCCCAGTTAAAGCAAATAGTACAGCATAAAGACAGCTTAAATATCCAAAACATCTAAGTTTCAAAATAGGCATAGTGTACTTATAAAACAAAAATAGCATGGATTTCATGAATTCTAACTTTAGCTCTCATCAGATATCAGAAATGCAAGTTATTAATGAAATGTTACTGAACTGACACTAAATTTAAATTAAGGAAGAAGAAAACCCGCAACACCAACAAATAACAAAAACCAAAATTAAAAAAAATATAGAAAAAGTCATCTTTATACATATGAATAAGCCGTGGGTAGCACTGTACCCCTGTTTCTGGAGTGTTATACAGGCTTGTGTAGACAACTCTACTGCCTAGCATTCTACAAGACCATGACTATGAAGAAGAGGAGACACAAATTAAGAGAAGTCAACATTGCTTATTAGAGAGGTTCCTTTGGGTGGCAAGGTGGTGAGGGTTGACTGACATCACGCTTTTCAGATATTCAACCTTTAGTTGCAACATTCTTCATTTGTATTTTATCTGCTTCTAGGAACTGCGCCTTGTGTCTAGGAACTCTTGTCTTTGGTGATTATTGTGTTGGTTCCAGTTGTACGGGATAAAAAGAAGTATGGTCAAAAACCCTCTTGAAAATTTAATGCAGTTAAAATGAACCAGCTTGTTCTGATCTTGAAAGTGCTAAATGTGTTTGGGGAAGCATCTTTATAAATATGTGACAAAACTCTTTGCCCACTTTCAGATTTCTCTAGTTTCCACATTTCTATGCCATACCACCTGCAGACCTGGAAAATCCTCCCACACTGAAATGCATGCGGCTAAAGCTGTAGACACGGACATTTTGCCTTGCTCTAGTTTTCGGAAACTTATGTAGCTTGGAGACCACTGGAGATCATTAATGCAAACAGCATGGCTTACTGCTACAACCACCATTAAGAAAGGCTATACTTGAGATTATTCATGTCCATCTTAACAGTGAAAATATTACAGGAAGGATTACTCTGAGTTTGCTTCTGAAAAAACACAGCTATGTGATTGGTAAGAAGTAAGAAGGCTTATTGTTTCGCCATGGGAGGGCACTGTAAACCAGAGGGAAAAAAAAAAAGAAGGATAAAAAAAGCATTTATGTCATGTTTTCACTAAATACAAACCTTAAGGATCCAGCTATGACACAAGCACTAGAGTGCACTTGCATGTACAAAAGGTATGAACAGGTGCTCACAGAGCTCCTACACAGCCCTGAATTCCTCACCACAGCTGTTAATTCACACCTTAAAGGAAAAAGAGTTGAGTGAACAAGGGCTGAATTAGACTTCAAAAAAAAAGGATTCCTCCAAAGTAAGGTTTCTGATACGACAGAAATTGGTTTGGAACAATCACATGTAATTTTGCAGGGGCTACGCAAGTAGTATCAACAAATATCTGGTGTTTAAAAAGGCCACAAAGAGTATTTTTGTAACTTTTTTTTTGTATTATTAATTTAGCTAATATTGTATGAATAGATAAAGGACGTTATAAGAAAGGTGGAGGGAGACTGTTTACTGGGGCCTGTAGTGACAGGACAAGGGGCAAAGGTTTTATATGGAAAGACCATAGGTTTAGGTTGGAAGTAAGGAGGAAATTTTTTACTGTGAGTGGGATGAGATGGTGGAATAGGCTGCCCAGAAAAGTTGGGTGCCCCATCCCTAGAAGTGTGCAAGACCAGGTTGGATGGGGTTGGTACTAAGTGATCTTTAAAAGTCCCTTCCAACCGAAATCATTCTATGATATAGATTCTCTATCTATATGTGGCTGTAGAATATTTAGAACTGCAAAAAACTCCTGATCTTGTGTAGGTATGGAAGGCTGATTGATTACTTAAGAAGACAGTCATATTCCATGCAATAAATCTGCATAATATGTTTTTCTCAGATAATAGCCCGAGTGCATGAGGATCCAAAATGATAGAGAGCTGCCTTATATGTGGAGAAAAATACGTAAAAAATGTACCTTCTGAGAGCAGCACTTAATAATGTTGGGATGCAGTGGCTCGCAATTGCGTTTTCAACTTCCACAGAATTTACTACTTAGTCAATGACCAAAGGTAAAGTTATTTTACTCTGTAAACTAAATGTCAGCACAAAACAAAAATTTATAGGGGATAAATGTGGAAATCAGGAAGATGAAAATTAGCTCAGCCACACTGTGTTATTCAGACAGTCCGTCAATTGAGATAGAGCCTATAGGGCCACTCAGTTCCTACAGTGAAGAAACCATTTGAAGTGGTAGGAGGTAGTCAGAGATAACCAAATAGTTTATCTTAAATACAGTTTTGATCACATCTGTGTGTGTTTATCAGGGAATGGGATGTGTGAAATAAAAGTAATGCTTATAGCTGAAACAACTATTTACAAGAGGGAATAAATTAATTGTTTGTAAAAACCTAGTTTTGCTTTCAAGTTAACTGAAAAAGCAAGGTACAGTCTAATGACCATGTATCATAAGATGAAATCAACTTGACTGCTGCCATGCATATGTCTGTGGTCTATGGACTGACGCCAAATCAAATTACCATTAGGAAGCCAGTGTATGTTTCTCTGGTAATTTATTACGAATAGACACATCTGTTTTATTAAACAACACAGTAGTAGCAAAGATTTTTTTTTTTTTTCTAGTACTCTGGAGATAAAGCAGAACAATTCACACATAATTAAGTGATTTTCTCAGCAGTTTGCAGTCAACTGACAATTTTTATAGGAATTTATAGTCAACGGACAATTTTTATAGGAATGCCTGACAAGGGTAAAAAAAGTCACATTTTCCAAATGAGGGACTTTTGAGGGACTTCTTCATTCTTAAAATTACCCTTTTATACTAGGGCATGCTTTTCTGGGGTTTGCGTAAAACTTTTTAATTGTCCATGCTCAAAATGCAGTATTTTATTTAAATAAGTAGATGCAAAACTCACAAGAAACATAGTTCTATATGAGCCTTCTCAGAATTATGATTTTTCATCCAATGCATTCAGAATTCTATTGCTGCTTAGATTCCAATACCACATCTAGCTCTTTATTCCTTGTTCTCAGATAGTGCTTTAAAGTGGAACACACATTCTGTCCTTCCTCTGCAATGTCCAATGAATATGAAATTCCAAAGTGTATCTTAGTTGCCAACCCTTTTGAACTGTCTGGACTGTTTTTGTTACTTTTACTTTTGAAAGTATTGGAGGTTTTATTTCATGTATATCCTAAATATCTTCCCAGTTTAGTAGCTCAATCATTCATTCACTGACAATCTTACAGATAACCAGCACAAAACTGGCGGGTTTTTTCCCACACAAGTGCAGCATGTAAGAACCAAAATAAATAAAAAAATTCAAACTTCCATCTACTCCGACTGAAAGATAAAGTTTTTTGTTTGACGATCCAAACTGCAATGTGCAGTCCCAAGCCCCCATACAGCCTGGGCAGTGACTGGTCAGTAACACCTCTGCAGACACTGGGGGACACAGGCTACGGCAAGGAGGAGCAGACAGACGTCAGTGGAGGCTCCCATGTCCACAGCTATGCAAGCAGAGTGAAACCAGAAGATCAGAGACAGATCCTGCACCCATACCTGAGACCCATGTGAGGCTCTGCCCAAACTAGGACTCTCCTGTGTGGCACAGACACTGATACCCTGGTGCGACTTGCATGTAGATGGCCAAGGTGACTGGGAGCTGGAGCAATGATTGTTCAAGAGGCTGTAGGAGCTTGGTCTGTTCAGCCTGGGAAGGGATGGCTTTGGGGGGTCTTATTGACATCTACAGATACTTGACAGAAAAGAAATATGGAGACAGACTCTTCTCAGATGTTCACAGTTAGAGGATGGCCGGGCAAAAATCACAAGTAGAAATAAACCGATTTTGATTAAAGTTATGTATACTTTTTCATAGTGAAGGTGGTAAGGCTCCCCAAAGAGGTTATGAGAACTCTGTACCTGGAGATACCAAAACCTTACCAGACAGCATCATAAGCAATCCAGTCTCACATAGATACTTTGGCCTAGACGACTTTCAGAGGTTGTTACTAACCTAAATTATTCTACGATTCTACTATATGTACTTTTTGCATGTATTTTTTCAGCATTAAGAGAAAAGATTTTATGTTCCTTACCATACAAGCTCTTTTAAGAAAATACATTGAACACTGCCAAATTAAAAACTAGGTGAACTCTGGTCCCAGGCAGACCATTGTATGAACCTTTGGTACCACCACAGTACTAGTGAAACATCCTGTGAAAATCTTTTCTTCCTACTAAAATAGAGTTAGTTATAGCCCATACACAGACACATACATGATGAAAGATGCTAAATTTTTATGTTTTTAATTGTTAAAATGGTGACGTTTTCAAAGCAATATTACTATATTCAGCAATATAGTAAATTATACTTCTGGAGTCAAAAAAAATCAGTGTAACCATAGAAACAGTGGTTTACTCTTCAATCAGTTTAAAACCAGGTGTTATGAAGGACATGTTAACTTAGCCAGGAGACCAGGATTGTCTCTACATTGTCTTTGGTTGTCTAATATTAGTAATGAAAAATCAAAACCTTAGAGTTTATAAAGAAATAGTCTACATTTTAGACTAGTATTTATACTCTCCACAGCATTAACTGAGATTACCAGCTACAGAAAAGCAACTGCAAGTCCTGTCACCATCCAGAAGAAAACACTTAACAATTGAGTTCAAGTTAAAGAAGACCATAAGTGATATCATAATCTAATTTTCCATCTTACTGTACTCTTTTACACCTGCTGAATTGGCTAAGAATGATTCTCTACCAAATCAAAATGGTAATGTTTTACATCTGCTTTGCAGGAGATTGCAGAGAACAGAGATGCAGAAGAGGCTTTTGGGACAAATTGAAGAGTTGTATGATGTAGGCAAAGATAGCCTAGTTAAATAAAATGAGAGTTAATCGTTTTAAAGACAAAAATACATTAAAAAAGTGACGGACTGAAATTTCATACATCCACAGTGTAGTAGTTTATACAGACAAAAACTGCATTTATACTTTTAAATGCTTTAATTGGTGTTCTTAAATTATCACATCATCAAATATAAGATCTTTTTTAGTAAATAAGCCCTCCTATTGAGAAATGCTTGCTCTACAGATCATAAACAATTAATGAAATGTAATGTAGTTTGTCAAAAGCTCACCTTAATGTACACAAAGAGAAAAAAATTGTTTGTGTTACTTAATTTAATATACATAGAATTAGCACTTTAATTGTATACAAGATATAAAATTGTATTCATAGGATCATGTAATCATTTAGGTAGGAAACAGCCTTTAATGGTCATTGAGTCCAACCCACCACCATAGGTTTGGACATCTTCAATAGTATTCCTCACTGAAGGAGTCATTACAACCAAACAACTGTATTAACTCTCAGGGATCATGCAGTAATTACAACGATTTACCACTGCACATTAACAACTGGATTTACTTTGTTAACACCTGCCTTTTTTACCAGGGTTCTCCAGAAAACAAGCATGTTTCCTGCTTGCTGTGATATATTAGGTATCAATGACAAATCAGCTGTCCCAAGCAGCACTTAGCCTCTTAGCTCAGCAACTCTGTGACTGCTCCCATCTCAACCCTTCTGTTTTCTCAGCCATGCACTGCAGTCATAATGAAGTCATCCATCCTCCTGACAACAAAGACCTTAACCCTTTGATACAAATGTCAACTGCAGAATCTTTAAATCCAGGAAAAGTAGAGTTACTAAGAAAAACAGTTAATGCTACAAAAGACTTTTTTCTTGTTCAGGTAGGTAGATTGTCATACATGCACAAACACCCCCACATACATACAAACACTTGTCTATTTACCATTATTATTCGTTTATAGAGAGCATCTGATGGCACTACCTAACAAAGCTTTTGTCCTTTTTCTTTTTTTTTTTCTTTTTTCTTTTATAATGCACAGATCAGGGATGGCTGCACTGTTAAAAAGAAGTAAAACTTCGACTTTATGAGGTCATCATAGAAGGGCTCCAGCAATACCTTTGTCATGCTTCTAACTATACACAATGTAATACCTAAGAAATAGGATGGCAAACTGTCAGCATATGAAATGAACAAAAACTATCCATTTTGTCTCATTTTACTGGATACCATAAATGCATGCCATGAGTTTGACTTTTTCCCCACCATTGCCAACACTTACAATACAAGCAGGCAATCTAACATCACAGATTCAAGGGGTACTTGATTTCAGTGGGAGGCACAGTGTTTGTATATATGAATTTACATACCTTACATCATGTAATACAGAAACATTTTTGAAATTTACAGCTGAAGCAAGGTCTGCTGATTTCCCATCCAATGCTTCAGCTACATGAGCATTGTTTTCCTTGTTTAGTTAATTGCCAACAACTTCCTAACTTCACTGCAAAACAAACAGTTCTGGTTAAATTTATGCCATCTCCATTTAAGCTAAATAATCCACATCCACACTGAGTATAATGAACCCTACTTTTTTTCATGTACTAGTGTGTTCTTGGAGGATTTTATCACAGTTTTTTATTTCACTTAATATTACCTTGGTCTCTCTAGGGAGAAAGAAGTAGTGTTGTTCATTTCAGTCTCTGGAGACCAGCAATTCCTTTATTCCTACATTCCTTATATTTGGGAAGAGACAAATCCCTTGTTAACAATTTATTTAAGAGTGAAAATATTTAAGTATAGTTTCTTTATAGTAGATAGTAAGTACCATTTATTATCAACAAATGCCTATTACCTTTCTAGGCATCCTTTCCATATTAATTAAATCAAAAAGGAAAATCCCCTGCATCGTAACCACCAAAAAAGTGTATTCACTACTTTTATCTACTCTTAAAAAAAGCCACATCAGAATTCTGTGCTTGGAAAAGAGGCACACAATGTTTTCATAGCAGATTAAAATTCTTGGTTATGCTCCCTAAAGATTTTTATTAAGCAAGACCTTCAATGTGCTCAGCAAAAGTTCAGGTTTTGTAACAGCTCTTCATTAAGGCTGAGTTCAAAGCAGCCAGTCTTTTGCCTTATTACCAAAAAATGCTGGAAAGGGAGCTTTGAGTTTAGCACCATGTTATCAAAACCAGTCAGGATTAAACCATGGGATACCCCCATAATTACCTTATCTACAATAAACCTAGGCTTAATTGGAGAAATAATGTCAGGTTTCCAATTTTTATAATGTAGCTACTCAAATAACAGGAAAAGATGAACCTATTCTCCACTTTCGCCATTTCCCTTTAACAATGACAACAGTTTGTGGCTAAAGACTTCTCACTGAAGCTAAAGATACATTTTGAACTGACCAATAAAAGCACATATTTGCAGATGTTCATTACATTGCCATGTGATTTGCTGCTTCCTCATTGTTGTGAGAACCTGATATTATTTAAAATGAATTAAGCTGCTTCTTTCCTTTTCATTTTTTTTAATGCTAAAATGCTCAGTGACTTGAAATGTGATCAGGAAAATACGAATAATCATTTAAGGGAACTTCTTGAAGACACTGTCACAATACAGCATGACAGTAAGGTATATATCCCTGATTAAAAAATCAGAGCTTATAGCTAAGCTTTTTAAATTTGGGGTACCCGTACTAAATTTTTTTAAATTGTAGATGAAATGCATCCCCCTTAGTTGGCATTCATATTAACACGATTTTTCGAAGAAAAGGTCAACTACAAGAAAAGAAAAAATAAAGTCAATGTGCATTTTCTTAATAATTGAAGAAAGCTTTGAGCCTCATGAAGAGAGGAGAAAACACTGTGCCTCCAACAGTGAATTTTGTGGGAATGAACGCCACATAAACTTCAAAATTTTATTGTTCCGTTCTAAAATGCCAACTCTTAATGTTAAGCAGACGTAGCAAAAATCTTCTATCTCTCTTAAGTAGCAAACCCTTATTTTCTTGGTGTAATAAAATGACATGAGTTATAACAATAGTACAGACTGAAGAAATGAAGCAGCATGAATATAATCAAAACCTCTCTTGGGGCTACTGTCATTATCCATTAAAAGGTAACTGACAACTTCTTCTTAATTTGCTATTAATCTTCCATATTTCTCCCACAATTTAATATGGCAACATTTTATTTAATTAGTATGCTCATTATAATTGTTTGTCATAGTGGTTTGTTTAGTTGACACAAGTTGTCTAACACTGCCTGTACAGATGGCAGAGTACCAGTGTCTAGTCTCAGAGGAACTATTTGACCACTGCAGTAAAAGAGCAATAAACAAAATAACAACATTGCAGCCCACTCCAGTTTATGTAGGCAGTCAGCCTTTTATCGCTGTAAAACCTTGAAATGGATGTATGAGCACTGCTGCTATAAACAAAGAGTTGTTTACAGCTTTGGGATGGCAGACACCACTACTGGCCTAGAAGCTTCAGCAGCCTGAATGTCAGAAACTGACTAATGTGGAGAAACATACAGTGGCTGGTTTTATAGAGAATATGTTTTATAAACCTCAAGGGACAATTTATCACAAATTCATCCACTCTGCTGCAGATTGCTGCTTTAATGTTGAATACTGGATTTCAGTCCACACATCAGCTCAAGCAAAGGGAGGGGAATCAAAGGCTGTACTAGGTTCTCTTCACTTCATCATGTTAATTCTGGAATTTCTTCATAGAAAATCTATTTTAAATGCCTATTTTCCCACCTGTAAAAAGTAAATATTGTGTGATTTATGCATAGTTCATTAGCAAAAGACAAACCTTGTTGCTCTTTTATCCTACATCAATACTATTTATTTGTATTCTGTTAAATCTGCATGTGCAGGCTGCATGTATGCCAGTCTATAATAATAAACCCCACATTTTATGCTACTAATAGGCAGGCAAAAATGCAGCTGTACTCCCATATTTAAAAAAGTATTTCAAGAGCAGAGAAACAGTGCACACACTGACATTTTTATTGCCTTGTTAAATATCTGTGTAAGTAGCCAGTAAGTAGTCACCCTTTTTCTCCATCCCCTGACAGTAATGATAGGTACATATAATTTTATTTCCTTTACCTTATCTCTTTGTACAGCATGTAATACATAATTCTGATTGCAAATGTAAAGTCAGATGTTGAGTGCTGCATAGAAATTTTGAATTTAAATTTGGAACTAAAAGCTAGTTACTTTCCACTAATACAAATTTCATGCTAATGTAGCTCCACAGAATTACACACAATCCATACTGACAGAAAATGTGAGATGACAACAGAGATCTAACATTAATGTCAGTTAAGTCTTGCTTCCAAAGTAACATTTTCAAAGGTACTTAAGGCAAGATCAAATAACACAAGATTCTTTTCTGAAAGGCTTCTGAAAATATTTTACACAAGTTGCAAAATTTCAATAGCATAACTCCCTTCACATTACATACTTTGCTGAAAACATTACATAGTTGTTTGCACTTGTAGTTGAGGGATTTGAGCACCACTTCCACAGAAATCTGAATTTTCAACAATGGTACAGGACAGTAACTCATGTGTAGGTTCACTGTATCAATACTTGCCCAGCACCTTTAAAGCCTTTGCCTGTTTCTGAATCTTTGCCTCTCTGAATCTGAAACCTTGACTTTCCCAAGATAGTAAAATTATTTTCTCATAATCACTAAGATTGTGTAAATTCTAAATAAAGTTTGATTGATTGAGTCATACAATTATGTTTTTCATAGTGGAATATAAGATCAACTTTTACTAAATGACCACACAGGTTTGTTTATCATATTAGGCATAAAGAGAAATTTGTAAAGGGATACACTTGCTGGTCACTTGTGCACAAGGTTGACATATTTCTCCTGTAAAGAAGATACAACTTAAATTCTCATTGTGGTGTAAGAGAAGCTTTTGAGATAGAACAATTCTGGAGTGAAAACTTCAGTGAGAAACGGAATTATTTCGCTCTGGATGCCCAGGAAAATAGAAAACAGAGAGAACAGTCAGTCTACCTAAATTTAATACTGGTGAAACAAAATACAGTATAAAATGTATCATAGATTAAGATCATTTAAACATTTAAAAGGTAGGCAGGGGGAAAAAAAAAAAAAACCTTTCATGTGATTTTAGCACACATTGAAATTAAAAGTTCTGTAAGATAGAATAGGACATATAATAAACTATTTTTATGACTTTTGTTATAAGGCTTACTTCATGGTCAAAAATAAAAGCTCCAAAATATGAAGAGTAAGAAACATAAAATAAGTCCCCAAGATAAAGCAAATTTTCTTTCAAAATACTAGCCAAGAATAGAGTAGAAATGCCATTTTAATGAAAAAGCTATTATATTATAATAATATTTTGGAGTAAATGAGATCTAGCTAAGTACAATGTTAATTTGATATTTAAATTATGAGTGAGTCTGTATCTTACTTAATGCATACATACTTGCTAACAAAAAAACAGAAGTACACTATGTCCCAAATTCCACATTCCAATATCTTTAGGGAACTACACCATAAATTACTTTAGGGCTCTTTTGCATTTAAGAACAAGAAATATATTCCCGTGTTCATACTATATTCCCTATACTATAGTTTGAATTAATAATCACCTCATAAGTTAGCTGCATTTTTTAGCTCTTTCATCTATTTTTTTTAAATTCTAAACAAATCTAGCACTAATTGGAAAATTTGAATGATAGCCTAGAAAAGGTTTCTTTAACAATAACAGGACATTTGACACCAGTACAAACTCTCTCATTTTGTGCTGAAGCAGTGCTTACCTCAGCATCAGCAAACTATTTTCAAAGTTGACACACCAGTAGCACTCAAAAAGTTTGAACTTTTCAGTTAAGGTAGAGCAAAAGGAACACAGATGGACTAGTAGAAATTGCTGCCAAAAAGACACCTCTTTGATTTAAGGTCAAATAATGTCTACACAAGACAACACCTGCAGGAATATACATCCAAGGCACTGTATGGGCTTAAGGGCATTTCTGCATTCCTTAAATCCACCTTATCTTTATTTTGGAAAGCTGTTACCATGCTCTGTGCCATCCCAGGAAGGAAACTCACAACTCATCACTTTCTGCTTGCACTAGTCGACCACATACCTCACTTCTTTCTGCTTGCACTAATCAAGCACACAACATATCTAAAACTCTTGGAATGCTTTTCCCACTTCAAGGGCAAAGGCATGGCCATCTCCTGAAAAGGCTTTTTCAGCTTGAGACAGGCTCAGAAGTGAGACATTCTCCCAGTTGTTTTCTCATTGTTCAAGCAAAAATGTTAATGAGAAATAGTGAATAATGACGCATCCTGGCCAGATGTATTTCTGCTGACCAACCACCTCACACAATGTATAATGATGAAGATTTTTGCTCACCGTTTGCACTTCAGTGGAATGAGAGGATGTTCTGCCTACCACTGAGAACAGTCTGGCCTGTCACCAGCTGTCTATCTATCTATGTTTTTAAACATAAATCATGTATGCACTGGACCTACATTTTATGTCCCTCAAAACATGTTTATATAAGCCAGGACTTTGACAGAAAAATACTGCATATTTATCCCAATTATCTTCCTGTTGTTCATCTGACTGAGTCTCATGCAAATTGGCTACTGCATTTCACTAGAAAATGGTCTGTGAAGCAGTATTATGCAAGGATTTTCTTCATAATATGTTTTATTTTCCAAAAAA
>VWZT01004624.1:53616-82433 GCA_013397055.1 Pachycephala philippinensis
TAGCTAGTAGAGTCATGGTACCTTCATTTACTCTGTTGTCTGTCTCCTATGTCAATTACATCTGGGAGAAGAAATTTTATTCATAGGTGAATACAAGAAATTAAAATTCCAGAATTTTCAAAGGTGACAGGCTCTTAGCTAGCTATTTCAAGATTTATAGGCATTTTACACAGAAAGAGTTCATTGTCTTTGATGCATGCATATATATTGTTGGATATATTACGTTGGCTATTATCCCTTTAGCCAGCCTCCTCTGACATAACAACCTTAAAGCAGGTATTCCATCCCTCTTTTTTTCTCTACTTTTGTTTTCATGGCCATGACAGACAAACTCAATCCTGATTTACCAAAAGTTTTCCATCTTTAATTCACTATTTATTCTTCTCTAGGGGAATTAGATTGCATTCTTTTAAGTCAACTCAAGGTTTCCTTTTCATCCATAAACCAGACTAAGAGATTTGCCAATGTCATGTTCTGCCTCAAGTTTCTCATTTTCCTCTGTATGTCCATTCTCAGATATTTTAATTTCCCAGAAAGCCAGCACTGGTTTTTTTCTGAGTCTAGCTGTCAAGACTCGGCATTCATTCTTTTTTGTCTTTTTTGGCGAATGCCAGGAAAGATCTTTCGCCTTTTTTTTTTTCCTTTCTCCTTTGGTTTCTTTGAGCACAATACAGGAAAAAAAACCATGAAGCAATTCATATTTGTACCAAACCAGTTATAAAAACCAGTAAATTCACTAGCTACAAGCAAAATATGACTGAAGTAGCTTTCTGTTCTTGAGAAAAACTAGATTTATGCCTGGTGACTTCATTTACTTTGTTTGCAACTGAAATGAAATAAATCAGCTGGGTAGTCTCCCACTAGCATTTAGTAGATCTTTTTTCACAGAACAAAAGCACTACACAATTTGGCACTGTTCTGAATGATTGGCAACTTCTACTCAGGAGAGACCAAAGAATGAAATGCCAAGGAAAGAAATGCCAAGGGTTTTGCAGGTCAGTGCTTTGCCAGAAGTATATTGGAAAGCTTGTTTCACTCTTTGGAAATGCTGTAAGTTGCTTATATTCATGTGAATATAAAGTGCAATCAAATAAAAAAGCTAACAGGAAAAAAAAATCAGCAAGATACTTATTGCTCAAAGTTGATGACAGAAGGAAACAGAAGTATTTTAAATCTATTTCCCCTCCTTGTTCCAGAAATAACACCAAGCTTTGAAAGCTTTATAATGGGGAAAATATCCCCATTGCTGTGATGCTAATGTGTTGGTTGCATAATTTTCTAATCTGTTTATCATGAAATAATGTTACGGAGTAATGAATCAGCAGATGTGTAACTAAAGCCTCAGACAACGGTTGCATTACACTGTTACTTTAGCAGGGAGTGTGGAAATGTTCCAATCATAAAAATGACAAATTCCTAAATTCACAGAATCACAGAATGGTTGGGGTTGAAAGGAACTTCTGGGAGACAATCTAGTCCACCTAGACTTGCTAAAGAAGGTTCACCTAAAGCAGGTTGCACAGAATTAAGTTCACACAGGTTTTGAATAAATCCACAGGAGACTTCAAAACATCTCTGGGCAGCCTGTTCCAGGGCTTGGTCGCCTTCAAAAAAAGGTTTTTCCTCATATTCAGTATTCCGTCATACTCCTCAAACTGTATTTCCATTTGTGACCATTGTACCTTTTCCTGTCACTGGGAAAAGTGAAGACAGTCTGGTCCCATCCTCTTGGCATCTGCTCCTATGATTTTTATACACATTGATAAGATCCCTATTTAGTCACCTCTTCTCCAGGCTAAACTTGCCCAGCTCCCTCAGCTTTTCCTCATGAGAGATGATGCTCCAGTCCCACAATAATCTGTGTAGCTCTCCAGAAGTTCCTTGCCTTTCTTAAACTGGACAGCCCAGGACCAGACACAGTATTCCAGGCGAAGGTTTACCAGTGCAGAGTAAAAGGGCAGGATCTCCTCCCTCAACCTGCTGGCAATGCTCTTCCTAATGAACCTCAGGACACCACTGGCCTGCTTGGCCAAAAGGACACACTGCTGGCACATGGACAGCTTGCTTCCACCAGGACCCCTAGGTCTTTCCCACAGAGCTGCTTCCCAGCAGGTCAGCCCCTGTGCTGGTGTGTGGGGTTATTCTTCCCCAGGTGCAGGACCCTGCGCTTTGTTGAAATTCTATTGACCCCTGGGGAACACTGCTCTGGGCCTCCAACTGGACTCTGCAACCAGCCTCTGAGCCCTGCCACTCAGCCAGATCCGCCTCACTGTCCATTCATCCAACCCACACCTGCTGAGCTTACCTGTAAGTTTGTTATGGGAGACGGAGTCAAAAGCCTTGCTGAAGTCCAGGTAGACAGCATCCACTGCCCTCTCCTCATCTGCCCTGACAGCCATGCCATCAACAGAAGTTAATCAGCTTGGTCAAGCACAATCTCCTCTTGGTGAATCCATGTTGACTACTCCTGAGTATTTCTTTTCCTCCATACTGAGATATGACAACCAACATGAGTTGTTCCATCATTTTTCCAGGCACAGAGCTAAGGCTGCCTGGCCTGTAGTTTCCTGCACTAGTGTGGCCTCACTTTGAATACTGTATGCAGTTTTCAGCACAACAACATAAGATTTTAATCTATTAGAGAATGTCCAAAGAAGGGCTACATAGGGTGAAGGGCCTTGATGGGAAGGCATACACTGAGCACCCGAGGCCACTCAGCCTGTTCCACCTGTAGGAGACTGAGGAGAGATCTCATTGCAGTCTACAACTTCCTCATGAGGGGAGCAGGAGGAGCAGACAGTGATTCCTTCTCTCTGGTGACCAGTGACAGGACCAGAGGAAATGGTCTGAAGTTGTGTCAGGGGAGGTTTAGGTCGGACATCAGGAAAAGGTTCTTCACCCAAAGGGGGGTTGGGCCCTGGAACAGGCTCCCCATGGAAGTGGTCACAGCACCAAGCCTGACAGAGCTCAAGAAGCGTTTGGACAATGTCCTTAGTCACATGGTGTGACTCTTGGGGCTGTCCTGTGCAGGGCCAGGAATTGGACTTTGCTGATCCTTGTGAGTCCCTTCCAATTTGAAATATTCTGTGATTTTGATTCCTGGGTCCTCCTTCTTGCTCTCTTTGAAGGCTAGAATGACACTGCTTAAGTCACTGATCCAGTCCTAAGGCACCTCTCCTCTCAATGACATTTCAAAGAGTGGCTTAGCAATTCCAGTTAGTGATATTAGGT
Source organism: Pachycephala philippinensis (assembly GCA_013397055.1). Lineage (NCBI taxonomy): Eukaryota > Metazoa > Chordata > Aves > Passeriformes > Pachycephala > Pachycephala philippinensis. The sequence continues at coordinate 56,848 of VWZT01004624.1, forward strand.
TGGAAAAAGCAACAGTGATAAGGAAAATTAGTATTTTATACTAATATACTGAAATATATTTGGAAATTGAGATACGCTATGGCTATCTTGGGTTTCTGACACTGACCTGTTATTTTTATAATATAAAAGCTATTTTAAAGAGCTTACCCTCAATTTGAGTACCCAGTATCATAGGTTTACAGGTGTGTTCCTCTTTCGTTCATGTGTTTGTCAGGTAAATGTAGTCACATATCTTAATAAATAATGTTGTATCTTAATAAATGTGTCATTGTCATTGTTGCTGTAAGAAGTTAACATTTTCTCCTAAACTAAAAAATAAGAGTCTCAGGATTTGTAAGGCCAAACTTGTTCTGGACAGTCTTGACCTCTAGTTTTTCTTGTAAAACAAGAACAGCAGTTGTCTAACCACCAGATGAGTATTAAGCACTTTGTTTTAGCTTTTACTGAGCTTTGTGCTGCTCTATTATGCAACTCTAATTATCACTTATATATCTCTAAATAATAAGATAGCAATAACAAGCAGAATTCTGTGTGGGATGAACTACACGTCACCCTAAAACAAAAATGCAGTGTACAAGAGTACGGGCAAGGACAATTAACACAGATTTAGAAAGTACAGGCACCTGGCAATAGAGGAGGATCCAGGCTATAAGCAACTCACAATCAATCAATTAGCAAGCATGAAACAAATGTAAACCTGGGAATCAGAAAAAAACAGCTTAAAAGACAACAAAGTGCACAAAAGCAAATGTCCAGCTTAAGAAAACCATGCCATATGTATGTAGTCAATCATTCAGATAGTCAGTCATTCACGTAATGCAAATGCAATATGTGAAAGAGAATTGCAAACCAATAAAGAGCAACCAAATTAGTAGATTGCAAGACCAAACTTAAAAATTACCCCAAATGAATCCAAGAGTAAGAAGATATAACGCCAAAGTTAGTATCAAACTTAATCAAGTCAAGGACGTGTCTTAGTGGCAGTTCGCTATACTCTTTACACCCCAAAACTGAAATCATTGCCCGTGGTACCTAGAAGCAGTGGAGAAATGATCATGACAGCCAAGATACTTCAGAGGTAATTATGTTATTTGTGATTGGAAAGTGAATGCAAATGAGCTATAATAATTAGCTAGTCTGAACAAAATGTGTCAATATGCTATGACTGCAGTACTTTCATTAGACTGTTAAGATTTTAACTATGCTAATAATAAATTCATGGCTTTCCTCGGCCTGTATACAATCCATAACTAGTCATCCACTAATTGGAGAAGAAGGCAGACAACCAACCAACCAGTTTGGATGGAATAATTTGGTAGCAACCGCTGGAGTTACTTAGCAGTCTACACCACTACAGTTCACAGCAAGACACTGAAAATTGGGGTAAGAGAATTAAAAACATCTAGAGTATAATTTCTAATTAATCCAGCTGAAGTTATAATCAAAACTCACTAAGTCTATTTGAAATTAGAGCTAAAAATAATAGATTTATATATAAAGGTTATGGTGGAATATTTTAAAAGAATGTTGTTTGACGTGTCACCAGCTTAGAACATTATATATACCATGCTACACATACTGTCTTTCAGGCACAATTAAAATCTTAGACAGGACTCCAAGTAAAAATAATAAAGGATAAAAAACATTATACTGCCAGCATGAAAAATTTTGTATAGCAGATTCATTCAAACAACAACAAATGGCAGAATTTCTAGAAGATTCAGGTGGAAGCAGGGGTGACAGCACAAAGAAATAATTTATAGGAAAAATATCTTGGCAATAGGAAATAGTGGAAGAATGCATTTCAAAGGAAAAAAAAATCTGCAACCATGAAGAATAATCACTTTTTTAAAGCCATTTGCAGTTGCCTGTGCTAAAGAGATCTGAGATCCTGTTGATTTTCATATCTATCTTTATTTCTTAGCTATCATACATACATATATAATATATATATATGAATAAATCTCTCTCTTTCTTGAAGTTTCTAATTTTATTTCAAAACCAGTTATTAATTTGTAGGTTATTATATTCTAATATCACCTTAAAATTCAGCAGTCTGCTGTGTTGCATTTTTAATACTGAAAGGCTAGTATATAATATATCTGATCTATATAAACCAGTGTAAACCATACTTGCTGATATAATGACAAAATTTGCTTTATAAACACAGATGCTCTGTACTAAGAATAACATCCTACTTCCAATCCCTTGTAAGCCTGCATCAGCTTATACTGTATTATAAAAGGGCATAAATTTTTTATTAGTTCACTGAAAGGATATGAAATACACTTTTCTACTTAGTCCCCAGTCATTGCTTTCCTTTAATTGCTATGTAATGATTTGAAGAAAAGTGAACCACATAAATATCGAGGTTTGGGGTTTGGAGTTTTTTTTAGCTGAAGGAAGTATACGTATATTAAAATGCTGTTTGCTAGACAGTGACCCTCAGTAGAATAGATAAGAGTACGATATAAAAGCATTGACTTTTTTGAAGGGTAAAATCTCTTCTCATGAACTCACTGAAGTCAATGCAAGATGTCCCACTAACTGCAGTCACAGCAGTTCCGCCCTCTCTAACTGCCTGCAGTGGAACCAGATAAAATAATATATGGCAACATTTGTATGACCACCCTTTTTTAGTTTATGTAAGCCTGTAATAAACAAAATCCAATCAATGACATATACCTGTCTTCAGAAGGGATATTAAAGAAATGAAGGAGGGGGAAGTAGAGAGAGCATGAGTTTCTACAGATTTGCAGTAGCATAACTGATGGAAGAGTTTATTCCACATTGTCCATAGTGTATATCTGCCCGCCATATGGTTTCTGTGCTCTTTAGTAGACTCTCTATATGCCTCACTTTAGGGTCTGCAAAACAAACTGTATTGTATGTATATTTTCACTATATGTTTCTAACAGAATAAGAATAAAACAAAAAATATTTTTAAAAAAAACCAGGACATTTACTGTATCATTTCTAATACTAATAGGGGTGGAAAAAAGGAGAAATAAAAGTCCTTCCAAAACCGAAGCAGAAAAATACAGTTACAAAAATGTACTGCAAAAAAGAGCTTATAAATTTACTAAAAATTTTGTAATTTATTTGTAATGCAAAGCCCTCTAAGTTTCTCTGGAACATTTTACTTAAAAAACAAACAAACAAACAAACATTTTGGATGATGATGATTTAAATCTATTAAAATCAAAGGGTACAGCATTCCACTTCTGCAAACTGTACTACAACTAAACAGAAAAAATCCAGCACTCACCATTCTGCTAGGGGAATTCAATGGTAAAAGGCAGAGTGTGACCTCTTTCCACTCAAAAACACATCACACAATGCTGAATTTCTGAATTTCGGATATATCTGATATTATATGTTGATGAAAGATATTTTTTAATTGGACAACGAAAAAGGAGGAGGAAACTTGAAGGAAAAAAATATTTTTCTACATAAATTGTAATATTAAAGGACTGAAAAACTCACTCAATCATGCCATATATGAAACATGTACCAGAATAACATCAACAAGCATTCAGAAAATAATTATAAACACTCTATACTCAAGCATTTTGATGGGTGTTAAGGATGGGTGGAGACAATCTTGTTGGATTCTACTAGATTGAAAAAAACCAAAGAGATCATTGCAGCCTACTATTCACTACATTCATTACAGGTGTCAGAATTACTGAAAGGAGATATTCTAAGAACATGTAGAAAATTTTTCCACAAATTATAAAATTAAAAGGAAGCAAGTGGCTTATTAGGTTAGGAAATAAACAAAAACAGGTAAGTAAGGTCTCATTATGTTGTACATACCGGACAAGCAAATATTTTGCTACTCCTTTCAAGCCAGTTCTGTCACTACCCATCTGTCTCAGCTGCAAGTGCCCTACCAATGTCCTATTATTCCACTGTACTTTATGTTCAAGCGTGTAATTAAAAATATAGCCATAATAAGTGCCATATTTATTTGAAGCGTATACAAAAATGTTTATGATTTTTAGGCACCACAAGGCATCTACCAATGTTTGAAACAGTACATTTCAATGATTACAGAATGTTTATATGGAGTATAAATGGCTAAACAGCTCAATGAAATAACGCAAATGATCTTCACTGCCAATATATACCAAAATATTAAATGGCCACCAACTGTGAATTTGTAACTTTAACATCACTTTACATTGCAGCAGAGAAAACAGAAAAGAAAGTTGTGTCTGTTACTGAATATTTTAGAAAACTGGCTTTTAGATACTATTATGAATTTACCACAAAAGAAGAATGCAATAAATTCCCTCATACCCTCAAGTTGGCTGGACTAGTTTTTTCAGTAAGGTCTCTCTCTTTCCTACCACCTGGATCAAGAGATTTTATCTTCTTGAACCAGTTAACAGACATTTCAACATAGAAGTGAAAACACATTTATCATGGGCTCCTGATAATCAAGATATTTTTCTCTTGGAAACAGTCAGAAAGATCACTCAGATTTTGAATCAAATCCTGTGCTGTAATGGGGGAGAAAATGTACAAAAGCTCTTTGTTGTTCTTTTTTCTGTCAGCCTTTGAGGAGATAGGAGCTGACAGCCACATGTCGGTTGCAGAAAAAAATAACAAGTTGCAAAAAAAGGTCTTATTTTTAGCAAGGGAATTAAAAGAAAAATAGAAAAGAAAGAAGCATTACTATCTAAACTTTGATTCAGTGATGTAACATTGCTTACCAAAAAAGTATAGGCATTATCATTTTTATCTCACAGGCACTGACTTGTCCACAAACAATGCATGCATATATCCTCAAAAGGCACAGACTTGGTTGGTACCTAGGGTTTATTGACCAAATCTATGCAATGGCAGCATCAGTGATATAAATACACTATCTGGATATTAAGACCTTTTCTTAAACCTCTAAACCACACCAGAATAAAAATTCTTATCTAAGATATTAGTTACATGCACTGTGCTCAGTGTAGCCTATTTATTTTGTCTTAGGCAGTTTGCAAAACATTTCCCTAGATGAAGATGAAGTTACCCTGTGAGAAGTCTGTGCAGTCTATCAGCCTATCTGATTACATTTCTGAACAAGCAGAGTTTAAGGATAGTGTAGGAATTCTTTAGCTTTTTTTTCTAACCCATGCAACCATCTATTTTTAACACAGTTTTCTTGGAGTGTAATAAACATTTCTTTATGGCACAAAGTAATATAGCCATCTTACTTTTAGACCACAGTAGCAGTTCCCTGCTTGCTAGAGTTTTCATTCTTTGGCAGCACATTCACTGAATGTAATGCAATATTTAGGTTGATAAGTAAGACCAAGAATGTTTTTATTATACGGAAACTAAGACCAAGCAAAAGATTACAGATAACCACTTTGCACTCAATGAGTATGAAGACATCAAGAAAGGAAATTTGAATGCTATTCATTTTTAAAGTAAAAGTCTTGTACCAGGGCTTTTACCTCTAAAGAGAAGTTGTACACAGAAGGCAATTTAAGAAATTGCTAAAATACCAGTCAGATATTTTAGCTTCAAATTCAAAAGTAAGGTTGGTCTCAAAAGCAAGTCAGTTTTCCACATGTTGGTTGGCCACATAAATTTGCATCCAAATGAGACTGTATTATAAACATACCCTAACTTCTACCATAAAATGTGATGATTCAGACTTCCAATCATAGTGTATTTCTTTTTCCTATGTCTCTCTTACAAAACTGTAGGAAAATAACACATTGAAAAAAATTCACTTTTCCCCAGATGGACGGAAGGAGAATCACAATGGTGAAAGAAAACTTATGAGTTGATATGAAGACACTTAAATAAATAAAAAATAAAATTTAAAAAAAAAAAGTAAGAAAAAATCCAGCAAAGAAGAATCATCAACAAAGGAGAAAATAAAATCTCAAAAAAAACAGTGATGCAAAAGAGGAAAACTCCTCTTTTTCCTCACCAACCTTCCAAGGCCCAGCCAGTCCCCACCAACCTCTACCCGCCCAGTTTAATTGCTGAGCATAATCCCATTCACAGAATCATCAAGGTTGGAAGAGACCTCAAAGATCAACCAAACACCACAATAACCACCACCTCAACCATATTCCCCAAGTGCCACACCTCTTGAACACTTCCAGAGACATTGCCTGGTGGCTTGAAAGATAAATACTGAAAGAAGTTGAAAGAACAACTTCAATTCAGATATACTATAACACTGTTATGAACAATCAGCCCTTATTTCCATGGGAGATAAATGTAATTAGCTGGNCTAACTTTTTCCATAAAATGTGATGATTCAGACTTCCAATCATAGTGTATTTCTTTTTCCTATGTCTCTCTTACAAAACTGTAGGAAAATAACACATTGAAAAAAATTCACTTTTCCCCAGATGGACGGAAGGAGAATCACAATGGTGAAAGAAAACTTATGAGTTGATATGAAGACACTTAAATAAATAAAAAATAAAATTTAAAAAAAAAAAGTAAGAAAAAATCCAGCAAAGAAGAATCATCAACAAAGGAGAAAATAAAATCTCAAAAAAAACAGTGATGCAAAAGAGGAAAACTCCTCTTTTTCCTCACCAACCTTCCAAGGCCCAGCCAGTCCCCACCAACCTCTACCCGCCCAGTTTAATTGCTGAGCATAATCCCATTCACAGAATCATCAAGGTTGGAAGAGACCTCAAAGATCAACCAAACACCACAATAACCACCACCTCAACCATATTCCCCAAGTGCCACACCTCTTGAACACTTCCAGAGACATTGCCTGGTGGCTTGAAAGATAAATACTGAAAGAAGTTGAAAGAACAACTTCAATTCAGATATACTATAACACTGTTATGAACAATCAGCCCTTATTTCCATGGGAGATAAATGTAATTAGCTGGGTGTTACAGACCCATCCATCAATCCAGTCTACATCTAAAATCAAAGATGAGCGCTGTTTTTTCAGGACAGACGCTGCTACGATGTAGTATCATTAAAAGAAGTTGTCAACATTTTCCAGAATTTATAAAAAAGCAGCAATTTTGCATTAATTATTTCACGCTTCTGAGAATTTTTCAATGGAACAGATAAAGCATCTTAAAATATTACTCTAATAGCAAAACAGGAAAATTTTCATAATAGCTTTTTTCAGTCACAGTGCCTGGAAATTTATTGAACAACTCTAGCACTCTGAGGCTCTCAAGAGTAAATGATAACTGAGTTTGGTGAAGTCTAATGTTCCTATGAGGGATGAGTGTGGAGTTATGAGGAGGACACATTTTATAGTCATGTCCTACAAAATACATCTTTGGCAAAAGGTGCGTCTGTGATACATGTTCTTTCTCACACTGCATGACTGCCTTTGTTACTTGTTTACAATTATTACACTCTTCTGTTCATTCCTGTTTTTTTCCCTCTTTTTACCCTGTACACAATATAATTAAAGACTGATATAAAAAATACACAATTAAGGATATAGCGATGATTGATACCATCTCAATTATTACATTGAAACAACTATTATATTATTAAACATATGAACAGCAATAAATCTGTTGCAAAGGGGTCAGTGGAACTTGGGGATAGAGGAGATCACTCTTTCTCACTTCAGTGCAATCCTGTTCTTCAGATAGCCAGGACACGACTTCTAGACCCCCTAGCTGAAAGCTGCTGGAAAGCTAGCACAGTGGCCTGCACAGCCAGTCCTGTCCCCACAGGGTCTCAGGATCTCTAGCGGCATGTTCACTTTGCTCTGCAGTGACTCTTTCAGGGGAAAGAAGAAGGGCAGGATGAGGGAAGAGAAAAGGGAAAGAGGAAGGGAAGGAGAAGGAGAGCAGAGGGGAAGGGAATGAAGGAGCAGAAGGGGAACAGGAAGAGGAAGGAAGCGCAGGAGTGTCAGAGCTGTGCATGCATCTTAGTTGTCCTGGGACTTGGCTCCTATTCAGATTGGGCCACATATAGTGCAGGTGACCCGCTCTGTGTCAGATAGCCCCAATGCGGGTGTGACCTCTATTCATTTAGGAGTTACTTGTTAGGACAGGCTTGTTACATTTTCCTTCCCTGAGCTTGCAGTCCTCCGTATGCCTGGTGACACACCTGACTAGCACTTTAACCCTAGTTAAGGGCTTGACTTCTTGCCTTGATGTTACTATGGATAGCTGGTTGACTGAAGCCATCATCACAGACCTGTTCCATTCCTGTGGTTCAGGTATTGGGGGACAACACCCTTGCCTTTGCTCTGCTGCGATGCTCACCTTCTAACTCGGCTCACAGACCACTGTCTATTCTTGTTGCTCGCTCATACCCAGTTAGTCCATCCCCAATGCAGACTGTACAGTCATGGGAAGAAAAATAAAAACATTCAAGGGCATACAAACCTGGTCAGCATACAGTATGATACGAGATTGTCATAGTAAATAAAGTAATGACATTGATACAGTTTGCAAAACTTGCACTCAGAATTACAATATTATCATGGTATCCTAGTGATCCTGTCATTAGGCTCAAAAAAAAACCCCAACAAAAACCAACCCTGCATCATGTTTTATTTAGCTTAATCTTTCCCCATCTAGTTTAGAACAGTGTACTTAACAGGAAGAAAATAATAAGGGATTCAGAAATATACATGTGGTTAATTTAAAATGTCGAGTACCGTATGTATTAATAAAATATATATAGCAGTAGATAAGACAACCTGTTACAATGTAATAAGCACATAAAAATGAATTGTTGAACAGGTGCAGTGAAAGGAAACATCAATTAGAAAATCAATTGGAAGGTCAAGATATCAATTAAATGGTTAATGAGCTATTTCTGGAAAAATCAAAGACAACTGCATTATACAGAATCACTCAGCGTATGCGCTAGAAAACAGTTCACAAAGCTGAAGGAGCAAAAGGGCGAACATGATGTATGAATTCTAAAAATCACAGTAAATTGTACTATTGTTTGTTTGCTTTTCATGTAAGATTCAGCTTAACTGATGATACTGTATCATGTTCATCAGCAAATAAAGACAGCCATTTCTAGAATGTAACAGCTAATAAGATACAAAATTAGCCCTAAAGCAATTAGTCCCTCAGCAGCGCAAATCCTAATACGGCACTAAGCCACATTGCCTCCTATACCTTCTCTCTTATGGTCTACAGGCTAGCAGATGTAACTATGAGAAAAAAAATAAAGCCAACTTCTCTACTACAATGCCAGATAAAGAAAACCTCAGAGCAGCTTTGCTTTGCATCTCTAAAGTCTTCAGGTAATTAGTCAGGCTTTTTGCATCAAAAATTCGAGAGTGTTCTGCTATCCATTCACACAGAAGTGATCTTTGGGCTGCAGACTAGTTGTGTTTAGTTAGCGCTCCAAACATATCCCACCCATATATCATATATATCATGACTGGATGATTCATGACTCAAGAGAAACTTCTTCTGAATAGCAGAAATATGCACTTTTCTGTGAATTTTCTGGAACAGAACTATTCAAGCTGACTAAGTTGGATGAAGAGCACAGCTAGCACAATATCTGCACTCTAACAATAGCCACAAAGGTATGCCTTGGAAAGCATAAGAACAGCACTATTCTGATGCTATCCCATAATGTTTTCCCAGACCACAAGTATTTAGTTCATGTGACATCCAGAGTGTGACGGGAACTATGTAGTAAACTCCAGTTAATTTCTCCTCGGAGTTCTTGCTCCATCTCTTCTCAAATATATGCAAACATTCTGCATCAATGTGCACATCCAATTTGCACATTATACATTCAACCTGCAAAGACTTGCAGAAGCCTATAACCTTTTGCGTGAAGAACCACATTCTTTTGTTTTAGACCAGTTTCCTTTCCATAATTTGTGTATAACAAACCCTGCTTGTTCCAATGGAAGAGGCATTGGGCAGTCTACTCTTTTTTGATAATGATTCTGCAGACTTCTCCTATCTCTTTCAGTCATTTTCAAAAATGAAGGAGTCCTATTACCTGCAACTGTACCTAAAATAGTAGATGCAGTCCATAATTCTGGTTATCCATGTGGCTTTTCTCTGAATCTTTTTTTCTTCCACCTTTATACATCCTTTTTTGAATAAGCCAGCCAGAACTCCTCACATAGTCTTCAAGCTGTGGATTCATGCAGTTGCATAAATCATATTTACTGCTGTGTTCTTTGTTCCTTTTCTAATCTTTTCTAATATGTCACCTGTTTCTTTGACTGCTGTCAAGCATTGATCTGTTGTTTCCATGCAGCATCTATCTCAATTTCAAGGCCTTTTTCCTGACTAGTAACAATGCATTGAACCCATCACTTTATATGGAAAACTATTATCGTCACTGTTATGCCTCAGTTCATATTTGATGACACTGGATTTCACCTGCTGCATTATTGCCCAGTCACTCAAATTTGTAAGGTTCTTCTGTTATTCTTGACAGTCACCTGTCACCCTTCTTACATTCAGTAGCTTTGTACCATCAGCAAACTTTCTCACCTCACTGGATCGATCCTTTTTTCTGGTAGTTTTATTAATTAATATGTTAAAAGATACCAGAATACCTGCAGAACTACCACTGTGGCTTCTCACACTGCAAGAGCTTACCCTCTAAGCCAAACCATGAATTATTTATCCATATAAGACCTGCCATTTTTCTGCATGGATGTTGAAATTCCTTAAAAAGGCCTTTGGGAATCCACATGTCTACCACAACTTATAAGTGTGTCTCCTAACACATTCAAAACACTTAAAAGGAATTAAAAATGAGATCTCTCTTTAAACAAAGCTCATTCTTTCTCAGCTATATTTATCCCATGTTCACCAATTGGTTCCCCTACTTTATTGTTCAGTCCCTGGTCCAGTAGAGATGTCAGGCATACAGGTACATAGGTCTCTCTTGGAACATCTTTCTGAACACTGACAGCACACTTACACGCCCTTGTTAGAAAGTAAGTTTTTTCAATCCTGTGCTAGAATTCTTAGGTACATAGCATCCTACCCCAGTGTTCTACTGATATTTATACTATTGCTTCAATAGTATCAGTATGACAACACATTATATCTATTTGTACCATTATATCTTCACTGGAGCTGTTGTGTAAGCCTTCAGTTGGTCTTTAGAGTTATCTATCTAAGTCTGTATGTTCTTGGCTGTGAGCCAACAGAGCAGTCTCCCCTACCCTCCTGAAGGATCTTTTTTTAAGTCTCAAGACCTTCTTTGATTTCACGGTTCTGTTTTTGGAAAGGGCAAGCCTGTAGGTAGTTTCTTGCCATTACTATATTAAGTCTCTTGAAATTTATCATACCAGATGTCTTATCTTTCTTACAGCATTCTCTTCAGTTAATCCCTTAATTTTAAAAATGGCACAAAAATTGCTTATTAGAGCAATTCCACTCTGCAAGAGTTTAAGAACAAAATGAACACGAATAGGATTCATGTTGTTTGACTATAGATATTTATAGTATTCACAGAGCTAGTCTTTCTAGGCTCCCTTTTGTTGGAAACAAATATGTACTTCAAAACTGCAATTTACCTCACCAGCTTAAGATGTTTCCTCATAGGAACTACATACAAAAAATTATATAGACAGTATTTATCTCCACTACAGAGGAACTGCTGCAGACCAAGGATAGAAACATCGCATCCGACGGAGGCTACTGCACTTTGTTCTTCACTAGCCAGGTCATTCACTATTTGCCACAGCACAAGCACAGACTTGGGTCAATAGGGAGTTGGCTCTCTACTTTTGCCGAAGAAAAGACTAGTACAAAACAGTTTATTTTAATGTTGACCTCACAGTTTCGCTAGGTAATTTGCTCTATTAATTTGGTATGTTGATAACTTTAAGATATTTAATTATTTATTGAATCTTAATTCTGATTTTAATTTGGTTGCTGTGAAGTTCTATCTAACCAGTTTAATTAATTAGTATAAATCAATTCACATATACACTCACTTCTTTTAAAAGACATCCAAACAAGGTAAACACAGCTAATTTTTATTACATCAAATATTGTACATGCAATATTGAAGTGCACGGTATAGAAACATCCAGTAAAAAACTCACAAGGCTTTTGACTCAACTTTCAAACTAATATTCAAATGTAGTATCTTAGCAGATGTTCTAGCCCACTTCTCAGGGACAAACACAAAAAGCCATCAAGCACCAAAGAGGTTCACCAAGGTAAAAAAAGTACAGCTGCTTTCTGATTGCTGAGTAAAAAATACTACCTATTAAAATAGTTCATTAAAAAATTCCAAAGGGTGTTATCCAGCCATTGGATAATCCATGATCCAACTATGGAGGATTATGCGCTTTAATTCCTTTAAGTTTGAGATCTTTGATTTTACTACCACTTTATTAATTACATTAAATAAAGCTTGTGCTGATACAATCCTCAGAAACATATAATCTTTAAGTTTTTTGTGGGAGTACAAGCATCCACCATGACAACTAGAAATTAATAACATATTAAAACACATCTAAGATTTGCATTGTCAAGAGATTTCATTTTACTGAGACTTGCCATGAGTTTAATCCACATAGCTGTTTTCTCTTATAATCATTAGTTTTACTATGTCTATGCAGCAGACAGCTTCCTTTATTTATTGTACAAATAGGAAGAGGCTTGAAGTCTGTTTTCTGGGTCTGGGCCTGAGGTTGCTTTTTGTTTTCTTTTTTTGTCCACGCTGTTTATTTTACTAATTGTTTTTGCATATCTGTTATTAGGCAGATTTTTTGAAGAGCAGAGAACAGATGGAAAGTCAGGTTCAGAAAAGAAATATTTCAATGGATAAAATATTACAACTGTTTTAAAACCTACTTTAATTGCCACTCTTTTGAAGGATTGTAATGGATCTGATCTTTTGGGGGCAGAATTTGCCTGGTGCCATTTACATTCAAAGCTAAGTAGTTTCAAAAGTAAAAAAAACAAATGCAAGTGTCTCCAGAGACCCATCTTTTCTGAGACCCCAGCTGAATTTTGGAGATTTTATGTGGTAATGTCACTGTCTACCATATTCCTATGTAGTCAGTTCACTCAAAATATATCTTTCACAGAATTTCACATCACTTCGCAGTTCTAATTGTTCCTGTTCTCGCTGGCAAAACAGTTATTTTGTGGACCTGGAGAAAGAAATGGAGAAAGGAGCCCAGTTGCTATTCCCAGCTTTTTCACAGAATCACTGATATTTCACACTGATATTTTTATATCTTTGATAAGAGAGGATTGTATCAAACAGACGTTGTTCCATGTATGTGCCATCTTTATCATCTGTTTGATGAGGAACCTTTTGCGTTCACATTTGATAGCTGTTAAAAAAAAAAAAAATCAGGTTTTTCTGAGTTTTGAGATTTTCTAACAAAAGCCACTAAACAACAGCAAAATATTAGCACTTCTCCCAGCACTGGGAAATGGCTGTTTTTCTGACAAGAGCAGTAGAGCAGATATTCATTCAAACCCAGCCAGTTTCTGGCTTACTCTGCTCTTATTTTGGCCACAGTGTTTATCTGGTAACGGGAGGGTGGGGAGAAATGTGAATGGCAAGTTTGGGTTTTTTTGGTTAGCTGCCTTTTATTTAACATTAAAAAATAGAAAACTACATTACAATTCTAAAGAAATACTTGAAGCAAGATCACTGCACTATCACAATACCTTTATTTCTGATCCATACCATACAAGCTGTCACTTTCCTGAAAACATTTGGACATTACCACCAACAGTGATAGTGAAATGGTCTGTTTTTCTGACAAGTCAATGAATCAAAATTTTCTAAGCTGCCACTTTACTCTCAGAATTTAAGCTTGCAGTCATTTTTTCCTTAAATATGAAGACAACCAGAAAACTCTTAACATGTGCAAATTCATGACATGAGAAATAAACAGAAAGAGATTAAAGTTATGTACTGATACTGGTTAACACTATTATATCATACTAAATAGAGAAATGTGCAACTTCCTCCTACTGGTAATTTTGGGGGGGATTACGAGGAGCCGGCAGATGGGACCAAATGTCAGATTTTACCCATGCAGACCTGTAGACAAAAGAAAAACTGAAATCTTAGGTGGTATTTAAGCTGAATATAGGACAAAAAATACTTCAGGATACCAAGATGCATTCCAAGTTTACAACTTGATATTCCCTTAGTGCAAAAGTCAGATTCCTTTAGCTCACAACAGCCCTGGAGATAGGTGGTCTATGAAAATGTTGCTACTCATTACACAAAATGTACTGCATACACTGAAGTCCTGTTCCAGTGCCTAAATTCTGATCACACTTCTGAATTTATTTAATTTTCAGTTAAGGGCTGATCGCCTAACATTTCAAAAAGAGGTCTAAATTCAGATATGAAACCCTACACACATGACTACTGTGCCTCTGAAGTCAAAAAATCTAGGGAGAAAACCACCCAAGAAGACCATCAAAATCCACAGGATCCCAGTTTGGGTTTATAGAGTCAGTGTCTTCTACAGCTTGTCAGTGTGTAATGTTCGGTATTCGTGACTGCCATATACTTCTTTCTTAATCTCCTGTACTTTCCTATACGTATTCTAGGAAAAAAGAAAGAGTATCACTGACATGTTTTTATACATTAATAAAGCATATAAAGGAACAATTTAACAAAATACATTTAATGAAGTTATTCTATCTAATAAACTAGTAAAGAATTGACATATAAATGATAAGAATTGCAGTTTCAGGAACAAAAGAAATTTCTTCTGATTCTTATTTAATTTTTTAACTCTAACTATGTGATTCAGTTTTCAGCAGATATTTTATGAGCAATAATTACCTAAAATTGAAAAATAAAAAATATAATATGCTAAAGGTAAGTACCTAATAAAAGATTTTCAGTCAATCTTTGACAGACATAAGTACACTAAGGGCTTAACTATTGAGTTATAAATTCATTTGTGCACAACTTAGGAAAAGAAGTTTAAAATGTAAAATAACATATGGTAATATTACATAGAAGTTCATATATATTATTGAACTAGGTCAGTAATTTCTTTTTAACATTTTGAAATAATACATGCTTTTTTTTTTCTGTACATAGCTATTTTCAGTAACATTATTGTAACAAATTATTTAGGATCCATTCATTTTGTCACTGGAAACAAAATTTCTTATTGGTTTTAAAAGGATTGAATCCATAGTGTTTGTTAGGTCAATTGTCATATTTTCAAGAGATGAAGTATGGGAGAAATAAGGACTTCAATTTTGTTTCTCAGCAATGTAAAACCTGATGAGTGCAATTCTGCCATTATTTCCCAACAGTTTTGCCACATTCTTGGTCAAATTCCTGTGCCACAGAGCCTGAAAGACTCAGTGTATGTATCATGAAGCCTGCTGAACACTTGACATTCTGAGACATCACATATAGGTGCAGTATTTTCCTGCAAAAATATGCAAGTCTTGAAAGTACTGGTGATAAAAGTAAGTCTCACATAGGTATATACTTTTAAAATACCAAAGTACAGCATTATACTGATCAGAAATCCTAGATAAATAAATATTATACATTAATTCTTGGTTGTTTACTGATGTGGTCTGATGGTGATGTTCATTGTGGGCCTCTCACTCAATATCTCAGCTAACACTGCATGTCTAAGAAACAGCATGATATCAGTATATGTATGTTTTTTGGATTCACCAATGTAGAACCTTCCAAGCAGAGCACTTAGCACCTGTGGCTTACTAGTCTGTCTCAGCACAGTCATTACTTTCTACTCTTAACTTTTATTCTCATTTTTTAAAATAATACCTTACATAGTGAAAACAGTGGCATGAAACTGTATACACTAAAAAACTTCATTACCTAACCTCTGTCTAACCCCTGAGCTTACATATCAAACTCAGGTGTTCACCACCTCTCACAATGCAATCCGTGACTGCCACCTCTTTTACTTCAGAAGGTGCCTAAAGGAAGTTACTCAGACTAGTATATACAACCATTTAATATTGTATCAACAGCTGGATGCTTGAAATAATGTCTCTTTCCCATTCTATTATTTCTCCCTACCACATCTTTTTCTATATTCAGTTGCTATGTGACACTCCAGATAAACTAAAGTTTTGTAGATTGGTTTGACACATAATAATTTATAACTATTGAGTGAGCAGTGTATAAGGCATTTTACAGCTTAAACAAGTTCAAAGCACCTAAAAAAATCCAAATAAAATTACAATTATAAATCAAGAGTAGAAAGTAAGGTAATAGGGCTTATTGGGACGAATAATTCCCAAATTCTCTAAACGTTATGAGTCTGAAGATCTATGTAATTTGGCAGATGCAGAATGATTAGCTATTTCATTACCAGAAATCTTAAAATATTTAGGTGGCATGAGAAGGTTGAGATTCTGGTTCTGTAGAGATATTTACTCATCCTCAAATAAACTCAAAGCTGTGCATGGCTTTAAAACATCCTCAGCTCACAGCTGAGTCAAGCAAATTCCTGTTCTCTAGCCAGAAGTTCAGTATTTGCCTTAATAACAGTCTCATGGATAACACAGAAAATGTTATACTAAGTGTCCTAACATTTTAGAGAAAGCATATTTCAACGGTAGTTATACAGAACAGCTGACACACCTGAGGGACAGGATGCCATTCAAAGGGACCTGGACAAGCTTGAAAAGTGGGCCCATGGGAATCTCATGAGGTTCAACAAGACCAAGTGCAAGATGCTGCACCTGGGTTGAAGCAACCCCCAGTACCAACACAGGCTGGGAAAGAACAGATGGAGAGCAGCCCTGCCAAGAAGGACTTGGGGGTGCTGGGGGTTGAGAGGCTGGACATGATCCAGTCGTGCACTCACAGCTTAGAAAGCCAAACGGGTCCAGGGCTGCACTCAAAGCAGGTCTGGTGAGACCCCACCTGCAGTGCTGCATCCAGTTTTGGGGTCCCCAGCACAGATAGGACATGGACCTGTCAAAGAGGGTGCACACAAGGGCCACAACAACAATCAGAGGGATGGAGCACCTCTTAGGAGAAATGGCTGGGAGAGCTGGGGTTGTTCAGACTGGGGAAGAGAAGGGTCCAGTGGGATATTATTGTGACCTTTCAATATGTAAATAGGGTGTTTATAAGATGGGACAAGGTTTTGGACTAAAAGAGGGTAGATTCAGACTAGATGTAAGGAAAAAGTCTTTTGTGATTAGGACAGTGAAACATTGGACCAGGTTGCTCAGAGGGATGGCAGATGTTCTGTCCCTGCAAACACTCAAGGTCAGGTTGGTCAGAGCTCTGAGCAACCTGACGTAGCTGAATACATTCCTGCTCATTTCAGGGCTGTTGCATTAGCTGACCTTTAAAGGTCCCTTNTACATAAGTACTTATGCAATTATTATACTAACAGTGAAAGGAGACGGGGAGGGAATAACAGGTAGCTTATCGTTAATGTAATATTCAGCTTATTCTACTGACAAAATGATGACTATAATTATTAACCGCCACTGGCATTACAATAATAAGTTCACAATGGAAGCTATTTCCACCCATCCAGAGATGATGCTACCAGTTAAAGATCTTATCTATTTATTGAAATTAAGACTTGGTTACAAATATGTCTAAACATATCATTTTGCCTCATCTCTTGCCAAAACCTGCTCCAGAAAAGATTTTTCAGGGAAATTCTGCATGGTTTGCTCATAGAGGACAACAGCTCCTCCAAGAGTGCAGAACCAGCACCAGGTGCTGCGATACCTTCAGCTACATACATACAGTTTTTCACCGTCCCTCATCAGAGAAGCTGCAGTGAATAGTAAATATGGAAAAAAAACGTCTTCAGGAGACTGCTTCTGAGGCCAAAAAAGTACCAAGTTGTTTAATAAAAATCCATACATTATCCAGGTAAAAGTCTGTGAAGCAGAGGAAGGATGACATACATTTCTCTAATCTCCTATCTTAACATATTTGCCTACTGAAATAACTATTAAGTATCTACTATGCTGAATTGGGTTGGCATGGCCTGGTTTTAGTAGCAGGAGCCCTATAGGGTAGCTTCTGAGAGAAGCTGACAGAAACTTCCTCCATGTCCAGGAGAGCCAATCCCTGGTGGCTCCAAAGACGGACATACCACAGCCAAGGCTAGGCCAATTAGAAATGGTGGCAACGCCTCTGTGATAACAGATTTAAGAAAAAAGAAAAAAATAGTTATTGTAATTTTAACAGCAGCCAGAGAAGAGCTGAGTGAAAACATGAGAGGAACAACTCTGCAGGCACTAAGGGCAGTGGAGAAGGAGGGACAGGAGCTGCTCCAGGCCTGGGAACCAAGATTCCCCTGCAGCCCATGGTGCAGATGATGGTGAGGTAGCTGTGCCCCTGCAGGGGTATGGCGATGCAGAGACCCACCTGCAGCCCATGGAGAAGCCCCATCCCAGAGCAGGTGGATGCCTGAGAGGAGGCTGTTACCTTGTGGGAGGCCTATGGAGAGAGGACCCCTGCTCCCACACTGGAGCAGCCTGTCCTTGAAGGACTGCACCCCATGGAAGAGTGANAAGAAGAGACAGGTGGGGGGAAGGTGTTTTTAAGAGTTTACTTTACTTCTCACTATCCTGCTCTGATTTTGTTAGTAATAAATTCAATTCATATCTCTAATTTGAAGCCTGTTTTTCCTGTGATGGTATTTGATGAGAGATCCCTCTTGGTCCTTATCTTAATCCATGAACCCCTTCGTTATATTTTCTCTCCCTTGTCTGGCTGTGGAGGGAAGGAATAGAGCCACTTTGGTGGGTGTCTGGCTTTCATCCAGGGTCAACCCACTACGTATGGAAAGACTCCCTCACAATTGTGGTGAGACACATAATTAATACACTGGGGAAACTGATATACCTTTCTTTGTGAAAGTGGAAATTCTACACAGAAGTTTTCTAAAATTAATGTTCCTCCCTCTGAAGAAAGCTGATTTATGTAGATTTTTTCTGATAATAAAGATTATACCTTTGCCAGTAAATTTAAACCAGAAAAAAAAAATCTACTTTGGGTGAATTGCTCCTAGCACATGTGGATGACATTCTTCTTGTCAGAACTAACACGAGCAAGACCTCCATCACATCTGGCAAAAATTGCCATTCAGTATGTTTCTCCTATTTCCATTACCAGCTTTTCTTTCTCTGGGGAGAAAGTCAGCTGCTCAGTTAGCCTGTCACACCTGGGCTTGCACAGAATCTGGACAACCACTGCAGAATATTCTGTGTAAATGAGATACTGGTTTCTAAATAGGCCTCTTCCCTGGTGCCTTAATACTCTAAATAGATATGGACTTTAATGTGCAGCATAAAAGAAAACTCAGTCTTAGTTAGTCTTTAGAGGCTGCTAACTAATGTCTTTCTTCTATGAACTATACAAAAGAGATTTGGGAGACTTCTTTTTTATACATATTTTTAAATGACAAATGTACGGAAGCAAAACACCAATGACATTTGGGTCTCTACTTACAGAAATGAAAGTAAATCTGTTCAGAAAATTAAATTTAAAGAAGGTTGAAAAATGAAATCTTAAAAGTTAGCCACAGGAGACCCCATCAACCACCAGAATTATCAAGAATATTCATTCTTTTAAGCCTACACAAGTTTAGTAATGAGCTTTCTATTTTTAGTCCTTCAAAGAAATGCAAAGTTTTAAACCACCAATAATAACTTGCTTAGGTTTGTTGGATTGTTTTTTTTTGGTTTTTTTGTTTTGTTTGTTGTTGTTTGGTTTTGTTTTGTTTTTAATTCTTCATATTTCTGTTAAAAACCCTCCAAAAAGAAATGAATTTATGTAAAATCAGATTATGCTTTGGAGAACAAAGAAATGTATTTGCATTTGATCAGAAATCAAAGTTCCAGAAAGAAAAGTGTTTCAGTTACAGTATTTAGTCTCTATGCATATAATATATAAATACGTATTTTCCAAATATATTATGACACACATATTATCTAAATATACGTGCACACTTCTTTTATGTAAACATAATGCGTGTGTAGAGGAATATGTAAATCCTCTCCTAGACAATATAGCTACTACCTGGAAGGCCAGAGCTGTTGAGAAAATGTTAAGCAACTACCTTCTGAATGATTCTTATTCTAGGCTTTAAAGGATCTTTCTAAAACGATTAATCTTATTCATGTGTACAACTTATGAATGATTCATACATTTTTAATTTTAAAAAATGTAATTATGCCTTACTTAGAATTTTAATGCATATGTTTAATGATAGAGAAGACCACTATTGTCATCTAACCTCGACTCTGATTGTTAGTCCTCTAACTATAGATTCTGTATAAACAAAATTTTGTTTGAAATATGAAACAGTTCAGAATGTCTCTCTTACTTTGAAACAGGATATCCAAAGAACAGAATTCACGGATTTACTTTTTTTTAATAAGCTTTAAATCTGTAATTGTCATGTCAGTTTGTGTTTGCCATATCTGTCTGCCAGCAAGAGACAGTGACCACTTACAGTGATTACAAAGTACACCAAATGTAGTATATATGTCACTTCTCCACAAGAGCTTGTTGGCAGCTTTGATCGACTTCTTTTTGATTATACCACAATCACCTCATTCCACTTTAGCTACTCTCACTCTCGCTCTCTCTCCAGGGGTTCAGATGTCATTGCTGTATACCTTAGCAGATGAATCAGTTTTCCTTTTGTTAAATCCTCTTCCTGGGAAGATGAATCTACTCATTGATTTTGACCAAAGACTGGGTTTTAAAAAGGGTAGAAGAGACTTCTGACCTTTCAAATGATCAGATTAAGGTGGTTATTTTCACATTATTAAGTAATCAGGGAAGAAATACATTAAGCAAGAGTTTAGTTCACAGGCTGCTTTGCTGGCTTCTAAAAACTGTTGTGCACTGACAGCTAACCTAGATTCCATTTCTTCCTTTTCCTCTGAACCACAAGGGAAGCTAAAACGCATTTTCACATTGCATTTTGCCTAAAGGCTCTCAGTAAAATTTAATTTTCTTACTGCATTGATTTTTCCATTATAACTTGTAACAGTCTAATGATATCTCATAAGAATTTTTACTGTTGAGAAAAAGAGATGTCAATGATTTAGCAATAGTAACTTCAAGTGCTAGAGGACTTATTCTGAAGAACCTTCAATCTGTCTATTTGATAGGCAGATTTTGAAAAATCTATGCCATCTCACCATCCATTGGATGGCCTAAAGTTAGTTTCTTAAACAGTTTCATGAAGACAATATGTGATCCAGTTTCATCAACGTTTCTGAAAACCAAAATAAACGTTTCTAATTTTGGAGTTGAAAATAGTGCTTAAAAATTAACAGGCAACAAGGAAAGAATGCAATTGAGAGACCCAAAAAAGCACACCCATTTCTGTCTTGCAGGCTACATTGCACTCACTGAAGACTGACATCCTTATTATCCCAAATACTTCAAGTTTGTCATATTTTTTTCGTTATGCTGGACAAAGAATATCATACATCAAAAAAATATGACAAGTTTCCCGGAAAAAGAAAACTCGCAGGCTAACTCTTTCATTCAAAACAATTGTATCATCACCAAAGCTGCAGAAAGTATGTCTGAAAACAACTGGTGTGACAGACTATGACACATAAGCTGAGTGCCAGAGCAAGTAAAGCAGAGGTTTGCAAGTCCCTGTGTTCCACAGCTACAGGAGATTTTCTTACTTATTTCACTTTGCCATGGATTTGATAGAGATGGAAAAAATGTACAAATGTACACTATATTACTAAATTAAACAGAGTAATGCCTGCTGTCTGCTTTTGTTTGTAAACAATAGTCTGATAGGTATCTTCCTCCATATTTTCTAAAGATTTGCAGAAAGCTGGAAGAGTGGCCAGTTTCTTGTTTTCTGTGGTTTTCGTTCACAGTTAGTGTTCATAAAAATAACAAAATGGGCCTTATTACAGATGCTGGAAGCAAATTAAGGAACATCTCACATCTAATCAAGTCATCTTGGTTCTTCAGGGGCATATTTTCCTTTTTTGAAGCCTGGAAAATGAATTGAACTGAAGAACAGTCCTCACAGAAAAACAGGTCTGAGGAAGCTGCACTACAATTCACACAAAGCACCTACACAACTTTTCAGACTCAGTCAGTTGCAGGACTTCTTTTGGTTTTGTCATCATTGTGGCTGTATGCTTACTTTATTCAGAAAAGGTGGCTTGCTTGTTGTTTGGGGTTGGGGCGGGGGGTGTTTGTGTTTTTCCAGTTTTTTTCATTATAAAGCAAGTATTTCCATAACACAATCACAATTTTCTGAGAAAATATATTTTTTATGCTAAATGGTTATCCAGTACATTAGACATCCAGACCAAAAATTCTGTTAAGTGCACTAAACCACTAACTTGTCTAAAAAAAATAAACTTCTGTAGTGCCTGGGACTACCCACTCTTATCTGCCATAAAAACAAATGAATGTAAATACCAGAAAAGGAGTTTCACATGGCATTTTAAACTGTCCTTTTATAATGACAAGATTTTAAACACAAGCAGTTGTCATAAAGTCATGCAATGAATGAAATATTGTAATTAGACAAAATCTGTTCAATATGCTACGTTAAGAATGGGCTTAATAGATTTTTTTTTATACTTCATTGGACTGACAAGTCCTGTTTGGAAGAGAGCTAGACATGACCATGACTCTATAATAGAAATGATACACCAAGATTACGTTTTTTATGGCTCAAATACTATGGAAATATGTGTGATACAATAATTTAGATGACAGATTTTGCATGCCTCCATGGTCTGTGGATTTTCTTTTTTGCCAGCTATCTCTGCTGTGCAGTAAAATTGTACATCAATACACCTACTCTATCGGAGAAGCTGATGCTGACATTCCAGACTCTTATTTTTAAAACTGCCAGAGCTTTAGCCTCTCTCTAAATAATGGGCATGCCAATACTTTAAAGGGAGAAATTCACCCCTTCTTGGCTGGTATCACTTTTATCACAAAGTGTAAAAGCAACTCTGTATATTTTAAAACGAAGCACAACACTTTAAATTTAGCCTACATTTAATAATTTTCTTCTTCTGCCTCTGCTGAGGTTTAGAGTAATTCTGTTGTTGATGCAGAACAGACTTCATACTAACAACAGATATCTTGAGAGAGTGGGGAGAGTCTCACTTCTCCCTCTCATTTGAATCTAGCTTCTAGGACAAAAACAAATCAGCATGTTAGTTCCTAACACAAGGGAAGAATCCCTGTCAACAAAGTCTCACCACAAGCAACAGCACCAAACACCAGCAGCTGCAACAAGACACTCCTACCACCTCAACTGTTCCATTAATACTCAGAAAATTATTCCTTCTCAAATGAGAGATTATCTCACACAGTTCAGGACACCCACACTGTCTGAAACCAAAGGCCAGATTGGGACAGTCAGAGTCATACCCCTCAATATTCAGTATTTCCTATTCTCTCCAAACTTATCAACAAATATAGACTGGGGGTCTTAGAATTTTGCCATAGTGCTGGGGATGAGGAAAATCTGAGAAAGGAACGTCTGAGATTTGAGGCTGTTTAAATATAGACATCTCACTGGATATTACATGGCAGGTTATGATCCTTAAACCTGGGAAGTGAATCACTTTTTGTCAACACAGCACAGTTAAGGAACAGTGTCTGATTAATGAAGAAAACTTCCCTAGAAAATATGTAATGTTTCTGGGGTGCAAAAGGTAGTGACACACTACTCTTATTCCCAAAATAACAAGCAAGGGAGAAGGGGGATAAAGGGTGAAGAGAGGTGTGGGCGAAGAAGCAGAGACTAGCAGCTACTTCAAGAGAAATTCAATTTCTCTTGACTAAAGAGAATATTTTCTGAGAGATTATACTTACACAAAATAAATATAATAAAAACACGGTGAACTACTCTTAAGAGCCAAACATGCAACACAGATCTGCCTTCCATAGCAAAATATGCCAGTAACTATAAACAGAGTTTAGGTTAAGATTATACAATGCATTTGGTTTTCATGTAATGATCTGCTGCAGCTGAGGAATCAATAGAAATCTTTTCTTGTGAATATCTAATGAAATGCTGCAGAACTTCAAATATTAAGACAAGACCAGTCTAACTTATAGGTTAAGACATGGAGGGATACATGGTGCTGTTACATATTATTATTAGCATAATATTACTTATGTATTATGGTATTGATAGGATAATAATACTTTGTATATTATAGTTTTATAGCAGTTATATTAAAGTATGTAAAAATAGAAAAAAAAAAAACCCTTACAAAGGGAAGTTAATCTATCAGATAAAAGACACATCTGAAAGCTACAAGCATGTGTAGGAATATTCATTTAAAAAGAAAAAGAAATGATAGGACTTCAACTAAAAGTCATCCAGCTTTTATGCATACCATACCACTTTGTGACTTAGTCAAATATCTAATTTTACTTATCAGGTTCACAAACATTTTCTCAAGGATGCTAACGAATAAATTATAAGTCAATAATTTAGCAAATGTGTCAGAATAAAACACTGAAAAATTAAAATGTGTTTCTACATAAATTGATCTCAAACTATAGTTAACAAAAAATTAAAATTACGTCTTTAACTAATTTCAGGTATGATAATATCTCAAAATCAAGAAATCAAGATTGTGTTGACTGCATACATCATTCAAAAATCAGAATCAGAATTCTGCTATCTTCATACAGATGAGTCAAGTCCAGTTACTTAAGATGTTCTGAAATGTGTTTCAGACTACAAAAAATTCCTTTATTGACATATGGAAGTGCTGAACACAGAAATACCTAGTGGGGTTTTACTAGGGTCATCTCTGCTAAGACTTCTGCTGGCTTTTAATTTTTACAAAGGACCTAGATTGGTAAATTTGCTGATAATATAAAATTTGGAGGAAAAATGCATCCTTAGCAAGTAGTAAGACAAGTTTAAATGAATTCTGATTTTCTCTGTAGCTCAGTTGAGAACCAGAAACTGAAATTTAATGCTGACAAATATAAAGCAATAAAAGCTGAATATGAAAATAATAAACTTGGACATTTTATGAAAAGATTTATATCAAAACAAGAAATCTGTCCCCTCCCTCCAAAAACAAAAAAGAACAAAAAAAAAGACAGATGGTGAATATTCCTTATATTCCTTTATATATATCAAAGCAAGATAAGGAAGCAATTTAAAATCCTTTAGAATTGCAGGTTGCAAATGTGTCATGTTGCACATTCATCTGGCAAGCTCTTGGAATAGTCTGTGAACTTTTCATCATAACATTAAAAATAATACATTTTTCACACTTAATCATTAGAGATAAAAGTAAAATTAGTCTAATTTTATAGGTGAGAGTTTGAAATAAATCTGAAAAATAAACAAATTAAAATCCCTTAGGTTTTGTAAAAGGATAAGGAAGTTATTTAGCACATCATAATGATTAATCAAACAGAATAACTTCAGAAATAGTATTGGGGATAGAGGGAAGTATGAATAAGATTTTAATCATAGAAGCACTGAATGATTTGGGTTGGAAATGATCTTAAAATTCCAACCCACCTGCCATGGGCAGGAACACCTTGCACTAGATCAGGTTGCTCAGAGCCCCCTCCAAACTGGCCTTGAACACTTCCAGGGACAGGGCATCCACAGCTTCTCTGGTTTATCTGTTGCAATGCCTCACCATCCTCATAGT
>VWZT01004626.1:918-15150 GCA_013397055.1 Pachycephala philippinensis
CGCGGGTGTCTCCGTTCACACGGTGCCGGCGGGAGACTCCCTTCCCCATGGGGGCACCGCGCGCTCGCCGGCATCACCAGGCGCCCGTGTTTGCCGCCCGTGTGCCCGCACAAGCCCACACCGACGGTCAGGAGCCCCGCGCCCTGACCCGGTTTATCTACCCCCGGCACGACGCGGGTGGGTTTCCCCTCAGCTCGGGCTGTGCGGTGTAAAGTGTAGCCTCCTGTCTGCCAGCCCTGCCCGCCAGCGATGCCCTCCCGCCTCTCCTCGGTGCCGAGCTCGGCTTCTCTTTCTATGCCTAAAAAGGTCGGATTTGGTCCCCGAAGCTGAGCCAGGAGCCGCTCTCCAGCCAAGCGCCCTGCTCCGCGCTGTCGCCGTCCGGCCGCAGCCAGCAGCGACCCGCAGGCAGACAATAGACAGCGCGGGCGCTGCCGCACAGGGCCGGGGGGCTTGAGGGGGGTGGTTCCCTCAGCTCTGCAGCAAGCGGGTCTTGCTCTTCGTCGCTTCGTTGCGGATTACAGATGCTGAGGGATGAAGAAAGGAAACGGGAGGGGGCAGGGGAAGGTTGAACATGTGGTCCCCAGAGATGATTTCTGGTCCCCCCGTTTATTTTGGAGCAGCCCCGTAAGTCACCGCGGGCATTACAGTGCCGCGGGGAGGGCAGGCGGGGGCCGCAGCGGCGGGCAGGGCACGGCACATGCCCGAGCCGCCGGAGGAGGAGGAGGAGGAGGAGGTCGGGGGGAAGAAGAGCACGGGCAGGGAGGCACGGTTCCCGCCGTGCCCGGTGCCCTTCGGGGCGCTCAGCCCGGCGTGGCGGCTCCTCCTAAGCATCGCCTGTTTCACACCGCGGTCTCGGTGTGCGTGTGCAGCGGAGGGAGGGTGCGGCCCCGCGGGAGGCTGCTCCGAGCCCCGGGTAGCGCAGGCGGGCTCCCCGTAGCCAGCGCCGGGCGGCACTCCACTAAACCCCGTTTTAGTGACCCGCTAGATGAAGGCTACTCCGTCTATTCTACAATTCAGCTATTCTAGGGGTGCAGATTAAAGCACATCACCATTTTCAACCCATATTTCTTCAAGATATTTCTTCTTCTTTCTCTCTCTCCTTTGTTCTATCCACGTGCCGATGTCCTTAATCTCTCTAACCTGGTTTATGCAGATCGATAACCTTGCCTATGGATTACTCCAGATCTGATTTTACCTTCTTCCAAGGCAATCTGCAGCACAACCCGGTTTCCTTTCATTGATATGCCAATGCATCCACACCTTTCTTTTGTTTGCCTTACGGTGAGAAGGCATCCCATCTCCAAAAGGCATGCTAAAAAATACACCCTCACGTTTGCCTCTTCAGTAGTGATTTTGAGAAAAAATAATCCGATCATTTGCAGTCCCTGTGAAATCTGTTTTTACTGGCCTAAGCCAGGAGCAATTTAATTATTTGGTTGACTACGCTTCGCAAACAATGTATAGCTGTAATTCCAAGCGAACAATTTTTCGTGGCATGCTAACTGCATAATCAACATCCTCATCTATAATTATTTGTTCAAGAATAGCTTGCAGATTAGCAGCTCCAGGGGGACCACTGACCGCTCCAGGTAATGATTCAAAGTAAAGCCAGTCTTTCCCATGGCTGCGATGGGTGTGCTCCTGAAAACCTTGTCACAGCAAAACTCGGTGACAGCAGAGCTGGTGCAAAATAGAGGTACTGTGNGATGCTGAGGGATGAAGAAAGGAAACGGGAGGGGGCAGGGGAAGGTTGAACATGTGGTCCCCAGAGATGATTTCTGGTCCCCCCGTTTATTTTGGAGCAGCCCCGTAAGTCACCGCGGGCATTACAGTGCCGCGGGGAGGGCAGGCGGGGGCCGCAGCGGCGGGCAGGGCACGGCACATGCCCGCGCCGCCGGAGGAGGAGGAGGAGGAGGAGGTCGGGGGGAAGAAGAGCACGGGCAGGGAGGCACCGTTCCCGCCGTGCCCGGTGCCCTTCGGGGCGCTCAGCCCGGCGTGGCGGCTCCTCCTAAGCATCGCCTGTTTCACACCGCGGTCTCGGTGTGCGTGTGCAGCGGAGGGAGGGTGCGGCCCCGCGGGAGGCTGCTCCGAGCCCCGGGTAGCGCAGGCGGGCTCCCCGTAGCCAGCGCCGGGCGGCACTCCACTAAACCCCGTTTTAGTGACCCGCTAGATGAAGGCTACTCCGTCTATTCTACAATTCAGCTATTCTAGGGGTGCAGATTAAAGCACATCACCATTTTCAACCCATATTTCTTCAAGATATTTCTTCTTCTTTCTCTCTCTCCTTTGTTCTATCCACGTGCCGATGTCCTTAATCTCTCTAACCTGGTTTATGCAGATCGATAACCTTGCCTATGGATTACTCCAGATCTGATTTTACCTTCTTCCAAGGCAATCTGCAGCACAACCCGGTTTCCTTTCATTGATATGCCAATGCATCCACACCTTTCTTTTGTTTGCCTTACGGTGAGAAGGCATCCCATCTCCAAAAGGCATGCTAAAAAATACACCCTCACGTTTGCCTCTTCAGTAGTGATTTTGAGAAAAAATAATCCGATCATTTGCAGTCCCTGTGAAATCTGTTTTTACTGGCCTAAGCCAGGAGCAATTTAATTATTTGGTTGACTACGCTTCGCAAACAATGTATAGCTGTAATTCCAAGCGAACAATTTTTCGTGGCATGCTAACTGCATAATCAACATCCTCATCTATAATTATTTGTTCAAGAATAGCTTGCAGATTAGCAGCTCCAGGGGGACCACTGACCGCTCCAGGTAATGATTCAAAGTAAAGCCAGTCTTTCCCATGGCTGCGATGGGTGTGCTCCTGAAAACCTTGTCACAGCAAAACTCGGTGACAGCAGAGCTGGTGCAAAATAGAGGTACTGTGACTGTTTGCTACTACCACTTCCAAGTATCCTGCGTGTTGTACACTGCGTATCAGATTTTTACTAGGAGAATTACTGACATTTCTGTGAGAAGGGGAGTAGCTGACTCTACACATCCTCCATACCTACGCTAAGCTCATTCCTAACAGCTTGAGGCTTCAAAGGAAGCCATTTTAAAATCCAATTCAAGGAAAACAGATTATTAACAGTAGAGGAAAGAAACCCACCCCAACTGTCTTGCCTTAAAATAAACTAACACACATTTCTGAAGCAGAGGGGATTCAAGTATATCTGCTGTATAGAACTTGTTGAGACTGTAAGAAAAATAAAATAGGTGAAATGTTTCTTTCTAAAATAAACAGCTGCTTTTCAGAGGGATGAGACAGGAAACCCAGGTCTAGCTTTTCTGCAGCCCCTAGACCAGGATCCTTAGAAGTGAATAGCAGCCGTTCAAACCACTTCAGGAGATTTTAGGCAAAGTCCATTTTAATTCCAAGGTGAGTGTTTGGGACGGAGGGTTTCTCAAAGGTTCGGCACAGCTTGCTGTGAATTACTTGCAGGGAAATGAAGTGTTCAGCTGTTCGCTGCCCGTGCCTCTCTCCCCCCTCTCTGGAGCTGCCTCACACTGATGTGTCTGTCAGTGCAGCCCCTGCCCCAGCCCCGGGGCCGGCCCTGGCTGGGCTCCTCCATCCCCATCTCCCCGGCAACCGCCCCCCTCGGCAGAAGCGAGCTGCACAAAAAGGAGAAAGGAACAAAAAAAAAGCCTGCAACATTTTCATTCGCCAGGCTGATTTCCCAGGGTGTAAAAGCACTGTGGGTAGGGGACTGCGGAAACAGCGGCAGGGCGGGTGAAATGCCAGCTTGCAAGGTTGTTCACAGTCATTCTCGATATTAGAGAGGAGGAATAACACAATCACAGTCAAGGATTTATTTAATGAAACTCAGAGGATCAACCCAGTTTTGTCTTATGTGCCCTCTCCCCGTTCCCTTTTGTGGTTCCCATCCTCCCACTACGAGGCTGGGTGTGATCACTGTCAGAGCCTGTGTCTTATGCTATTGAAGTGGTCACTGATGAAAGAAAGTCTTGGTTTCCTTTGCTAGATGCAGAAGGTTGCAAAAGCCAGCTAACAAAAGCCCAAGGGAAAGACTTAGTCATTTTACTTTATAATAGAAAATACGTGCTTTTGTGGGATGTACTGCAGCACAGTTTGTGGGTCATTAGAACATTTTTTCTACAAAGAAACTTGCACCCATCCCATGGCTCAGCATCACATTTCATGGAGGTCCCATTCCTTGGCTGTGGCTCCTCTCAGAAGGATAGAAATCACTTACAGACCTTGAAGTTATGCCCAAACCCCCAAGAGAGGCACCTAGACCTTCAGTATATTGAGGGGGGGGATTCAGTATTATACAGAAATTAGAAACAAGTTTGGACCCTCACCACAGACCAAGCTGGACATTTAGGGGAGCTCATTAGGTTATTTAGGGCAAACCAACATTTTGCTCCGCAGTGTGAATCATTGTAACTCAGCAGAGGGTCAGTGAGGGGTGGGCTGGCAGGACCCTGTGTACATTCGAGAGGGACTCAGGGTGGTGCAGATCGGGAAGGAACACTTTGCAAACAAAATTTTGTTGAGCATCTCCGTTTCCATGTGTCCTCATGGTTTTGCATACAGGTTGCTTGCAGTCTGTGTCAGTGGCTGGAGCCACCTGTGCCAGCTGCTGGGAAAGGACAAGGCTGGAAGCAGCCACAGCTGTGTGCCCACTGTGACCCTCATTAGCCTTGCCTCCAACAAAACCCCTGCTGTAACACAGCCCAACTGCACTGCCCGGACCCAGGCTCCTGAGAAAATTCCTAAGCTATGGGAAAGCCAGCAGAACAGCTCCCTGCCTAACATGAAAAGGTACAAATTCAGGCAAAGAGAAGATTATAGGAACATGATCATCAGTGGCTGAAGGACAGGGTAGAATCAACACCAGCATGGAAAGCTGTGAGATCCTAAAGGAAGAAAACAGAGAGGCGACAGAAAACTGCAATGCATCAACACAGAGGGTGCGTTCACGAGAGCAGCAAAGTCCAGCCCTCCTCCCTCTGCCTGCAGCTGTCCAGTCAGCACACAAGAGTCTGTCTCTGCCCATCAGTGAAGTGCTTAAACCCCACAGCTCATCAAGGCAAATCTGTCTTCAGGCCACAGTACCCAGGGTTAATGCCGATGTGTGCCCAATGAGACATGCGCAGGGTGACCCAGGACTGGACAGTGAGGGGTGGTTACACTGCCAGCAGTGGCCCCACACCATTCTGTCTGCTGGGTGGGCTCTGGTCACCCAACAAGCTCCAGTGGGTGAGACCTGGGCCATGGACACGCTGTGTCCGCAGCCCGTGTGTCCTCCCAGGCATCACCCCAGGGGAGCAGGGTCACCCCTATGGTGCTGCCACCCTTACCAGTGGTCCCCAGGGCCAGGGCAGCTGCCCCATACCCCCTGCCAGTGCTCCCCATCCTGAGGCATCCCTGGCCTCACCCCTGCTGAGGCCAAGGGCTTCTGGTGCATCCTCCCCACAACAGGCTTCAGCCAGATCTCAAGATGACTTTTTTCTCTTTTACTGCTGCTACAAGTCATTGTTCCTAGCCAATAATTAAAACTCTGTGACTGTTTAATTTTTTCTGAGAGCACCTGCCTGCTCACCAGTTCCTCTTTATTACACAAGGTAAGGGTTGCTTTCATGAAACAAAAGCTGGAGCAAGGCTATCAGCCAGAACCCCACTCAGTACTCTCAGAAAGGAAACTCCCCCAGCCTCAGCTTAAGGACTCTCACTGTAGCACTTTGTCAGCAAAAATTACAGCAGTAAGAAGCCCCAAAGGAGGCTCTAAAGGACTACCCAGGACCACATGACACCTTTCATGTGCATAGTGCCACATATTGTACACTTGGTCTCCCCAGTACATAAGGGACCTGTGACAGTGTTATTTCCTGGTTCATCTCATTCACAATAAGGCTGATGGGTGTGCCCCATATAAGCAAATTATAATAATAATAATAGTTCAAGCATCTATAAAGTCTTCAAGAATATTTAATATGTGGGAATATAAACTACAGAAGTGCAAAAGAGAGATGAAAAATGGTTTCTCTAATTAGGAAATGACTAAATGACGAGAAGCAAAGAGCAGGTAAGAAGAGGCAGAGGGCAGTTTGCCTACTACCGGGTGAGAGTGTTGATGAGAAATTGATCTGCTCTCTAATAAATCCGCTTGCCTGGCCACCAAACGTGGCAAGATGTTGAATGGACGCTGGGGTCCCTGAACCAATGACTGGAAGGCATTTTGATTCCTGTGTGCTCTGCTTGCCAGGCATAAATATTAATAAGGTTCCAGCCTCAGTACTGTTGCTGATGCAGCTGTTTCTACATTCATGTGGAACAAATTCAGTAAATGCAAAAGAGCAAGGCATGAAAGAAAATATTCACTTGCTTGTCTGAGTTTTTCTTGAAATCTGGTCTTGGTCCTTTCTTTCCTAAGCAGGATTCTTTTGGGGGGGTGGTGTGTGTGTATGTTCAGGCTGAAGGAAGATGGAGCAAATTTCCACAGTTTGAGGATCTTGTTGCAAATGGCAGTGTCAGAGGGTAGAACCGCTGTCAGACCCTCATTTGCAGCCGCCAGGTCAGAATCTGGAACCGCAGCGCTACAGGACCCACATGGCCAGGAAATGCTCCTTTTTTGTTTCGATTCTCCTTGGTTAAAAAATTTTTCTTTTCACCCCAGCGACTCATCCATGAAACCCCTATAGCAACACGCTGCCTCGAATCAGTACTAAGTCGAGTTTCTACTGACTCCGTCGCCTCCCTCGACCGGCTCGGGTTTGGTATGTTAGGGAAGCAGGAGTCTTTGTAACCGGTTTGAACAAAGAATTTTTTTTCAAGGCCTTCTGCCACCACCCTGCTCTCTCCTCCCTGCAGTTACATTGCGGCTGGCAGTGCAGCTTGCTGTAAGAAAGAGTGTGCTTGTCAACTCGTTAACACTTCCTTTCTCCCTTTGCTAAAAGCATGGTTGTGCAAATTAATTGCAAAGACCTTATCAAGCAGCTGTATTGGACTCTCAGGTGCCTCTGATACGCATTTGCAGAAGACTGGAAAGAAAAGAAATATGATTTTGAAGGCTGCAAAAAACCGGCCCCAGATCACTCACATGTATATTAAATCTCTGTCTTACTGGCAAAGGAAATGACTGAGAGATTTCTCTCTCCCCGGCACCAGTTGCCGTCCCGTGTTGGGCTGGAGGGAGGTGATCTGGGTGTCAAGAGCTTGCAGCCGAGAAAAGCAGGATTTGGGGGGAGCTGCGGAGGGCTGTGCTGCGCTGTCAGTGCAGCAGTACTACCGTTCTCCTGATGGCAGGATTTACACAAAGGCTTTGATCGTCTGCTTTATTAAAGCTGGAAGCATCCTCACCAAGATAGAACAGAGAGCACGGATGAAAACACTATTTCCAGCCCTTCCTTCCCCTTGTGCTTTAAGGAATCCCTGCGCTGGAGTTGCAGCGATGAGGAAGAGGCGGCAAAATTCGGGTGTGGTGACCCAGGGCCACTGCGCCAGCGGTGACCTTGTCACTAGGGGAGATCAGCGTAGGTGATTGATAGGCACTTGTAGGGGAGCAGGGGAGGGAGTTGACCTGTGCTGGCAGAATTGCCCGGGTTTTATGGGCTGAGCCCTCACCTTGACACAGGTGGGGATGCAGGTAGGCAAGCAACACATCCAGCGCTACTTCTGAGCACACCCTGCAGCATTTTACACAATGGCTGAGTGAGGTTCATCATTACAAGGTTTATCTTCTGCTCACAGGAGCAGGTATTTTTTCAACTGATTTGTGTAGAGGCTGGCTCAGATTCTGAATGTATTAAAAAAGGGTATCACTCTCAAATGGCATGAATTCCTTTGTCCTGCTTTCTCCTCCCATTTTCCCATTTATGGGTCTTCACAGGATTTAGGGATACTTTTCACCGGATTTGTGCTTGCCTCATGAGAAACATGTAACTTCATGCACATACAAATCTTTCAATCCTGAGGAAGGCCACCATCCACCCCAGGACACTGTAACAGCAGAAACAGTGCAGGGCACCAGCTTTTTCAAACACAAAAGCAGAAAAGGGAGCTAGTTTCTCATGCTTTCTGAGAGGCAGCAGAGAAGGATATTTTTCAGCTGCTGTTCAAGGATGGGACACAGACTTTTTGAAGACACAGTTTGAGCCCCTTGGGATCATACTCCCATACGCAGTAAAGGGACTGATAACATTTTCCTAGCGTGGTGTCTTCTGACACTGAAACTATTCTGTCTGTTCTGTTGTCAAGCAAATAGGGAACACCCCCATCTTTGGCTACTAGTGTGAAGTATTATTTTAAATGTTTTTTAACTCAGGAATTTGGAAACAGATCACTGAAGTGATGTTTGTGAAAGCTATATTCTGTGTAATCATCAATAACATCAGATACACTGAGGAGATGGTAGCAGTAGCTGTTTGATATACTTATGCTAGGAAATAAAATACATCTCTGATCTAAAGCATGCTTTTCAAGAACTGTACTAGGAACTTGGAGATCCTGGCCAAAGCGGCCATATCCTTATGGATCAGGTTACATTTGCTGCTCTCTAGCAATGTACAAATTATTGTTTGAGATAGTCACTCTTTCTGCTAAACCACTGTACTCAAGAGAGCAGGAAGGAAAAGCCAAGAGAAAAGAACTGGATTGAGCTGAGGAACTTCTGAGTGAAGACTGGAAGGCTGCTAAGGGACAATGCCAGGCCTGTTAGCTTCCCTCCTTGCCCAGGGAGGAGGACGCAGAATAATCAAAGCTGATTTTGTACAGCTAGTTTTGCTTGCAAATGGAAAAATGAAAAGGCCATGGCATCACTTTAAAAAGCAATGAAAGAGAGTGGCTGTTTGGAGAACCAGACTGAGAGGCAGGCCCTTGCTGGCGTGTTTGAGAATGGGAGATGCCGTATGCAGGCATGTCCAGTTGGACCTGCAGGTTAAGGGTCTTGTGACAGAGACTAATAAGTCCAAGGCTCAGTGTAAGGAGCAAAAGAAGATTCATGGAAATCCTGGCATCAGTAGAAGGAAAGTACCCAGAGGGGTGGGGAAGAGACCAGAAGTGCAGCAAGTTCCATCACCATGGCAACAGCAAACTATCTGTCAAAAAAAGGAATTTCATTCCACTCCCAAAGCATCCTGAATCTCGGTCAAACCTTTTGTTTATGTGGCTGCCAGTGCTGCACTTTGAATCAGTAATTTCCATGACTAAGAACGTGACTCTCTGCAGCCTGAGCAGACAAGTGAGCCCTGGAGTCTGCAGCAGACTGACGTTCCTCTGGTTCAAGGACACCACGTAACCTCCGCACGTTCTGTATCTTGCATTTTGCTAGATGACCCAAGGACAGAAATTACCAGGATCCACCAGATGTGTTGTACATCACATAAGATCTAGGAATTGAACTGAGCAATATAAAGGAAGACATTTTTCAGTACCATCTCACAGGTTTTTTTTCCTTCCCCTCTCAGCCTTTCAAAAAGTCAGTTCCATTAGGCTTTCACACCTGTGCCCTTCCCTGTCAGGTCACAGGTGTGTAATAACCCATTGCTCCCGTAGATCTCACTACAGCTGCTGACACTTATGTAGGAGAGTTGGTGCTGGTAGGATGCTTTGGGATTCTCCACCATGAAGTGGTCTATCTGCATACGAAATATGATTTCCAGTTGACTGCATAAACCTCTTGTCCCCGAGGGGAGCGATGAGTCACTCCGTGTTAGTGCCTCCCGTCCAGCAGCTACAAAACCACACATCTCAAATGCTCCAACAGATCTAAGACAAGTTCCTCCAATGACTCATACGACAATGAAAGGAAGCTGTCTGGTTTGATAACAGCAGAAGTTTAGGCTGGGCTCACGAAGGTCCTTATGAGTGTCACAGGGAGTTGAGTTCGGCCGCAGGGAGATAGGCAACAGTTACTGTACTGTTCCAGTCTGCAGAGGAGAGAAATAAAGCAGGGTAGGAGGGATTTGTAGGAGGACACCAAGTCAGTAGGGCACAAAACCTAACAGACATGATTTCTAATCAAGGTCACTGTGCAGAGAACAGGCAGAGAACCACTGTGCCACCTGCATTCCAGACTTCATCCCACCTGTAGGGAAATCCTAACAGCTGAGGTTACAAATCCCCCCCCACCCCGAAAAACCTGGCACCTTAGGTCTTTTGGAAATCAGGAACTGAGTTTCCTCGGAGCAATGCCTGCCTAGGTACCAACACCTATGCTGAGGACGTGCTGTAGCCGTTCTGCTAACACTCTCATAGCAGCTACTGCAGATGTGGAATTGCTTGTACATCTATATTTTGCATCTGCTTACTAGTGGTTTTCAGACTCTTTTACAGAGAGGGCTGGCTTTGATATTGCTTTGGATTTCAAGATTCATGGCATGAATTTGGTGCAGTCCCCTTGCAGATCTCTTAAACTGATATTCATACAAGTTCACAAGTCTGATTCCTTCATTTTCTGCAATCTTTTCAGAAGTTCCAGCCTGGATTCTCTTTCCATCTCTTTTCTGGGACCAGAAGTCAGGCTGATCAACACTTGACAAAGTGTTTTGAGTCCTCAGATTACCCCTATGGCCATGGTTAGATGATTCAGGAGCAATTTCCTATCACATCTAACCAATACCCCATGCCAGAATCCCAGGAAAAGGTTCTGACCAGTTTGGTTCCCCAGGCTGACTAATCATCATATTTGATGAGCACAAGAAAGAAGGACTGTGTCAGCCCCACCTTAAATTGGTTTAGATGGCCACAGCATCACAACCATGGTAACTGTGAAGTGTAAGCAGAGACACTTCTCCGTTTCTTGCTTTCCTGGTTCTGTCCTCCATGGTGCCAGCACCAGTTTTTGAGCAGTGGCACAACAATCTACATCAGAGGATGGGTCCAGCTGAGAAAAACAATCCAATGATGGAGGAAAAAAAGAAAAAAAAAAAGAAAAAGGAAGTATTTTTTCCAGCTCCTCAGGTGCCCCGATGGTACAGGGAGAGAAAAGGGCCCCTTCAGCTATCAATGCCACTGATGGAAGGCTACATACAATGAGTCTCCAAGTCTCAAACAAAATAGAACCTTGAAAGCCAGGGACTGCAGCACAGCTACTGCAGCAGCAGCCTGGAGTCATGGAGCCTCAACAGAGCAGCTGGAAGGTTTTGCTTGGCTTTATCAAGAGCCATTTTCTCCTCTGCATAAGGATGACAAATCAAGAAAACTAGCCCATCCTAGGCATCAACAGGACATTCACCGACACACACTAATTGTTAACTGCCTTTTCACATGTCAAATTCACACCTTATTCATGCAGGAGCCAAAGCACAGAATACATTTTGAAATCAGAAAAAATTGCTTCTCTCAATGATATCCCAGCTCACAACTATGTGCTTTACATGTCTTGACTCCACCGTTACCAGGAAGGAGAGTTACTCCTTACTTAAAACTGTACTGGACAGGAGATGATGGTCAGTAAAAGTCAAAGTTTAGGACCTAGTGACTCTTATGGGCAACCTAACTTTTGGAGAAGAACAAGGTGGATAGAAGTATATACCTTTGAACCACCTCTCGTGGAGCTTGGATCTCACCTGAGCAGCAATATACACACATCCATATAAACATGCAGTGCTTTTGTTAAGGTATGTTTGCTTTATCATTATTTTTCTTTCCAGTATCTCACTACAGCTGAGGCTCATTCTAGACTCATACCTGAAAAACAAGGCAGACTTATGGGTGCTGCTTTCAAGGCCATGGAAAAAAAAAAGATGAGCATGTTAAAGGAAATGCAAGAGATTCCATACACATATAGAGTGCTTTCCCCTCTCATTTTGTAGGGATTCTCATGACCTTGCAGTGCTGTAATCAAGAAATTCATTTCACACTTGATGGTCTGGTTCTGCACAGCTCTACTCACACACCTGCACTGCAAATAAAAATGCTTAACCAGCATTTTAGTCGCTAGATGAATGTTTTTCCTTTTCTGAGCTTAAACAGGGATTTAGCACGATTTACAGAGAGCAGCTGCATTTCGCAGAAAAGCATTAAATACGTAGAACTGCTAATGTGCAGAGGAGCCCTGTGACTTACTTTTAGAGGTCTGCAGGGTTTGGGATAAAGGAAGTTACAAGCATTTTGGAGAAGACTCCTGATGAGAAGAGGAACAGATCACAGTGTGATGAAATAGGGGCAGATCCCCATAGGAAGAAGCAAGCCTGAAGACAGCCTCAGAAGCAACACCAGACATTTGCACCTGACATGGAAAGACCAGTGAAGAAAACTCTTACTTGAGTCCAGCAGATGACTTTAACAAAGGTTTAGCATGCAAGGAGGCCCAAACTTCTCCTTTGTGGGAAGATACACACCGGGCTGGAACTTTGTTAGAACAGATCCTCCACTAGGACTCCATTGCAGAAGCCAGCTCTGTCCCAGCATAGCAAAGAAACTGGCTCTGAACACTTACAGAAGGATTTGCCTACATGAATAAATCTGTCTGCAAAGCTGTGCAATGCCTTACCTTTCACCCTCACCTTCTTTCAAGTCAGTGAAAAACAGGCAAGAGAGGTCCCTTCTCTCTCCAAAGAGAGACTTAAAGCAGCTCGGGTGAACTGTGCCCTAATATTTCCTCTTCTCTCCGCTGATCAAGCAAGCCTGGGGCAAATTCCTCCATCACCTGCAGGTGTGTAACCACAGGAATCTCACCACCACCACCTGTGTGGCTCCCAGCAGACGTTTTATCCTGTTCCTAGATTTTTAGTCCTGCAATGCTGGTGGTTCCTGGCTGTTTTAGCTGGCAGCCCTACCTACCCACTAAGTGCAGAGTGAACCTGCAGCTGCAACAAGCAGAGAGAGGGAAGCGTTTGGTGCAAGCAGTCAGTGCTCTCTCCCTTCCAAGGTGGCTTTTGTCACCTATTTGCCTGTCTGATTTCACAGTTGCCACAGGCATAGTGTCAGTTTGCAACAGGCTGCAGGGACAAGGAAGGGCTGATTTTTGAGCCCCAACACAAGTCTCAGCTTCTGCAGTACCTCACCTCGTGGGTGGCCAGCCCATGCCGAGGGGAAGAGTTGGGACTGGCTGTGGAGTGGGAGGCATGGGGGGACCAGCACAGGCCTGATGCTGTTTCAGCACCGAGGCAGGGGACAGATAGAGTGGGGGGCTGACACCATACATCCCATAATGCTTTGTGCAAGAAGCAAGAGACAAATGTAGGGCAGGGGAGGTAGCGTGCGACCCCCCCTCTCTTCAAGCTGATCCTGTGCCATGGGATGTCGGGGTATGGCAGCTGAGCCGGGCTTAGCTGCCTCCCGGGATTTAGTGTCAGTGCGGCAGCATGGGCAGAAATTAGCAGGGCTGAGGATTTTCTTTTGGCAGATGCCAG
The DNA here is from genome assembly GCA_013397055.1 of Pachycephala philippinensis. Classification (NCBI taxonomy): domain Eukaryota; kingdom Metazoa; phylum Chordata; class Aves; order Passeriformes; genus Pachycephala; species Pachycephala philippinensis. The sequence goes on from VWZT01004626.1 coordinate 14,244, forward strand.
GAGAACTGGAGCAGCTCAGGGAAGAGAAGTGATGAAGGGTTCCTTTCCCTCCACCCATTTCTTCAATGGGAAAATGAAATCTCAGCATTTGGAAACGGAAATTTTGATTTTTAGCGGTATGTAGGGAACTGAAGGCAGAGGAAATGCTGATTAAAAAGCCAACCATTAACGTGCTTGTTCTTTATGTAGCGATGATTGCCCTGCCGGCGGCGTGAAGATACATGCTTCCAATTGTAAAGGGCTCACGGCCATCAGGGAGCCGACAATATTCTTATCAGCAACAGACGGTACAGTTACTGAAAATCCTCTCCAGTAATGACCGACTTTGCTGTGCTCCGGTCGAAAGAGCGATGAGCACAAAATCCACACACAAAATAGGGCTTTTAATTATTCACGGCTCCGTATTCTCCAGAGCTATGCAAACCCGAATCACTAGCTTTGTAGATCTCCAATGCTGAAAACCCCCACAGCTGAATGAAGCCAAGGTCGCCGTGACCTTCCTCCCCCTTCCCGAGGCTGCACAGCACCACGCCATCCCCTTCCCTTCAGTGTGAAACCCCGGGGCTCCTCTCGGGTGACTCCCCGGAGCCGCGGCTGTGCCAGGCGCGCCTCCGTACGCACGGGTTCACCCGCCACCTAGTGGGGCTTCCCCATCCCTGCGGCTGCCTCCGCTTTATCCCGCTCCCAGGCGGGGAGCGGGGCAATGCCCGGAGGGGTGTGAGCCCCGGGGAAGCCTGCACGGAGCGGGTGCGCACCGGGGCCGCGGCTGTGTTCCCGCACAGCGGGTGTGCACCGGCGGGGTGCCTGAGCACCGGGAGGGGGCTGCGTCTTCTGGAGGGGGACGGGAATAGTAGGAAGGGGTGTGTGCACCGACCGGGGAGAGTGCAAGTTCAGGAGGTAGGGGGCA
>VWZT01004626.1:15624-38036 GCA_013397055.1 Pachycephala philippinensis
GGGGGAGCGGGGGAGCCGCCTCCCGCCGGGAACACGCGTGTCGGGACCGGGCCGTGCCTCTCTGGTGGCCGGGAGCCGCCAGCCCGGGCTGGGTGGGCGCAGAGGGACACGGTGCGCGCTGCCCCGGCCGCAGAGCCTCCACTGCTGCAGGTTGCGGCAGCTGCCATCCAATCCACCGCTTCCTTTTTTTTTTTTTCTTCCGTGTATGAGTCTGCGGCCCCAGGGGGAGCGGGGGAGCCGCCTCCCGCCGGGAACACGCGTGTCGGGACCGGGCCGTGCCTCTCTGGTGGCCGGGAGCCGCCAGCCCGGGCTGGGTGGGCGCAGAGGGACACGGTGCGCGCTGCCCCGGCCGCAGAGCCTCCACTGCTGCAGGTTGCGGCAGCTGCCATCCAATCCACCGATTCCTTTTTTTTTTTTCCATCCGTGTATGAGTCTGCGGCACCAGAGTGAGCGGCCTTGGCACGCTGTGTGCTATCAAGAGTGAATTATTTAATATCCTTGTCCTGGCTGTGGGTGCGAGGCAGGGGCAGCACATGCGGCACCTGTCGAGTGGAGTTTCAAGTGACCTCCTCTCTATCAACCTGTGACACTGCTGTGCTGTGGGTGCGGTGGCCGGCATGCCAGGCACATGCATCTTACCTGAAGGTGAGGGCAGTCCTCATCATATCTGGCATCTTTTAGCCCCCACATTCCAAAAAGTTCTGGCCTGGGAAATCCAGGGTTGTCTCACAGATGGCTGTGCTTGATCTGACTGACCCTAAAGGGCACCACTCTTTAGGGATGCCTCCTTTTCCATCACAGTGTGCTACAGCTACTGCAATAGCTGAAATCCTGAATCTTAATGACAGCTTGCAAACTCCCATGTCCCTACTAAAAAGATTAAAAATACACGGCCTAATGTGTCCTAGCACCTTCACAGCTCTGACAGCTGTATCGTGCTGGTTACTCATCATCACCCACCAGTGGCTGATGCAGCTCCAGCTGGTGAACTGCTGATGTGCTTGTTAACCAGGTTTTAAAAGCAACATGCTGAGCTGCTCAATCTCACCTTACGTCTCCTGTTTCAGTTGTAAAGGCCACAGAATTATTAATGATCTGTGTGCTGATCTCCATTTCAGGCAGTGTGTCCTGAGTTTGTATTGTCAGGCACTTCCATGAGTCTACACCGATTTCTCCATGGCCATATATAAAAAAAGGTTGCTCACAAGACTGATGTTTGAAAAACAGTACTAGCATCTTTTCTTCTTCACGATAACTTCTCTTTCAAATAACACTGTTTTAGTTGACCCTGGTGGCACCGTTTTCTCTACACACTGAGTTAAATCCTTTCCACTTTAAGCAATAATTTTATGGGGTACTGTATAATATGATTTCTTTATGTGTAATTAGTGCCTTATCCTTAGGAAGTCAGTTAGTAAAAATGTAGTCAGAGAGGATTTACTTTGCATAAAGTGTAATAGTTTATTCCACTTTCCGTTTGGTCTCCTTGTCACTCATTTCTTCTGAGTCTTGCTCTAATCTTCTGTGTAGCGTTGGGGCCCAGCTGACAGCTCTAAGTTATCTTAGTGATTCCCACACTCCTTTTGGGATTTTTTGTATATGTGCTTGCTATCTTCACTCTTGAAAGATGTATTACGTGTTTCATAGCTGAAGTTCATAATAACTTGCCATTTCTTTCATTAGTTCTCTCAGTATTCTAGGACAGAGGCTGCCTGAGTCACCTGACTTTTCTTCTAGTGAGTTGTCTCAGTTTTGCTGTCTTTTTTTCTTATATATTTTTTTTTTCTTAAGGTGCTTTCCTTATTTCCATTACTAATTTCCCATGCTTTGTTACTGAGAACCGATACTGTTGCTTGGCACGGGTCTATAGGTTACTCTTTATCCTTGCAGTCTAGTGCACCTTCCTTTTTCTTTGTGTCTTCTGGTGTCTTTTGTTACTTCATCTTAAACTTCTGAGCCAGCTGTGGCCCAGCTAGCCTTTTGGTCCATGTTCCTCTCTATCCATGCCATCTATCCACTGGGTTGCGCGTTTCCTTGCTAGTAAGCGCCTTTCATATTATTTATATATACTGTTCTTGCTTCTGTGATCCTACGTAAGGTATATTATTTTGAGGAAGGCCTATAGACCTTTTTCACCTTTGGTTCAAAGGGGAAAGTCAATAATAAACTTCTGGCTTTGAATAATTATGTGCTTACTCTTCACCTGAGCTTCTGAGAAAAGAAATACATCTTTCTGAAATCTCACACCTTAGTATTTAGGCTGGCTTTTGTCAGTCCAGCAATTTAGGTCAATGCATGGTCACTTAATCCAAATCTATTTATTTATTTATTTATTTATTTATTTATCCTGAGACCAGTGGATCTGCAAGATCATCAACAAGCATCCCTGTATCTTTGTTTCACAAAGTGCTTGATAAGGAAATCTGTGTTCCACCTCAGCTAGAAATACCCAGATTTTCTGTTATTGGTGTTTAGTTTTCCTCTGGGAATTTAAATCCTTGTTACTCCCACAAAATCTGTAATTGCAGAGATGCTATTCACAGCCAAGTCTGACTTGTAGTTGTACTTCCAAGGTAGCCTTTTTAACCATCCTGACATGTGGTAACCTTCAGGCAGGCAGTGTTTCTCCCCTCCCCTCCCCTTCCTGATGCTTGTCACCATTTTTTCTGTGCAGTTTCTTGTCTTCACAGGCACTAACAGGAGTAGCATGCGATGCCATTTGCACATAACTATTTTCATTTTTTATACTTGCCAGTCGCATTCCATCATCTGCCGTGTGTTCCTGAAATGTCAGGTTTCCTGCCCTGGAGCAGGAGTTTCAGTGCTGCTGTGCATCAGTGCATACATTCTCCTTTTGTTTTCTTTATAGCTTGGTAGGGGTCCTAGCCACAACAGCTGCATTTCGTGTGTTGGCTCTATCTCCTTCCTTACTTCCGATTTTTTTTTTCTTTTCTGTTGCTGAAGACACACATGCCTCATTCCTATTCCTCTTTCTACATATCTGTCTGTATCTGCTTGTATGAGGTACAGGTGTTTCCCATCACCCTGCCTGATTGCTTTGGCACAAGATGTGTCTCACTAGTCAATAAACCCAAATTCTAAGATTGTTTCCTGTAGGATGCTGGAGGCCAGTTCTTGAGGAAGTCCTTGTCCATTAGTGCCTCCCTCATCTGCATATCCTGAAATCACAGTACTTTGGGCTGCAGTACTGATTAGTGCCATGTCTTCAATCTTCTTTCTGTAGGGACTGGCAGACTCTCGGTGAAGATCACATCAACCTCTTTGAGTATTTCTTGGCTGGGCACTGTTCATTTCCACCACCTCTTTTGCAGCATGAATAGTCTACAAACTTACACCTAACACTTGTTCTGCCCCTTCTGCTCCCACTGGGCTCCTCTTCAAGCTTTGATTTGGGCCTTTGCCCTGTACATGAAGTTCTAGAAGCAGATCTGTGCTGCTGTAGTTTTCTCCTGGCACTCAGCACGTCCCAGACAATGGCTGTCAAGGATGCTTTTCCTCCACTTTGAAGAGCCAGTGGAACAGGGGTTATTAACCAGGCTGCATGGGAAGCAGACCTGCCGGAGGGCGTTTTAGGTAAGCCTTGTCCTTTGCAGTTTTCTGCTTTATGCTGAAGTTGCAGATGGTCTTCCACAGAGGCATAAGATCTGCCCTCTTTTGTCCTTTCCACAAGAGTGCACATGTCCAACTGAATCCTCAGGAAGCGGGGACAGAAAAGGTCCCACTGCCCCTCAGAGCCGGGGCACAGCCCTGGCAGCAGAGGTCCTTGGCACAGGCAGCCCAGAGGGATTCACAGATTCACACTGTTCCTGGGAACTGGAACAGCATCCCAGAGACTCTATAGGCAAACATAATTAAGGAGTTGAGTTTTGACACTGCAGTGCACTGTATAGTTTTGTTAGCTAGGATAATGGTATTAATTAGTCCAGAATTAGCATTGCATTCATTTAGAGCATGATGATGAAGCACTAGTGCTTACAAAACATGCTGCTTTATACCACAAAAATCTAGTGCCAGGTGCTAATTTTTGCAATCAGAGCACCACACTGCATTATATCAGCATTTTGTAGTGCCAAGTCTTAAAAGGCAAATGAGTCCTTGCATTTCAGAAGCAGCTCTGCTTACTGAGTCAGGAAACTGGTAACCTGATAGAATGGAAAATAATAATAAATTCATTTGCATAATGGAACTGCCTCAAAGGAGTTATTTAACTACATATATATGGGTTTTCTGTAGTTAAATATTTAGTTTCCTATTTAGAAAGGATTGAGATCTTAGAAGCCCTAGTGTCTCTATTTTGAAGTTTTAAAAATTCAGATAATATTTTTGAATATTCAGCAGAACAGCCTGATTTGTGTCTGGGATCATTAGCTCCCAGCACATTCCCTGACAAGAATATCTCCTGACCCAAATACTATTTTTTGTCCTCTATTTTACACAACTCAATTTAAATTCAGTGCCTAATTTTCCTATATGGTGCTTACATTTTTCAAAAAGTTTAATTTCAGTAATATATAAAGAGAGACACAGATTTGCTATATAACTGTGGTAAAATCTAAGTAGGATGCCATTTTATTTATAAAACACTTCTTGGTGTTATCTCTTCTGCTCTGATAATTAAGTCTTCCTGTCCCACTGGACAGGTTTTTTTGTCACTGTTAATTAGCTCTGTCATGGAAAGCAGCTCTTAATTTTGTAGCATCTCTCTCTAGGTACTTGTCATTACAGTAGCCTGGAACTTGTGCTTGGCTTCATGTTCAGCCAAGGCCCTCCAGCCTCTTGGAGCATTCATGGACACTGTGAATAAAGGTTAAAGGAAACAAAATGGACAGCAAGCTTAGACAGAACTGGTGCATAGCTTTTTGGGGCCTTTTAAGGGGCTCATAATAAAACAGAACTTAGTTAATTGGGGCCAAATCACTTTCTTGTGTGCTTTCTCTCTGATATTTTACACAGCACAGATTTACCAGCTCTGAATTTCAGTGCTAAGAGTCCAGTACAGTCTGTGGTTTCACTTGCAATGTAAGATATTTAAGAAGTGTCCAAAAATCCACTAAAAGCACTGCAAGGCTTTCCAGTGACTAATGGTGTCTTGCGTCAGGTCAAAAACTAGTTGACAGTCACCAATCTTACACTGTTCACTTCTGTGACGTGCTAAGTCTTGCCCAACACCCCAATGCTCAGGGAATTGTTCTGCTGTTCCTTTATAACTGCACCCAGCACAGCAGGAGTGGAGAACATCATCTTAGAAATCTGCATGATGCAGCTTTTTAAAAGGCTTGCTCAAATAGCTTCATCACTTCTATATAAAAATAAACTATGGCTGACTACTCTGTTTTGTGTTTTAGCCAGCAAGACGAAAAAGCAGATATTTGTCAGCTACAATCTTCAAAACACAGACAGCAACTTCACCTTACTCATAGAGAACAGGATCAAAGAAGAAATGACAGCTTTTCCAGAGAAGTTCTGACTGTGCATCACTGTAAAAGAAGATGAAGGTTTTGTTTCAGAAAAACTGATTGCAATTTTCACACTGACATTAAGTTAGTATATTTCTTTTGTATTATTTTGATTGAATTTGTGGTTGTTATTAAATATAGATACATTTGGCTTGGATTTTTTTTTCAAACAGAATTTGAATTTTCAATTTCAAAGCAAATTTTTTTTTTGCTACCCTGCTAAGTAGGATAGCAAATGGATGCTGCAATAGATGACCATCATTGTAAAAGTGCATGTGGTGTCTGGCCTCCATGCAGGACTGGGATCTGATGGGAAATCAGTTTCAAATGCTATCTGTACAATTAATCTACCATGTACTAGCGCTGAACATAGCATAGCAGCTTTTAGTGTTCAAATAAACCCCACATTTTTGTATGGTAAAGCTGTGACATGAGTGTTATTTTTCTCCTTTTAGCCCCTCTTGGTTGTAGTACTGGTGCTGAACACTGGATTTCCTTCCATCCCTTGGGCACTAAGAACACTAGAAGGGTTTCACAAAGGGTAATTTTTGCATCCCTGAGGACTACATAGAAGGAAAAAGCACCAGCTGAGTTGTGGGGCAATAGATAAACCTGTCAGGCTGCTAGAAGAGCATCACATGTAAATTGAGCATATACATAAAATCAGAGAAGTCTGCTACCATGACCACCAGTGAAAAACATCCTGCTGCTACATCTTGGGACTTGCTTTCAGGTAGGATGGGTATCCTTTCAAAGGCAGTTCCATGGGCTATTTTGTTTAATGAGATGGCAGCTAGGAGTTAACTACCCACGTTATTTTTTTTTTTTTCATTCCGAGTTGAGCTTTGGCTCGAGCTCAAGCATCAGCTTCTGGTGCAAACCAAAACTGCTACTGCTGCTGCTAGACAACTGTCCTAAGCACCTACAGAAAAGTGATGAGTTTACCTTGCTGTGGTGCCACAATCAGCAATTAAAAGCTAACTGGGAGGCTGCTGCTGTAGAAAGCTCAACTGCCGCTGATTCTCTTGTCCAAAAGGGTTTGAACCCCCAGTGGCTTCAATGTCTCAGATGTGGTGTGGGTGCAGAGGGCCCCTCCTTACCTGGTGGGAACAGCTGCCTCTCCTTGGCCGCAGTTCAAGATCAGAATAGCAAAAAGCAACTGTTGAAGGGTATTTTCTTTTTAATTTACACCACCCAGGAAACAGAGTGAACTATGCTTCTGTAATTGACTATAAAGGATAATTAGTTGCAAATCAATGTGCTGTTTTAATTAGCCTGATTTACAAACAGCTCATTCTGTTTGTAGAGCAGGGTAGGGCTGTTTGCTGAGGCATCAGCTGCTGCTGGGTGTTTGAGAAGTCACTGCAAGGGAGCCAGACCAGGGAGAGCAAACTGATGGGACGTCATTTTATTCTGTACATTTACATACAAAGTTCTTCTCAGTAGGTACAACAGATGTAACATCATGCAGACATTTAGCTTGTAAGACTGTTTTCAGTACTTGATTTAAGCTTGTGCTATGAGGAAGCACCACCAGACTATTCATGATCAAAACATACAGTAACACGATTCTTTAAAACTTCATCAGAAACTGAAATGGGGAGGGAGATCTCGCCCACTAGACAAAACACACCGTACTCCTTTCCCGAAACGTTTTACACAATACATTTAAAATGAGGTTTGTAATTTCATTTTTTTCTTAAAAAATAAAATAAAATAAAAAAAAGTTGCAGTGGGGGAGATCATCCCCCCACTCAATAGTGTTGTCTTATGTGCCAGCTACAGGCGCAACTTGACTTGACATTCACAGAGTTCAGTTAATGGCACTTCTGCTTCCAATTTGGTGACCAGTGAAGTGTTTGGCTCCAGGAAGTGGCAACGGTTAAGTAAAATACTTCCACTAAAAAGAATGACAACAAAAAAAGCCTGCTCAGTGAAACCCAAAAGTAAATCACACAACCCCCTTTCAGAGTGGCCACAAAACACTCGCAAACAGGCGACTGTCGCTATCCGTTTGCAGTGTGTCTGGCAACAAAAGCAGTACTGAAACCTTAACAGGGGGACAAAACCCCCAAGATCAAGCATAATGTCACTTCACATTTTTGTTTGAACTTACAAAGATGGAGAAAGCCCTTAAATGGTAAACCCAAAGAAAAATCTACTGATGGGCTTAGAGGTTACTGAAGGTTCACAGAAAAAGGCCAAAAACAGACAAGACAGCTTGGACTGCTTCCCCTGTTGTGGTGGCCAGAAAGAGCCGCCTGAGAAAAGCCTTTCCTGGTGATGGCTGCAGAGGAGACATGGCCGAGGAGCCAATGGTGCAGCAGGCTGGGACCCCAGCAGAGAGCCCTGTCCTGCTGCAGGACTAGACAAGGCAGGGCAAGCATCCCCACGCTTCCTTTCTGCCCTGCTGCATCACCTGTTACCTGACTCCTCCACACAAGATAGGTTTAGTGAAAGCTTTCCAACTCTGTGAGCATGTGTGGAAGAACATAATCATCACAGAAGTGTTCATGTTTTCAGGAAAAGGAGCAAAACTGGAACTGCCAAGGCAGGAAATTCATTTTTGCTTTATTGTCGTGACGGAGGCAGAGGGCCAGACCAACTGGAGAAGCTGGGGCTCCCTTCATTGCAGATCAGTACCGACTACCTGGTTGCAAGCAAAAAACCAAAAAAGCAGCAAATCAAATCAACTTCATAGGATCTTTTTCTTTAAAAAAAAAAAAGAAAATTGCTGCATGTTCCTGTCACCTAGTGTATTTACTATCTAAATGTTGATATGTTTAAACACCTATGCTTTTCCCTGTGCCCGTCTGTCATCGGAGAGCAACCACCAGAATAGGAAACGATAAAGCGCTGTGGACAACAGCGGTGAGCTCACCAGGACCACTGACAGTGCTGGAAGCAGCCGGGTTTATAGGCTTGTGGATGGTCTACAAGAGCTGTACCGCAGCTTGAGCACACGGGCCACGAAGAAGACCACGAAGGAAGGAGCCACTGGCTCCACGGCACGATGGATGGCAGGAGCTGCTTTCTGCCTCTGCGCTTGCACCTTCTCCGCTCTCAGGCCCTTTTTCTCTTCCCCGAAGCCTTGTTTTGCTTCTTCAACTTTTTGTCGTGAACCCATTTTTTCGTCCCCGAATGTGTGTGGCTTGCAACAAGCATCTCGCATCGAAGGCAAAAGGTATTGCACAAATTTGGCACGTGAATACTGCACGAGTGGGGAAGGGCTGGGTTCTTTCCTCAGGTGAACACAGACTGCAAAGGTCTCGGCACAGAACAAAAAGAAGCAGCTGCACTCAAGCCTGACAATAAAACTTGAGTGTAAGGAAGATCAGGCTCTTGCTGTCACAGCAAGTCTAGCAAAGCTGAAAAAACCAGTAGTGTAACTCTGGGCGAAACTACCATCAACTGGTCCAGTGTTTCTTACCAGGCTCAAGAAGAACCCAAATCCTCTGTAGAAATTAGCAGCTTTAGGACAACATTGTTACTCTGAACACAACCACCTCTGTCGCTTCTGCAGGTCTACCTGTCCCCTTGCATCCGTCAGCGTCTGAGGCTGTGCTACTTTACTGCATGGCCTGCCGGGGAGCATGGATCTCTGATTTATTGGGGACTGTAAGAGGACATCGGCAGCCTAATGGAGGATGGAAATCGTTAGGTACAGTAGTTAATCGACAATATATACAGCAAGGGAGGAAGGGGAAGAAGGGAAGGTAGAGGAGGAAAGTGCAAACGAGCACTTCCCCTGCATATGAATGCAAGATGTACATCAAACAAAGTGGCAATCATACGGACACTCAGTACAACATTGACATCCTGCTGCTCTGTTTGAACGGCTGCACTACCGAGCAATCACTAATGGATGGCCTGAGTGAGAAAGGAGAACGGGGAGGGAGAACAGGGGGGGTTAACTACAATGCAAGAAAGCTGTTTGTTTACAGAGTCCTTGCACTGAACTAGATCCTCACGATATTCTCTTGAGTGAGAACCAAAAGCCAATGGCCAAAGGAGATAGTTGGTTTGGGGGCTGGAGGACAGAAGTCAAGTGGCCACTATCAAAGTGCCATCTGCACAGCAGGAGGTAAACTGGATGTTCACTTTGTGTAGAATTGATCCAATTTAAGTAAACTTTTTTCCTGAACTAAAATCTTACAAGAACAGTAGGGAAAGTGGGGAAATAAGGGTGAGTTCATTGTATATTCTTGGGTCAGAACCAGAGCACATCTCTAAGAGCCCAAGACAGCTCAGTAAGTCATTATTCACAGGCTATAAATTCATTCCTTTCCAACAGTCATTTAAGCAGTTTGTCCATTTAAATTGAAAACCCAAACCCTGGTTCTAAAAACACTTAAGACAATACCAGGACACTCATTTCCCAGGAGCAGAAATCGCAGCTGTGCCGCCTTTTGGAATAAAGGTACAGATCATTGCCCATGCTCCTTACTCTTTATCCCTGCTGGTCTATGCTCTTTTCCTGGAGCAGTCAGAGATCCTGGGCCTCCTGATAATTATAGCCATTCTCAGCAAAATTCATTTTTGCATCATTAGTCAATTCATTTGCATCATCTACATTACTATTAAAGACCAGTGGCAACCACCTAAAATAGATTAATATACTCTTAAAATGCAGAAAGCTGATTCTCATTGAAAAATCAGCTTGTTTGGGTAGGATTTTCTTCAATGCCTTCAGTGAAAACAAAAAAGGACTAATTTAGAAAGTAACTTTTAAGTGCACATGGGCTATAAAGACAAATATAAGCTGCCTAAACTGCAGTCAGAGTTTGAGTCACAACAGGTTTTCTTTGCTTTTTCTTCTTTTTTTTTTTCTTTGTTTTAGTGTATACAAACACAGCAGGCAATCTGGGCACTTGGACTTTCTAGACAGGCAGAAGAATGTTGCACAAGTCTAAGTCAATTCAACTTTGCAGTGGATCCCTCTTTCCTTTAAAGAAACACAAAAACAAAACAGAAAACAACACTCCTCCTCCCCCCATGGTTTCTTTCTTGGAATGGCTGCACCTCTTATAAGATGGCTTCATTTTTGTGATCTATGAAAGGAAAAGGAAATAAAGTGCTTCTTGAGAATAAATCAAAATAAATATACACATTTAATGGCAGGAAAAAAAGAGTTCTGAAGGGCTACTGCCAGCCAGGTCTTTTGTCAAATGAGTCTTTTCCCCCAAAACTTTTTCAAGAGTAATCTGCACAACTGTTGAAGATGCCAAAATTTTCTTTAGTAGCAGAGTTGAATTCCTCTAAGTTTGTGTCTGCTCCATCACTGGTTTGTAAAATCTGTGCAAAACACCTTTGCCCAAAGTGCTACTCCTCCCGCACAACAGCATCAAATAAAATACAAAAGGAAGAGAAGAAATATAAGAACGGGAAATAAAATAATAAAAAAAAAAAAAGGAGAAGGAAAAAAATCCACCCAGTTACATCTACTTCATCCCGTTGGCAGTGGTGTTCTCCGAGATCCCGTCACTCACAGCTGCTGAGTCATGGAGGCCAGAGTAATCCTTGAGTTCAGAGTTTGTCAGGAGCAGGGGCTGCTCCCCCTTCTTGTGCGGCAGGAGGGGCTGCCGGGTGTAATGTTCCCCATCCGGGATGTTCTCCGGCAGGTTCTGGTTCTTGCTCTCTGGCAGCAGCAGGATGCAGATGATGCAGATGAGTGTGCAGCAGGCGAAGATGACGTGGTGGAGGAAGTAGCCTTTCTGGTTGTGGAGCTCCATGATGGGGGCGGTCAGGCGGCCAAAGCCCGCGCTGGCCAGGACCAGCCCCAGCCCACCTCCCCTGCAAACACAAGCAGAGGGGGAAATAATTACACTCAGGTATCATTTCACACCCATTTAACTGCCCCCACATAAGAAGAAGAGATGCTTTACCACGTGAGTGTGTAGACAGCACTCTAAAGTACTCCCAGTTCCAAGTATTCCGACATTCAGTGAAGGAAAACCAGATTTTGCTTAGCATGCCCCTCTTCTCCACTTAGACAAGACACACCAAGGAGCAGTAAGTACAGAAGTCAATTTTGGCTGCCTCTAAAATATCTGGCACCATTCAGTAGTGGAGGCAAGAGATTAGACTTTACAAGCCACTGCCTTGATCCATTATACCAAACACTGAGCGCTGAAATATTTTCTACATAAAATCATGTTGTGGCTGGAACTTCTCAACACACTGATGATGTAATAAAATGCATAATTTTCAGAAAAAAGAAAGTGTGAAAATAGATTCATCTTCCTCCAGCTAGAGGCACAGAAGCTGCTTGTGAAAGCCCAATTCAGTGCTCTCTGCTGATGCTTGGCTATGCAAGCAAACTCTCTTGCAGTTCCTTGTCTTGCTAATCAGCATCTCTCCAGGCCCCAGTGCAGGCAGGCCTGGCACACCTCAAAATCCCGGGTCTGTCTCTGCTGGGTGACCCCACACAGAGGTGGCACTGCAGATGTTTCTCTGGGGCAGGACATTCACTCCCGCTGTGGCACGACTGAGGTCTCCTGCCAGCAGAGTATCACCCTTAAATTACTCATTGTAACAAAATCTGTGAGAGTGGCACCTTGTCCTTAATTTTCCAAAGACCCTGCTGCCTGCAGAGGGAGAGCTCCTGGAAGTTTAATCACCGGCACCCTGCTTCCCTACCAAACCTGGGCAGGAAACACACTTCCTACACTTCCTCTGGGAGATGGCATCTAGTCTCAAACCCTCTGGAGATCAGAGGGGCTCAGGTGTTCAGTTCCTGGCCCAATGCAGAGCTGTTATTATCAACAAAAAATGGCCCTTAGAGAAGACAACTTGCAGAAGGCAAATGGACTGCTTTACGTCAAATACTTGGGAAAAACCAGTTTCACTGACTATTAAGCCTGCTAGAAACCACTGTACATAAACCTACAAATGCCAAATTCACTCAGCCAACCACCATGTAAAAGCTAATCTTCACTCAATCCTTTCCAAAATCCACTGCTGCTTACTTGACAGCAGAAGGACAGCAAACACAGGTTTCAAAAGATGCTCTTGGGACACTGACTGGATCAAAAATTCACATATGTATGTTCCAGTTCTTCAGACTCAGCAGAGCGTCTTTCACAGACAACAGCGACTTCCCCAAATGCTGCAAAAGCCCTTATTAAAAACTTGCCAGCTTTCCGATGGCAATTTAGAAACCCAGCTGAATGCAGCTATTGTGCAACTGGCCTCCCTGCAACTTCATTAATACACTCACATGAGTAATCGACACAACCAGTCCTAAATGCATGGCAAATCTCTCTCCAAGCGGGCTCTGGGGCAACAAAAGCCTGGCTCATTTACATCAGTGATTGCTATGGCTAAATTGTATCTCAAGCCCCCTGAGAAGGACCTGAGGTGAGTTTTAAATGCTGCTGGAGAAGGACATCAAGCAAGCTGAAAGAAAATGGGAAAAGGCAACAACAAAGACGGCTCTGTCATTTATGGGTCAAGTAGCTTCAGATTTGCAGGGGGGAAAAAGAAGTTTTTCCATATGACGTCAGTAATTAGACTAGGCATTACTTTTTCCAGTGCCATCAAAACCTGGCAGAAGGCGGCTTGAAAATACATTTCGGTAAGTATCCTAACTACACTGCAGATGTGGAAATGTGACAGGGGAAAAAAAAAAGAGAAAACTGAAAATACTGTCGGGAATTTTTTGTTGTTTCCGTGCACATCAGGAAAACAGCAAGAGAGGCAGCACCTTCATGATTCACACTGTTTTTGCAGGTTACAAGGGGCAGCAGGTGGAAAAGAAAAACATTCTGAGTGCTTTGGGGCATTGCTCCTCCTCAGCACGAGGTCCTCCATGGTAGAGGCCAGCGTCTGTACTTCAAACACTCTCCAGATGCAGAGTGGAGCCTGGAGAGGGAGTGCGAGGGCTGCTGGCACCCACAGAGAGTCCCAGCTTTCTCCCTCGCCCCTCTGCCTACCAGGGCTGCTGTGGGGGCTCTCCCATGGCATGGCCCCATGGATGATCCATCAGGGCCACTTCCCAACCCCTGCTCACCCACTGACAGCGGGGAGGGATGGTTTGCATGAGGTTCATGGTCCCAATGTGGGCAAATCGCAAAGGGACCTCGGTTCAAAATTTTGTCCTCAGAAAGGTCCTGCTTGTTCATGTGGTAGAATTTCCTTGCTTGCTACCTCAGTGTTTTTCCAGAGAGCAGCAAGACATCCTCACTGACGTCCTAAGGGAAAGGCCTTCTCAGTACTCCTCAGGAGAGTGGAGAATTGTTAATCCTGTCTTCGGACAGCCATGACTGCATTGAGCAAATGGGTGAACACACAGCATGGCTCAGAGTACAAGAGAGCCAGAGAGATGCCCAGGCTAAAGGAGACTTTGGGAGAGCACCTGCTCCAGCCTCCTGCCCTGAAATTAGACCAGGTTTTCCAGGCTTTGCCCAATCAGTTCAGTCACTTCTTGAAGTCAATCCCTGAAAACTTTCTCAGTTTTTCCCTGCCTATACATAAGTGACATTTTGTGCACTCAGTCCCCTATGCCAGAGATTCAGTAACACATAGATACCCTTGGCCTCATGGAGCAAGGCACCACCTTTGAGAAGCCAGGCCTTGTTCAGGTCCCAGTAACCAGCCCTGCATCCCACGGTGTTGAGGAACACATTCAGTGCAGGTAGCTGGGTGTGCAAGATGCTGTCAGCTGCAGATTGAGCTCTGGGGGGAGGGACCCCACGGCAAGAGGCTGTGAACGGGTGCGGGCCCTCTCTGTGAATGTGACTGCTGAGTGGCTCCTGGGTGGTCAGACAGGAAAATTTCCTCAACAACTGGAAATTTGGCTTGAGGCAGCTATTGATGGGAAAAGACCCCAATTCAGCCATTGCTGCCCACTCTTAATTCCTCTGGCTATGTGGGTACAAAAGCAGGACACTGAGAGAAAAAACCAGAACCATCTTCCACTTTATATTGACTGAGTACGTGGAGGATGAGGAGAGGACATGCTGTATTTTGTTCAGCCTGTTCCTATCTAGTAGACATGCAGGCTGTAGTGGTGTGAAGATTATTCCACACGGATTGTCAGTGACACCTGGTGCTTTAATCCAGCATTTGGATAAAGGTCTGTACTGAAGTCCCGGGTGTAAAGAAGGGTAACTCCTGGTGAAGCCCCCCTGCCTACTGCCAGGAGACCAGGATGCAGTGCACAGATCTGAAGGACTCCTCTGTGACACATGACAGTGTGGAACGTTCGTGTTGCTGGAGCAGGTGGCACCTCTTGGTGATGAAGATCTGGCTGTTCTCCTCCTATACTACTGGAACTGGTCATCTCAACACCGGAGCAGCAGAGATGGATGGGTGCTGTGGGCTTGCTATTATGCCACTGCTACCCAGGGTAATGGCAGTGCTGTTTTCTGCCCTCAGGGATGGGGGATTGCAGATAATAGATTTGATCAGGGAAACCCCAGAAACAACCCCAGTGCTCTCATTGCCTCCCTTTTTTCTTACGGTTCCTCAAGATCCAACCAAAAGCATATCAGTATCATAGAGTGGTTTGGGTTGGAAGGTACCTTAAAGATCATCTAGTTCCAACCCCAAAATGGACATCCAGGGTGGCATTTTGGAGAGCTGGTTGTGAGGGAGCAGCCAGATCCACCAAAAGACAAGACAGAAGGCAGCTTAATCACACCTCTGCCTGAGACAGATTTATGCAGTCCTGAGCTACACCTCCTAATTACAACCCTGAGTGGATCTTGTCGTGGTGGTAGGATCGCAAGGCAGTGCAGAATGTCATCATTTCTATAAATAAACAGGGACCCTGAGGCATATCTAGCTGTTGTCACTTGCCTGGTGTCACCCAGCAGAGTCAGGGGAAGCAGAATTTCAGCTCCCAGCCAGGATTTTGTCCCCCTCCCTGTAGCAACATAAGTGATTTAAGGGAAAAAAGCTTGCTAAGTTCAGACTGCACATCTGACCCTACTTGGCAGATTCTCTTCTGGCTGACATGGTCAATTCCTTATCTGTGTGTCTTTTAAACAGAGACAAGGAGAAAATTAAAGAGGCATACAAACACCAAACTGATTGACACACACATAAATAAATAGCTGTTAGTGTTTCAGGCTGCTGGATAATCTCACTGCTCACACTGCCTTTTCCTGTGGAAATAATGTTATCCGTAAAATACATCCACAAATTTAGATAGGTTGAAAAAAAAGGCCGTGGAGCAAGGAGACTCTGGCTACTCAGATGACAGTGTTGCAATAATACTTTTGCAAAGTTATTGAAAAGGCATATAATTTGGAGGGGACAAAAAAAATATCCTCTTTCCTCCACTCTCTCTCTCTCCCACCCATATGACCTACATTCCTGGGAAATTCAGTGGAGTCGGAGTGGACTCCTGAATTGCTGTGGCATTGCTGAAAGCATAACCCAGAACACAGAAGCACAAGCGTTGTGCTGTGAAAGGTAACAGTGCATGTATAAAATGACACAAACCCCTGACTATACAAAGATGTGTTATGGGAAACTCTCCAATGAAGATAATTTGTCTGATTTCTCCTATTTCCCAGGATGAAAGTGCTTCTCTTCAGAAAAACTTAGAGCCTCTGCTAAGCTAGATCTGTATGTGAAGAGAAAGACAACTTTATCTGCAATAAAGGTAGAGAGGCAGGCTTGCAGAGGAGCTCTGTGCGCCAAAGCATTTACACCACATGTTTCAACACCTCCCTTCCACCAAAGCACCCTTGCAGTTCTCCTGGTGAACCTGCCCTTTGGAAGCAGGGATTGCTGGCACCTATGTCCTCCTCTGCACACTCATGTAATTTCTCCTTTAGTATCAAGCTGCAGACTCACCCGACCGCTGCTTGAACAAATCCCGTAGAGTTAGTGGAGCAATGACAATGTTCAACCACACAAACTGGTGCAGCTGAGTATTTAAGGCCCTACCACGCTGCAATTCATGTGCTGCCAGGCCTGCTGATCATCACCACGATGGGACACAAGGTGGAGCCATGGAAAACAAAGCATCTCTATGCACAGACACACACTTACTTGAGCAGACTGACTGCAGCAACTATAAAAAGCGGCCCCCAAGTTGCTGTGAGGTCTCCAATTATGTGGGGCTTCCCCTCCCACACAATGTGTTAAGTTACACAGCCCATTAGCAATTAAATGAGGATAATTTTGTCCCCGTCTTTTGAGGGAGGCTCCAATGTCTCACCTGATTACTGTGGGTGTGATTTCAGCACAGAAGAACACGCTGAGGCTTCCAACAGCATGCGAAGAAAACATACCCACGATGGAAAACGCAACGGAGAATTTGTCTTTGACGCTGTCACTCATACCTGGCAAGAGAAATGTGTCCATAAAAAGTAAGAATGAGGTCAAACTTCCAAGGAAGAAAGCAAGTAAAGAGGCTTATATTACTCTTCTCCCTTGACAAGAATTTGAGTAACTTTGTAATACTAATTTAAAACTGGTATTTATAAAACTCATCCCCCAAGCACCTGAGATACACATGGAAAAAAATCATAATGTCATGCCAAAAAATGGCAGTGATCTCTGTATTTTTTATGCTCAGCCACCACAGAAAAGGTAAAATCCATGACAAAACAGATCTTTGGGCAGTCTTTCAGGCACCAGCCTCTTCCCTCTCATGTTTGACAGACAAGTGGAGGCAGGCAGCATTCCTCAAGCTGCCAAATGCCTTGTACTGTGGGGCTTGGGCACTGGAGAGGCTTCCAGGACAAGAGGGGAAAGAACTAGAAGTGCTCCCATCTCTGTGCTAAGCCCCCGCATGTGATCAGTCTGCAAACTCTGTTGTAACTCCCAGCCTGACAGCCTTTCCCTAACAACTCTGGGTGAGAACAGCCAATGCCAAGGACGGTGAAGCACTCACTCCCTAGAGTCAGGGCTGTTTGCTCAATCATTTCACGGCTGGATGGCAGCAAGGTTTCTGGGAGCAAACAGTGTCTGTCAAGCACTTGGAGAAACCCCAGTAAATCTTAACAAGGCTCAAAGAAACTGTCTCTGGCCATGATGACTGTACATCTCTCACTTGACCCCCACTTGCCACCTTCTGTGGGCAGGGATGGGATAGCTGATCAGGGTTGTACAAGCTCAAGTGGCCTGTCCTGGCCAGCAAGGAGGCCACATCACTCACAGAGAATACTGCACCATACAAGGCGAAACACATCATGCCTGACAGGAGCACTGGGGGAAGGACTGGAACTTTGCAGCCAACACTCCCCCACCTTTCTACCACCAAGCCTCAAGGCCTGCCTGAAGAAAGAACTGCTCATCAGAGTGCAGTCCCAAGCAGGCATACTGTCTGGGTTGGATCCAATGAAAATTAACACCTGCTTTTGTTCTTGCTGAATATATCAGCTGTCAGGAAAGCGAAAGGTATTTGGGAGCTCTTCGATTACATCTTCTGAAACATGCTACAGCCTGCTCAGGGCTAAGCCCTTTCTGCAATGGGCCCCAAGTCTGCAGGAGAGAGAAAATTCTGCCAGCTGATGAGGACGTGAGCACAGCACCTTGCAAACCATGGGTCTCTGACCACTCTTGCATAGCAGGTGAGGTACACCACTGACCTCCTCAGGGAGTCATGACTGCTCAGCAGAACAGACCTTGGAAAAGCTGGACAAGACAGGTCCATCAAATCTGACACACAAAGGTAAATTTTGCTCCCCTGGAGTTTGTCACTGAATTGCTGTTACAGTACTTCAGTTTGGGAAAGTATTTTTTGAGGTGTTTAAGTCCCCTTGTCAAAAGTGTCTTTAAGGTGTTTTAATCCCCTTTTATTTTCTGGAAAAAAAAATAAAATCTGAGATTCCTGAACTGGGAATGCTGCTTCTCATTAGGAGACTTTCTGAGAAAGCCTTATCCTGTACCTCAAACCTTGGGGGACCTCTGCACCCTCTCTTGACCTGCAGAGGTGAGCCTAGGTGGAGGGGATGCTACACCAAGAGGCTGCACATAAGTGAGAAGGCCTGCCTGTGAGTGGGGTCTCAAGGCACGGCACAGAAGTGGGGTTTCCCCCTGCACCCCTCTGTGGCAGCAGCTCTGCTCTGGGTGCTTTGGCCCAGGCCTTTTGTATCTATCTGTTCCTGGGAAGTGCTTCCCACAGGATGCAGATTTGTCTATAAACCATACCTGAGTCTGGAAGTTGACTGTATTTTCCAATCACTGGATCCAAGACCACAGAAGTCAGAGAAAGACAAAAAAGAGAAAGGGAGAGAAAACAAGAACATACTGTGTTTATATGTTCATTTATCCAAAAGAAAAGAAAAAGGGTGAATCCCACATGCCACCCTAGCCCCACCTCCCCACTCCCAATTTTTTCCCATGCCAAAACCATCACATCTTTCCCTGGCCACCAGATAGGACACACTGTTTCCAGGCACATCTCAGCTGGAGGACAGCATGGTAATGAGACAGTGATAACAAACCAGCAGCAAAGCATATTTAAAAGCCCCAGAATTACCACTGGGATTAACACAAAGGCCTCTTTGTTGTTAATGAAGGGGGAGAAGAGAAAATGCCCTCCTGCTGCAGGCCTGAGGGAATGGCCAACAGAAGCTTGGGTTAGAGAGCAAAATCTGGGCATCAGTGCTGTCACACTGTTGGGAGACCTATTCCTCTCTAAAACCATGAGCTGATGGTCCATGTGTCACACTAGCCACCAATCCTAACCACACAGGAGCACACGGCAGCACAGGGAAGGGCAGCAGCACAAGCTGGGCACAGCTCTGCTGGTCATCTCTCACCAGGATTCTGTGACTTCCAAAGGTGACACCCTGGAGTTCAGAGGAAGGGTTAAACGTGGTGAGCTTCAAGGTCTGCTGCAGGTTTGTGGCTGGTGGAGAATATCCCCCTCTCTCTCACACCATTCTCAAATTCTGATTTCATTTGACAATTACACCCAAAAAACTAGTGGGGTGCTGTGACAGATTTCATAATAAGCAGGGTCAGTGCTTCTCTCCAAACACTGTCAAGTTCTTCTGAGGAAGAGGTGGGGGGAGTTGAGCTCTCTGAAGTTCGAGGATGCCTTTCACTCCTCTTCTCATGAAGGGTAGAGTCAGAAAGGCTGATGAGGGCACTGCATTGAGAGTGCCAGTGTAGCACCAAGCACCCAAAGCCATGCCTGATCTTAGTTTTAGCAACTTGGTTCACAAAACCACCTAAATCTGTTATGAGAAAGGTTGTAATGAGTCCTACAGCGTGTTCCTTCCCACCTCTCTCACCAAATTTTCGTTGAAAAACTGCAACTAGATTTTTGTGGCTCTGGAGCAGACTAAAGGTTCTGACACACCTCTCAACTAAGCAAGTGTGTGTTTATTACCTCAACAGCCTCAACAAACATCTCCCATCCTTAAAAAAAAGATTAAAATGGGCAAATGTAGTGTAGAGAAACCCTGACGGACACCACCACAAGAACGTGGAGTTCCAGGAGGTTGCACATGTGCACAGTGCAAATCTGCATGTGAATGGGCTAAGTCCATCAACAGACTGGGGATGAGGTGGGGCCACGGGACTTCTCCCACCCTCAGCTGGGATTGCTGGGCATGGTAAATATGTGCTCAAAGGGAATGTAAACATCTGTGCCAAGCTGGGAGCAAACACACACGATGCTGGAGCTTCCTCCATGTCATGAAAGAGGTTCCCTGTTTGCCTCCTACACTCCCACAAATAGCGTGTTTGCTAAAGGTTAACTTAGTAAATGCCTCCAGGAAACACAGTCTGTAAATATGGACAATTCCTGTTGGCTCGCAGCTGCCTTCAGTATGCAGGAATGTGAAAACTTTCCATCCTCAATGCAAAAAGCTCTTTCTTATTAAGGCCCTCAATTATTTCTAAACTTAGAAATGAAAACCAGGAATAACCAGTGTTCTGGTGTTCGTCTCACACTCAGATTGTCCAAAGTATGTCTCAACCCTCTTCCTCCTTCCTTGTGGTGGGGTTTCATGAAACAGAGGTCTTGATTGGCAACTGTGAGAGTGGCAAAGCACATCCCACCTTCCCTCTGCTTCAACATCTCTCTGATTCATCAAGTTCAACCTCCTCAACCAATTAAAAAATGAAGACAATGAAATAAAATCGAAAAAGGAAAGCGAATATTTCTATAGCAGTTTTAATAGCTGAAGCAGCTCAAAAGGGCCAGACAAAAGTTACTGCCCGTAAAGGAAGAGGTGGGACACTCCCATTTTTGTCAGGAACAGCCCATTTGAAATGCAGTGTCACCTCCTAAAGTCATGTGTATTCATTCACATGGACTATACATACACAGTGTGTTAAAAGTAAAGGGCCTTTCAGCTGCATAATTCCATGCTACCTGTATATTACTTACTCACAGCAAGATGCTAAGAGCAGGCAGAGGACATACACCTACTGCTCTAACTTCTGCATGGTTTAGAGGCCACTTGAGAAGCAGACTTGAGTGAGAAAGTTTTCACTTCCCAATTCCTATCCAGCTCTTTCCCTGGGGACTATTTCACTTAAATAAAATCAAAAGCATTTCTTGTTTCCTTGTTTGTTTTCTCAGCGACAACCCCGGACACAGCACCAATGCTGAATAAGCTTCACCATGGGAATCATCCAGAATATAATACCTTTTGTTAATGAGCCTGAGAAACAAGCGTTTGGGGAAACCTTCAAACAAAGTCAGCTTCTTAAACTAGGCAGGTGTTTGACATGACAAATCTGGGAAAGGCAAAGGAAATGCTAGTATTTCCTGGTGCCTTATTTGCATGTCAAGCTTGCGTGGTCCTGAAAAGCTCTCATCTCCAACTTACAGTTGAGAAGGCCCAGCTGCAGAAGTGATGCCAGAGCTGTAAGTATCATGAAGAGCAGGAGTCCTCCTCTCCTCCCCAGAAACCCGACCACAGGGCACATGGCCAGGCAGGATGCCAGTGCAATCCCAGCCATGGTGTAGTAGTCCGCATAGAAGTTGTGGGTAATCGCCATCTTCGCTTCGTGCCCCATCATACTTTTTGCAAAACAGTGGTGTATGCCATAACCAGTCAGCCTGGGGGAAACAGGAGAGGGAAAGAGAGACCATTGCTGAGAGGGCAGAACACACACCGCAGTGTAATTCACTGTAGGGAGACATTAACGCAGGAATAAAACACCTTAAGTTAAGAAACTTATCTCTAGATGCTAACTGTAAAAATAGGTGATGATGAAAAGAAGCAAAAGAAAAAAAATCTGTATTCAACCAAATATTTGCTGGCTTTATTCGCATAGCTGCTGCTCATGGTATGATCATGGCACAGGGAACTTTAGAACTCCTAGTACATGACAGGTTTTCCCATTGTGTTTGAGAAATCCCATTTCCAGAGAAGGACATCCTTCTGTTCCCAGTGCATCTGCTGACAGCCACAGAGCCAGCGCTGCTGTGATGAAGTAGCCTGTATGCTTGGAGAGCAAAACACCAGGAACACCCACCTGTCTGTGGCATCTGGTCATACTAAGTACAAACATTACATCTCACCTCTCAAGCTAGCCTGTTAAAATGGAAAACCCCTGAGAAAGGAGTGTTTGAAGTCACATGCACTGCAATGATTATTAGAACTATGAAACAATAAGTTCTAATTCAGTCTACACACTTACACCACCCTTCATAGCAATGTGTCTCCTTCTCTTTAAAAACCTTCTGTAAGATGCTGCTGATCGACATCCTACCATTGCATTTCACTCCTCTTTCTCCTGTCTCACTCTGCGCTCCCAAAAAATAGAAAACAAAAAAAAAAGGAAGAAAGAGCAGGGGGCTGGAGGTAAACCAGTCAGATGAGAAGCCCCAGCGTCACCTCTGATGTGGTACAAAGAAGCAGCAGGGGTGAAACAGGAGAGGTCAGTGCTCTCAACTGCAGCCATCACAGCTCAAGTACCTCTGCTGGGAAGAGCCTCCTGTCCCTGGCACTTACACAAGATAAACCTCATGGCACAAATTAATAGTGCCTGAGAAAGTGGGAGGATCAG
>VWZT01004626.1:47513-134072 GCA_013397055.1 Pachycephala philippinensis
GGGCAGAGAGCAATAAGGGACAGAAAAATGGAAATCATAAGCAGATGGCAGGACATTAACAGTGGAGTGACTTGTCTTATTTAAAAAAAAATAAATCTCGTTTAATAACCTGAGTAGGGAGCTTGGCAAAAACCTCAGAAATGTACCAATAAGGTCTGCTGGTGACAAAGTGAGGCATTACCTTACTATCAAAGGCAAGTACAATACAAATGGGCCACCAGAGGGAACTGGGTGAGCTTGAGATCCAGAGTGTGGCAAAAGCAAGAGAAAATGTGAAACACAAGGCAAAATTCTCAGTGATTAAGGGGAAATGTTTCTGGTGGAAGATAAGCAAAACCTGTGTTGGACTTGGTTATGTACTACTTGAAAACACAAGTGACTATATGGCACCAGTTTATTGCAGCCATGAGGTATTTGCAATTCAGACAATGAAATTCTGGAATTCTCTTACAATTCTGGTCATCAATATTTAAGAAACTAAACCTCTGGCAAGCCCATTCATAAAAGGAGAGGAGATAGAGGAGAACTTTATCTCAGCACAGGAATGGGGCTGCTCTCTTCTCACATAGCATGAGAAAAGAGAAAAAGAAATTTAAGATAGACACAGACAGGAGCAAATGGGAAAGGGAAAAAAGAACAAACCCAGACAGCTATAGTGTATTTGAATTGAATGCTAAAATGTAACCCCAGTACAAGAGGAATATGGAGACTGGAAAGGACTTCTAACAAAAGCGCTGGACATAAATACTAACAGCATTTAAAGTGAATCTCATTTCATGAGAGCAACTCTGTAACTCTATCACTGTAACAGCTAAGGACTGATTGCAATGATTTATTTCAATCCTGTATTTCTAATTACATTCAAAAAAGATCAGAAAGTCAGACATTAGGTTGCTGTTGCAATCTTCATTGCTCATGTGCATTATGATACAGCATTTAGATGATCACACATTAGTTTTTCCCCCAGAACACTCACTGCAGTCAGCCAAGGGGCAGGTGTTAATCACATCTCTGCCTTTCCCATTCAACATGTGCCCCTCAGTCTCATTATCCAAACTTTCCAGTGAGTACAAAAAATCATAGATTTCCTTAGAGACATTCCTACAGTGCTGTCAGAATATACATGTATTTCATAAATGCTAATGAAATAATCTCTACCACCTTCTTGTAAGACTAAGGGCGAAGATTACTCCTGTTTTGCAGGCAGAGAGATAAAACAGACAGGATTTGTGTCCAGAATAAGAAAAAATCATGCAGCAACACCTCTTGTAGGTGCCAATATAAATGCTCCCAGCTTTCTGCAAATCAAGCCCCAGAATTACACGGTAGAGACAGACACTGAAGAAATTGTGATTAGTGACAGCACTGAAAGAGCCTGATTCCAGGGAAATCTCCATCATTGTACAAGAACATCCCTGACAGACCCAGAGAATGA
This sequence comes from Pachycephala philippinensis, assembly GCA_013397055.1. Classification (NCBI taxonomy): domain Eukaryota; kingdom Metazoa; phylum Chordata; class Aves; order Passeriformes; genus Pachycephala; species Pachycephala philippinensis. The sequence goes on from VWZT01004626.1 coordinate 48,949, forward strand.
GTACAGCTCTTCAGGAGGTATTCAGCTTCATTTCCCCAACACTGTCCTCTTTCCTTCTGCAACCCTCTGCCTCATTCACTACACACCTTCCAAATTCTGCAACAAATGAGGAACAGATAACAGCTTCATTCCCACATCATCGTCCATCCTATGCACTGATTCGTCCATCCTATGCCCTGTGGAAAAAATAGGTTGTAATCAAGTTATTAAAGGCTGTATCATCATGCCTTCATGCCAGGAGGCCAAGCAAGGGTTGCCCAGGCAACCTGACTTCTTGCATTTCCCAGAGCATGACTTGTCAATGCTTACATTCTTCTAACATCATCAACGTTAAAAAAAACCAAAAAACAACGACACAAAGAGCACCTCCAATGTCCTTGTGTGGAGCTGTGGCCACCAGGAGGTTGCAGGTGCCCACACATGCATTGCTGCTCTTTGTTGTGGGAGCTATGGAGGGAACCTCAGCAGGCTGAGCAAGCAAGCTGGGAGCAGGGAGGTGTGAAGCACACATTTTAGGAGTGGATTTTGCAAAAGAAGAGTTCTGAGATCATACCCTGGGGCTTGACAGCTTGCTCTGGAAGTAGGGGAAGGCAAATGATTGCAGTCCCTTTGGCCTCCATGCCCTAGCTCTCCTCTGTTCTTCCTCTACAGAAAGTTCTTCCTCCATTACTTCCCACCAGCCTCTTGCTGCCCTTGCCTAAGTCCCCTCCACCTATCTTCTTTGCTCCCACAACTTTTTAAAGTCTCTTATTTCCTCTCTTCTCTATCCACTGGTCCCCTCTTACTGCTCTCCACTTCCACTTGGTTCCTGAGGTCTCCCCTCCTACCCTTCATGTCCACATCCGGACTCACCAATCCTCTCCTCTCTGGTGCCCATGGGCCAGGGAAATGCCAGCAGCACCAGGGCTTGCTGCCAGCCCTCTGCACATGGTTCCTGCCCTGGAAAGCTGGCTCCTCTGGGAGGATAGGTATCACTGTGGACAAAGAGCCAGTGTGCCAGCGGGGCACAAATCAACAGGCTGGAGTGCAGCCAGTGAGAGTCTGCAGAGGACTCAACTAGTGAGAAGGAGTTATTCAAACTGAAATAGAGGCTGACAGCCCCCTCTTTTTTTCTTTAAATTTTCTAGCATATTTGGCTTTTCCCAGTAGCAGCAAAAGGCACGTTCTCAGTAGAGTGCACCCTTTTTCCTCTCTTCCCTCCGAAACCTGATACTGTCAGATATCACTACCACCCTTGCTATGGATATAGTCAGGGCATGCACGGGCTCTCCTCCTCCATTCCTGTAGACCTAGCCAGGAGAAGAGGACCTAACTGAGCGGTTTTATTCTTGTTAATCACTACCCTGTACAGCACATCCTGAAAGTGTTGCACAAACTCCATCAGCTCCTGGTACTGGACAACGGGGCCCCAGCAGGAGAAACCCAGACCCTCCTGAAAGGGGCTTTAACATACAAGAGGGCAACAGAAAGCACTGGCTGGGCTTTCTTTTTTAATTTTGAAATAGAAATCTTTGTGGCTGACACACAGCCTTCAAACAGCACCTTGAACTCTTTTAACTACATTTCCCACATTCACCTGACCATCCTCTGGGAGCTGCATGGAACATTTAAGTTTGGCACCATTAAACACCCAAGAAACAGGATCTGGCAAAAGAGGACATCTGGCAGGTTTGTACATCACAATCACATGGAATGACCTGTATTATGGGGCCAGGAAACTTGCTTTCCTTCTCCAGCTAACACACTCTTCATCTATCAGAAGTTTTAAACCAGTAGTGCAGTGATAGGTGTGATGGTCTAAGGAGATGAGTAAAGCTTTATAGGGAAAGAGACTGACTTTCAGACGCAAGGCATTTTCACCCTTCCCTCTGCTATTTACCCACAGGAAAAGGAAAAAGCATGTAATTACACAGATCCAAGCCTCATGCTTAAGAAAAAAAAATATATATAGCAAAACAAAACAGAAAAATAGCTTATGTTTAAAGAAAAGTCATGGCAGCATGTTGTTCAGCAGCAAGAAAAGTGAAAGAGAATTTATTTTTTTTCTTCAGAGACAAACTCCCTGAAAACCACAGCTTTCCTAACTGCAATCCACACACATCCACACACAGAGTACTGATCACCACTGTACCCCTCATCCTCTGCATGTTGTGTCCTGCATGCTAAAGTACTGGCATCTATTTGGGTGCTTTACCTTTGCTGTCCACCTTTCATGATTCCATCAATATTGTTTCTCCAAGCTTAGAAGGGAACCTTGGAAAGGAACAGCTATAACCTCTCTGCCCGCAGGAGCACCTCTAGTTTGTGTTTCCATGCAGAGATGAGCAAAAAGGGAGCTATGTTTTTCAGCCTGGCCGAGCAGTTATTTTTATGTTAAGGAACACCTGAAATGTCTCCCCACACAGGGGAAGCCAAAGAGATTCACACAGGGGTGGGTTTCCATGGAAGCATCAGGTGTGTCACTTGGGTAACTGCTGATACAGCAGCATCTCAAGCGGAGCATTTCCCGGGACACCCAAACACGGCAGGGCTGGGTGCTGGTGCAGCCAAGGTCAGCTTGCAGCAGACAGTCTGTTCCAGGCAGCAAACAGACCCTTCACCTCCACAGAAAGAAAAAGGATGCATTCCATAAAAATAATGAAAGCCACCTAAAGTGTAACACGACTTAAAAAGGTGTAAGGAGGGTTGGTGCTTTGGGACTTCCAATGCCGCTAAACACTCTGTCCTCCTGTTTGTTAAACAGTCTTCATACTTCCTTAGCATTTGTGTCACTAAGGTCAAAATGATTGTCCTGCAGCTGGACTGAAATGTCCATTTGTTTCTTTTTCCACAGGAAAAGAAGGGAGAGATGGTGAAGTTTCTGGAGAGACTGGTAGTGAAAAACCTGTACTGAATTAATATTATAAAAATATTTAATTTGCTCATGATTGAAGCTGTCTTTTTTGGGTAATGCTTTGAAATATTTGTCAACAAAATTCAGCAAGCCTGTTTTAAAAATGACATTTCAATACACAGTTGAATAAAAATAATTTCCTTGATGCAAAAACAGATTTAAACTTTTATTTCTAAAAGGGGGCAAAGTTTAAAGCCAACTGGTGAAATTTTGAGTCAAAACATACTAGGGATAATTTAACCAGGTCTAATTAATACACCTATGTTTCTTAAGCATTAAAGAAGAAAATGCAACCGCATAAACCCAAAAATCTCATTGCAAAGGCAAATTATTCCTGCCCAAAATCACAAGGTATACCAAGCACTCAAAAAAAAGCCACCTAAATCTGCTGAGGAAAATGGTCCCTTTATGCAACCAACATCTGCCCTGGGACAGGCTACTGAAGATAAGGGCAATGTAAATTTGCAACACCCTAGACTCCTATCAAGATCCCTGGTCTCACTTTGTTTCCTATGTAAGCACACTCCCATTCCATCTTGCTGGCTGGGCATTGCCCATCAGCTGCCCACCCCCATCTTCTCCTGGCAGGGGTTGTTACAGCAGCTGCTGGACCTTTCAGCTGCAGCTGGATCACTGTCTGGACTTTTAGTTGTTGTCTTTAGAGACATCTCCCAGGAGAGCATTGGCAAACCAATCCAAAGGACTGTCAAAAACAGCAGATAAATTTTGCTTCCTTTTCTTTTTTTTTTTCCCCACCTAACACACGGGCCACCTCCCCACGGAGCAAGCAGGCCCTGCAGAGGGTTAGTGGCACTCTCTACTATGGGTGGTGTAGCCAAATGGACCAGCAAAAGATTTCAGCAGGCAGTGGAAATGGTGTGATTCTTCAGAATGGAAAATCAGCCTGCTCATTGCTTGGAGAGCAATTAGAAATTAAATTTTCTACCATCCCAGAAATACTTCACCCTCTCAAATGCTGCTTCTTTTTATTATGGAACTCATATCAAAATAGGTATATATGAAACTCCTGTAACTCCTGTAATGATCTGTTATATTGGATACACTAATTTGACTGGTATGTATGAATAAAATCACAGTGGGATTTTCAGCTGGAAGGGACTGCAAGCGAGCAGTTTATCATTTAAATGCATTGGGAGTAATTCAATCACAGGAGGCCATTACAACAATGCAGCGAGGAATAATAAACAGCAACACAATGGGCCCTAACTAGAGCAAAACAGTTTCCAGCCCTTTCAGAGGGAAAACAAAGAATAAAACAAATCACAAACAAAAATCCCTCCACACAGATAGGGAAGCTCAACAATGGAGTCAAGGGAAAACGAGGGATATCTGCACCAGGCTCAATGGCATCCTTTCTCCCAGACAAGCACCAGCTTTTTACCCATTCTATGCTAGAGCAACTATGGGCATGTTATTGTGGCACACAAGAGCAGAGAAATGGCTTCTCCTCCTCCCTGACCCACTGCAAGACACAAGGCCTCCAGCTTGATCACATTCTTAATTAAAGAATCCTAATTGTTCTCCTGTCCTGACTCAGACCATCAACACCCCCTTGCACCCAGAATGAGAGAGGTGGTCCTTCCTTCAGCAGTTTGTAGTTAATCTTATTTCATCCTTTTGATACTCCTCCTCTCTTGCTCTCCCTACAGAAATGCAGCTTCCCTGCAAGGCTGCATCAGAAAAGCCTTAAAGTGTGGGGCTGCAGAAAGAGTTTAAAGAGAAAAAGCGAGGGAAGAAATAATAAAAAATGGCAACAATATCCCGAACAATCTCATCATCAATAAGGAGGCAGAAATAACCATGTTCTGAATAACTCACAAATTGAAAAAGGTGTTGTACTCACAACTGCTATATCTAAATGTATTTGCAGTCAGAGAATCCATAATATCAAGATGTGAAAAAATGCTCTGTTTTTTCACATGAAAGGGAGTCCCCTTCTTAAACAGTACTCCTACCATGAAACTGCTAGGAAAAGTAATCAGTCACAAATAATAGTCATAAAGCCATTTCGACATTTAGCATTCCTCCATGGGCAATATCATTATACATGGCTTAAATAAATCCCTCCAGAACACAGTTGTGTCTTTATTTTCCTTAGAGGAGACTCAGGTAATTTGTTTTTTCTTTCCCCTAAAACACATTTTATTTCATCTGCAAATTCAAGAAGCTGACTGACAAAAGCCAAATTTAGGAATTGGGTGGGAAACTCCAAGGCAAATTCTTGCCTCAGAGATCTATCATTTCTAAAGATCTATCATTTATTCTGAGGAAGACCTGCAAAAATGAGGTGGGGGGATGCAGATCAGCAGGTTAATGAGTGCTCACATACCCCTAATGCTTTTCAGAGCTTTACCAGAATAATGGCATTTACATTGCAAAGCCATGTCATGTGATGCAGATACAGGAACTGTAACCCCAGACACACAATTACATGCAAGCCAGCTAATTAACACCAGTGTGCTCACTGCACCAAAAATCACACCAGTGATCTGGGTATGTGTACCAGAGATCCTGAACCAGGCTTTTCATCCCTCACTGATGGAGACTGCTTTATTCATTAGGCACTGATGTTAATGGTGACAGCTTCCTATTCTGGATGAAGCCTGTTCCAGTGCTGACTGATGCCTTTTACATCGACTGACTGAAACTACAGTTACTCCAGAGACCTTCAACAAGGATCAGACAAGCATCACTTCTGCCCACTGGTAGAGATTTCCCTGCAGGCCCTGGGGTCAGAGCAGGTAGGGTTGGAAAAGTGGGGGAAAAAAGTAATGTTTCCACCATTTTCTGACAAGTGGGTAGTCTGACACAGATTGCAAGCGACAGTGCAAAATGGGTGTTTATGGGCAGAGTCAACTGTGAGAAGGAAAAGGGGAGCCTGAACCAAATCTGACAGGTGCACTGGAGAGATGAACATCCAGAAACTCTTTGCCTTTGTTGTGATTAGACACATGCACGCACACACACACACGCACAGAGCCTCTTCTGCAAAGCAACCTGCAAGACAGGATCTTGGCTATTTCAGTGACAATTCTGGTGATGAGGGGAACCAGCTCCTTCTAAAAGCATCAGTAAACCAAGGAATCGATAATTTAGACCATCAAGCAAAAACTGCACCCTACCACTGCCTCTTGCAGCAACCCCTCATCCCTAAAGCAGCATCACTCAGGTGATGCGGGAGAAGAAAGCAAAACAGCTCTTGGAACAAAGCTTTAAAGAGAAACTGTAATGTGGTTTAAATATCCCGTGGGGCTGGCTCTTTAGAATAGGTGGTTTGGGTGCTGCTGCTTCTCCAAACCAACAGAATAAGTGTTGGGTGATGGGCAGGATCCCAGAAAGCAGCTTCCTTAAAACACAGTTTCCAGAGGCACACAGAGCTGAAGGCGCACTCTTGTAGCCGTGGTAAAATTCTTCAAGAGATGTCTCTAAAGACACACGGCACTGCAAGACAAGACTATAATTACTAGGACTGTTCAACAGGCCATGTAGTTTTCAACACAGTGCTGGAGTTTGGAATGGATTTTCAAGATAAGCAGAATGAATGAATGAATGAATGAATGAATGAGATGAGTTACAGGCAATAAATAGATAATTTAATTCTGGGCAGCCAAGCCATGTGCAGCCTTCAGAAGAAAACTGGGGGATTTGCAGTTGTTGGTCCTACTCACCGGGCACCACTCCTTTGATGTCGCTTTCTGTGTTCATCCTGTTCTTGTGCGTGAACTGAAGGATCAGTTCCTTGGATGCCTCAAACTGTTGTGTAGCCATCAACCACCGAAGGGACTCTGGGAAAATACTTTAAAGAGGGAAAACAGGTTAGGGTTTCTTCCAAGTTTCTGTCAGAGGATGAACTGGCAGAGTTTTAGCTGCTCATTTAACCACTCAGAAGCTATGTAATTATTTCAAAATACAGAAGAATAACTTACGAAACAAAAGAGAGGGAAAACTGATTCAGAATGTGCAAATTAACGATATTTTCTTTTACCCTGATTCACAAATGATGGAGGAGCTATCCTATCACATGGAAATACAACACACTGGAATTTTATAACATATGACAGGTGCTCTGTCCATTAATATAACTGGAAAGAAGTGACAGGAAGAGGCAGCGCTGTCTGCAATAGACATTTGCTGCCAAGAAGGGAGTGAATGAGATGCGCAGTTCGCACATGGTAATTCAGACCAAAGAAAGAAAACAGCTGACAGAAGTAATTTGGGTTCTCTTTTAAAGACAGATGAAAGAGAAGAATTGCTTCTTAGGATGATAAGCTTCCCCTGCTAAAGATAATATTATGTTAGTTGAGTTGCCTTAAAAATGCATACATGCGCACAGGTAATAAAGTTCATTTTCCATCCAGCTGTTCCTTTCAAGTGCTGATATTAACCAGTTTCATGAGCTTAACTGGTCACTCTTGCTTTTTTTCCAAATGAGTTTATTTTAATACGAAACCAAAAGAAATACATAGCTCTTAGAACAAAACCCCAAAACCTGCCATACTTCTATAGACATGAAAACTCCCAGATCTCACTCCAAGTATATTTTTTCTCATGTTAAGACCTCGTTTTCACTACTCTTCCAAAAGACTTTACTAAAAACAAATTTAACAACTACTTTCAGCTTCATATATGTAGTAAAACCTCAAATTTCCTTCACAAAGCACTGATCTTTGCTGTGGATGCTGCCCAATTCTTATACTTCCAAGCAGTCCATTGCACCATTATTGTACTATCTCTTAGGGCTGATACAATTTGGAAGACACCTTAGCAAAACCTCCAACTGAGACAGAGAATGTATTTTTGGAAGAAGAAATAAAAAGGAGATAAATCAGGCAGACTGCAATCTAAATGATATCAGCCAATAAAAATAAATAACAACTATGATGACAGCCATTCAGCTTGACAGATTGTTTACTACCTCTCGTGCTGCACAGATGCTTTGGCACGTTCTCCAGCAGAAAGCCTTGTAAAGCAAAAGAATTTTTTTTTTTAAGTACGAAGAACCTTTTGAATGCAAAATCTCTGCATGTTTGGCCCTGGAGAGGGTACAGCCTCAGCCACTAGCCTAAAAGTTTTACATTTTGAGCAGTCTGCTTGCAGGTTCCAAGTAACAAGTCCTATGATGACCACCCACACCTGGGGAAAGGAAAGGAACCACAGGATGGGCATCACAGGGTGGGGACAAACATGTCTCTTATCTACTGGCTCCTGCAGGTTTCTCAAACTGGAAGTGCTGAAGCCTAGCATCTTTTAGGTACTCCATCACTCATCATGAGTAGTGAGAGGTTCCTTAGGGATCCTTAAAAACGCGTGGGCTGCCTTGAGTCCAGGGCATCAGTCCAGTCGCATTCAATAACAACTACCATGGTCACACATTCTCAAGCAGTGTGACACACTAAGTCTGGTTGCAACCAATGGATTCTCATGGCCAGAGTACAAGTCTGGTCACACTCAATAACCCTCACAGCCAGATGCAAAAGTGTCACTTATCGAGCAACAGGAATGCAGGTTCTTGCGTTACTGGTGATAAATACACTTTCTGCAGAAGCACACACCAATACTTAAAGTATGAATAACACAGCCATTGACAGATGCATTGAATTGTGAGATGACTAAGTAGCGCTAAAAGTATAATCACAAACACAAGCTTGCTCTTTGAATTTCCTGAAGAAGCACTTGGTATTGCTGAGAGTTCGAGTCTTACTCAACAGGCGATGAGAGAGGAGATAGGTACAGCCCATCGACGGTCCCAGGATACAAAGGTGAAGTCTCCTCTCACCTCCTTCCTCAATTAAGCTACATTTAAAATGTTTTCTTTGAGGTAAGGGAAAAGGTAAAGTTACAGTTGATGTCATTTCAGGTTCAGGTTGGAATTTGGGTGACTTCAATCATTAGCATATGTGGGGGTGTGAAAAGTAATACATATTTTTGAGCTAACGTGGCAAAGTTCAGCTTTTGGTCACCTTTTGGGTCATTCCTTTGGTTTACACCTCCCATCAGCTGCTTTGTTTTAAACACAGGATGGCCACAACTCCTCTGTGCCACTCCATCCTTAGTTTCTTATCGCCCTTGGAGCAGTATACCAAGCTCCCTCAGTGTTCCTGCTCCAAGGTGTGCAGACAGTTTGTCCCTGGTGAACCACAGCCAATGCATGCACTCCTTTCTGCTGAACTTTGGTTTTCAGTATTTTCCCCACATAGCTGGTTGATGGTCTGCTACCTCCTCCATCAGCAAGGAAAAGGCCATGCTTTTACAGTCAAGGAAAAGAACAGTGGGTGGGTAGGGTTATACATTCATTTCTTGTTCCACGGTTGCTGCTCCTTGGGAGAGGAGAGGGGATGAGTGAGAGGCACACTGGGGAAAAAAGATCTTAGGTTTGAGAAATCCTAAGAGGAAAGAAGAATCCTTGACAAATAAAGACCAGGAAGGTACCACATGCAGCTGGAAGGAGAACTGTGATTCTGTGAAGATGGATGGAAAATGGATGCCCATGGAAAGGTTGTAATGTGTTGTCAATTAGGGGTCTGCCCCAGGACAATAAGGCCAGTAATTGCAACTTTGTGTCTTGGTGAGGGTAAATCCTACATAAAAGCACCAGAAAAGAACCAGCCACCCACTCCCATTTCTTCAGTTTTGGTTAGAGTGAAGCAGGAGTTTATCTCAAATTATTGATACCTTTGCTGACATTCATGGCATCATCCTATCTGGAGCTTCCTTTGTCCAAGTGAGACGAAATAAGGTCTCTGTATTACTGGAGCTCCCCTTCCCTTATGGCTCTAATACACACACACACTTGAAAGGAGTCTAACTTCTATTAATTTATCTTTATACACTTGTCACAAACCTCTGTGCCCATGTCTGGCTTACATGGGAGCCTTTCTGCCATTCCAGAATGACCTAAGAGCCCAGTAGTGGCATCTGCTCCATACCTTTGCATCCAAGCCCATCTGCCCATCCCTCCTAGACGCATCTGCTGCCTCTCCCTTTCCCCCCATCCACGCCCAGCTTCCCGATCCTCTTGGCCAAGAACCTCCTGGGGACTGTACAGCCTGCCATGGGCATGTGGCAGACAGAAGAGCAAAACCCTAGGTGGGAAGAGGGCTAAGCCCCAGCCTGGAGGGGCAAACAGCACTCTCACAGCAGGAGATGGAAGCAAAGAGAGAACAGAGGAAGGAGGCAGTGCAGGGACTATTTGCAGCATCTGTTATTGGACTCACTGCTTTGGGTACATGATGGGGAATTAACAAGCAGTGCAGTTTTCCGGTTCTTCTTTTATTACCAATCAGTTAGTTTTCTTCCTTTATCTGTAACACATGCTGCGGGTCCACGTTCAGTTCGGAAGGAAAGAAAGAGGTAATAAAACGGTAACACTTTCCAGAGAATATGCAACAGATGGAAGCCAAAAGCCTAAGAGAAAAGCACATACTGTACTGACAATATAATTAAATAGGCAACCCAGCCAAGGTTCATTTCTGCAAATGCAAAAACCCTAGACAACACAAATCCTGATCCTCTGGCTATTACCACTATTCATCAAGCGGCTATGTCCCACAATATATAAGGGGGACTTATTTGCTTGGTTTGCCTGTCCTGCCCAGCTAAAAAGCCACAGAGCTCTTGTAGATGACAAAATAAATTTTAGCATTTCCTGTTGCTTTCAATGTCACCCAGGAATGACCTCTCAACAGGAACGTACAAGACCCTGCCAAAGCCACCTGAAAATGTGTGGCCTCCAGAAGACTGCTGAGGGATGCCTGCTCTCCATGCCATCCCCCATGTTCATTAGGTATCTACATACTGTACCATCCTTATGGACACAAGTATTTGTAAGTATTATGTTTGATACGATGTCTTATCCAGTGGTGGACATCAGGTATTTCAGCTAGAGGGCATCACAACAGGAAGCTTTGGAGCAAATCAGCATGTCTATAACATATGGCAGGTAAGGGAGGGGAGAACAGCATCACAGATTAACAAAAACGCTCTTCATTATTCATCAAGGTTAACACTGACAAGATGAGGCTATTTAAATGTTGTGTGTTTGAATACAGGGATACCCCCCNTGCTGCCATTATCTTGCAAGGGACTTGTAACTCTCCTGTGTGCTGTGTTTTGCCCATGCTGAGGCATGTCTACCTTGGGAATAAGCAGTGAAATCCCCACTGAGGGTTACCACCGTCAACACAGGAGGCCTCTGTAAGAAGTTAATACAAAAACATAACTGTTAAAAATCCTTATATACTGTAACAAATTTTTACATGTTGTAACTTGTCAGGCATTGCAACTAGCAGCCTAGCTCAGCATGGTACATAACAATCTTGGTCCTGCACAGAGTAGTGGCCTTTTTCCTCATTTTTCTCAGTGTACAACAACTAAATATTTTAGACTTGCTAGTGTTATTTTTAAAATTAATGATCTAGCATGCTCTTATTGTTATGGTTTTGTACAACACTGCTCTCATAAACCTCTGTTGTCTTATGCCGCCACTGCGTGTCACTATTAAGACAGAACAACAAAGAAATATTTTTTGGAATGTTTATAAACTCATGGTGGGGATGGACATGGCACTATTCCCAAGATGAAAGCCATCCTACTTCTCCCAGGATAGCTGTACCAGCACCACAGTGCCACAGGCAGAGAGGAGTGGGACCAGCTGGGAGTGAGGAATTCCTTGTAGGCACAATCCTGAGCCACTGCCTGACACAGACCAACCATCCAGACTTCAGCATAGCATGTGCTAATTTGGGCAAAATCAAGTCTAGTTCAGGGCTGAATACCTCACATACACAAAGCATCCAAGTGTGCTTGTTCCACGGCTGACAGATGTTATTTGTAACTTTTCTTGGATCAAAGAAGCCAACAGTGTCAGTCCAGAACCACAACGTAGGTATTAAGGGAAAATATAGCCACGCAGTCACAATCAGACAACAGCTAGGCTGGGATGCATCCTCTCAAGAACTATTTTAGTCTTTAAAGGGGAAGTGACAGCCAGAATAATAACGAAGTACAACTTCACCTCAGCAAAAGGGGGCTATCTCCCAAGCGCCCACCGCGTCGCAGGATGTAGCATAAGTGTATGCTACAGCAGATTATAAAGTTATTCTTTCTTATTTCACAGTCAAGCCTTTGTGCAAGGCGAATGGGGGAACAGAGGGAAAGGCTCATACGTATTGTGATGCACACACACTTGCCGACAGGGGAGCATCTCCCAAGTCCAACAACAGGAGCTCGTTGTCTTTGACCTGGCAGGAGGAAGCAATACTTACACCCAGTAGAAGAGCATCAGCAGGAAGGGGCAGATGATGACAGCCTGGAGGACCTGCCAGTCCCTGCAGAGGGCAGCCAGCCCCGGCATGAGGAACTGCCCCGCCATCTCGATGAAGCTCGCCACCATGGTGATCATGAACCGGTGCCCGGGAGGACAGAGCTCTATCCCTGAAACACAGAGCACACAGACAGTCAGCCCCCCACCAGCAAAGACACCCCCAAAACAATTCTAGGAAACCTTAAGAGAGTTCGTGTCCTTCAGGAGCTTTGGTCAAAGCTATGCAGAATCAAATAAATTTTGCTTCCTCCCATATTTAGGCTCTAGAGAAGCCCATTAACAGGTGTCTGTGGTGCAAACATTGCAATTTCCATACACCTGCTGTATCCTCATTGCCAGATTTCCTTCAGTCTCTGCCTAGAGAAGCGTTTTACCAAATAATGAGGTATTTATTTTTAGAAGGGAATGTAGAGTTAAACACAAGCCAAAGATCTTGGGTCATGCCTTTCCACACTTCTCAGAGACACCACCTGCCTTTCCAAACAGTTTGTTGGGAGGCAGAAGAGCACAGCTCTCAGCAGGATGCAGGCTCCCAGCTCATACGGGATGCCACCTGCCCACAGATTAATATGCTCCGACTCAGCCAATTCCAAGCAGGATTTTGCTGAGCGTGTTTTTTCTGGGTTTGCTTTTCCCAATAGCTTATCTTGATCAACTTTCAAACAAGCCAATCTCCCATCTGTCTTATCCTGCCCTCCATCCTTCCTTTTGCTGTGGGGCAATTTACCACCATCACTGGCATCTTTGGTTGCCTCAGCTGTCTTGTGACAAGGGAGCAGATAAAACTCAGTTCAGTAGATAAAATGTTTCCTTAAACCCTGAATTCTGGCTATCTTTTATTCAGTCAGAAGATTAATTTATCAGAACTGTAGCCTAACAATAAAATTTTAAAAAGTCACAGAAGAAAGAGCAAACACAAAAATTGGACTGGCTTGTGGAAATTTTTTCACCAGTAAGACTGCAATAGAAGTCTCTATTTCGTATTTCCCATTTGCCCACATTCACTTATACAGACTAATACTTCAGCTCAATAAACCTGCCACAAATGTTGTGTAGCACTTATTGGAATGCTGATACAGAAAGGGGCTTGTACACATTCGTGATATGTTGCTGTCAGCATTGTTGCTTTTCTATGGGGTGTTTCCTATGGTTGTTTAAGTTAGAATTCAATGGTTATTAAAATAGTAACCGAAAAGCTGTAAGAAAATAGGAAGAGATGACAGCTTCTCCTTCATTCACTCTCTAATCTGCAGCTTGTCAGCATATATCACTGTAACACAGATTTAAACTAACTGACCAGGAACTACCACCTTGTAGATCAAATGTAGGATTAAACACCACACGTGCTCCCTTTCTTTTCAGCCAATACAAAAGCTACCAATGGATTTTTGCCAATACAAAAGGAAAATGTATCTGTTGTCAGGCAGCCCAAATTTTCATTAGCCTAACCACAAACGCAGCAGCTTTGGAAACAGAATGAGGAGAAAAAGCCCTCAAAAGTCTCTCGTATGCTATAAAGGGCTTTCACATTTTAATTTGGTAAACAAGATTAAAACACAGAGCTCCTTATGACAATAATATGGTTTCATTCTTACTAATGAAGTATCCCAAGCCTAGGAAATTTTTTTTTGTTCTGTGCAAAGAGGTCACTTCGGTTTTATTTCTCTAATCTCCTAATATAAAGTGCTTCTGTTTGTTTTTCTAAACCTTAAAGTCACAGTTATTCACACTCCAATATTCCTTCATTAAGTGCAGGGTCGAGTTTTGTTGCTATAGAAACGGGAAGTCTGCATTAGATATGTAAGGCTTTGGCATTTCAATTGCATTGCTCAGGTTAGTATCAGGTAAAAAATAAAAATAACCAAGATATCAACTTTTATATAAAGTCAGGAAGAGGTGTCTAAATAACAAAAGTATATTTTTTAAGTCACTGGTGCACAGTAAAAAACTCCACATGCAGCAGTTACTGATTGTATAGAAAGGAAATAGCTTCAGAGATTGTTTAGCATCTATTTTCTTCTCTGGATTATCACATGCTTATGATCAATTTCTGCCCTTTCCTCTGAAAAAGCTGGAGATGACAGAAAAATAATCCCTGCTGTAGCTGGGTGAGTGTGACTTTCAAGCAACAGCAGCAGCATATGAAAAATCACATCTCTGTTGAAATGTTCTACATATTAGGACAGCCTACTGACTTTCCAACATATCTGGCTTCAATTTTATATGATACAAGATTCAGCACTGCAGTTTTTAGCAAGCATCTATCAGCCAACCCCTTCCCACCTCTGCAGCAAAGCCACCCTCTGCAGCAGCTGTGCCCTAGCAGCAGGAAAGGCACCCAGCTGATGCTCACACTGGGGCCTCGATGCACTCAGGCACGAGGTCTCTGCGCCTGCAACCATTTCCACCCAGTTCACGTGATAAAACAACCGAGTCAGACAAAATCACTACAAGGCTGAGATCAGCTTTACCCACTCACGGCAAATCAAGCAAGCGAGATCCAGCTCCCCGAATCAATGAAAAAGTTTCCATCTCAATTACTTTGTGGGGCATGGAGCAAACCCTTGTCATACACACTAATCACGGAAATTATGATCAATACCAGAAACTCCCAGATACATCCATTTGCTCTACTTGGAAAATTTTATGTGGGCAAGGAGACATGCACGTAAAGGATACTGCTTCCTTGCCCAGCAATTCTATTCTGTGCAGCTCAGTCAGAGCAGCAGATCCAACTCAGAGACCTAATTTCCCTAAGTCCCAGGCAAGCGGTCATACACGCAAGTTGAAACCTGCATGCAAAGCAGTCCTGCAGTACCTGGGCAGTGAAATCAGGCATGCTCAGGACACATGGGACAGGGTTTCTCACAGTCAATAGGCGCTCAGCAACAGTGGACAAACAGGCTGGACCCAGACAAGCCCTGTGGCAAAACTGCTCCACACGCTTCGAACACAACCCAGCCTGAGGGCAGCCGTCTTACCCCAGGTGTCATCCAGACCTGGGCCCCACAGGCACAAGACACTGAGCACATGAGACTCACTGCACAGCATACACCTCTGGCTGGGAAGTGTGGAAACCAGGTCCTGGAGCCAGACATGTTATGCCCACGAGCACTCAGACTTGCTGGGGTGTGAGTGAGGGAGCTAATGAAAAACCTCTGCAGTGCCCCTGAGGCTGAGCCTCGCTGCCTTGTGCAGCAGGTCACTGCCCTGGGCATCAGCAGAGAGAGGCATGATAAAACCTCAGGTCAGACACCAGGTTAACCAATGCAAATGCAACAGGCACTGGTGACAAGAGGTACAAGGACTTTACATCAGAAAGGGCAAACTGTCTTTGCTAACAGCTTCTCTCCCTGGCAGTGGGATGGACAAACTGGGCGGATATCCTTTACAACAATTTTTCAGGCAACTTCTTCTGTAAGGAAGATGGGAAATGGAGATAAAATCACCTAAGTATGTCACAGCTTGACATCTGAAATGCTGCCCTCTCCCCTTTCCAGCTGGCTTTTCTGTCCCATCCTCTCCACCTGCAGCTGTGGAAGAAGCAGTCTATGAACATACAGACAGGAGACTGGAAA
Source organism: Pachycephala philippinensis (assembly GCA_013397055.1). NCBI lineage: Eukaryota > Metazoa > Chordata > Aves > Passeriformes > Pachycephala > Pachycephala philippinensis. The sequence goes on from VWZT01004626.1 coordinate 64,763, forward strand.
GAACTGCAGTATCACTAGGTTAACATCAGCTCATGTTGCCACAGAGCATGGCCCTGCATAGCCCACCTCCTCCAAATCCCACCAGGTAAGCTGTCACTGCCATGGAGAGACTAAGAGCCACAACCTGTCCTTTCTCACTTCATCTTACACTTGCACACTGGTAATGATCTGTTTCAGATTTCAGAAACCCTCTCATTTGTCTTAAAAGGCTGACATTTATTCTCAGAATATTTGCACAAGGATGAAAGGCAAACAGTTTTATTTAAAGACAAAAATAAAGAAGTTAAGTCATTTGCAAATAACATATCAAGAGGACAAAGAGGCTACACTGCACTGCCTGAACAATTCTCTAGCATTCACTTGTCCATCTTCAGACCCAAAACACAAAGCAATTCTTGTTCCGCAGTCCAAGTGTTAGCTGCATCTGAAACCACAAGGTAGCAGCTTTTTGTGCCTTTCCAGTTTTCTCTCTTTGCCCAGTTTCCATCTGTGAGCCACCAAGACTATAATTATATAGGAGTATCCCCTGGAGAAAATGGCCAAGACACAGCACCTGAAGTCTGGCCAACAGCGTTCACACTGAAAAAAATCCCCAAGGAGACAGTCTGATTCTAGATTCACAGTTGCACATTGTATTAAAAACACCCCAAACAAAATCCCCCAGTTTCTGACAGTTTCCCCCATATTCCTGCACACCCAGTACTCTTAATTCCTTCTATCTAAGCATCCCTCTAAGATGTTCCTCTGCTCCAAAAGGGAGGAAAATAATGATACTCAGGTGAAAAACACTCATAATTTGAGAAGAATTCTCTGGCAACATAGTTTTAGGTGTAAAATGGAGATACCAGAAATTCCCAGTGGCAGTAACATCCTACAGCACCAGCGCTATGTTTGCCTCAGCCCCAGCAGTTGCTCTGCTCAGTCAAAAGCTAAGTGCAGGATGTGACCCTGAGAAAGAATTTTGCATTTGGATTCTGCTTTTCATCAGAGCACAAAAGGAAAGAAGAAAACCTCTAGGAGAATTTAGTTTCCCAAGCTGTTCAGCACCTCCAGCACGTCCCACCACCTCCATGCTCCCTGAGGTCACCCTTTTGGCACGACAAGCTCCACCACCTCCATCACAGTGATCTTGAAGACTGCTGGGAGGTGACCCTGTCCCTGCTGCTGCTGTGTTTCCTAATTCCCACCAAGGTCTCTCAAATCCCTGGGACCTTGTCTTCCTCCAGCTCTCTCTGTGGGATTTGCCCTCTGCTGTAAACAAATCATCTCGCTGGATACTCCTAGAATAACACCGCCCCAAAGCCAGCTTTTGGCTAGCTGACCAGATAAATTTGCAGCAAAAACTATCAATAACTCCCAGACAAGTTTGCAGCTGGCTGCTAGGGGGACAGGAAAATAAAATCCAGCATATCTGCTTATATACACAAATTTCCCCTTGGTTACTAGACACAAACTTCTAAGAGCTACAAGCCCTACCTTTGGGCTACATACACTTCTCATCTCTCAATTAGCACACTTCTGATTCAGGCCTGGCTGAAACAGCCCAGGCTAAGCCAGCACTCACTCCTGGCTGAGTTTAGACAAGGAACACATCATCTTGATTGCCTTTGCTGTCACCAGAAGGAAAGAAACATCACGTGTAAATACAGTTTATTAGGGAACAGCAAATGAAGTAACTCGTGGAAATAAAGGTTATCTCACACACTGCAGTGCACAGACAACCACCAATTGATGTAAGCACAGGACAGAGACAGAGTGAAAGGGAAGGAAAAATCTAATTTCCTCTCTGGAGAAATCCAATCCACTGCCAAGCAAAGAGAACAGTAATAGACTGAACCTCCAATGGCCGAGTAAGAAAATAGCATTATTTTCCCCCAACAGCACATCAGGATAGAAACATCTGTGAAGTGACACAGGTGCTCCTTCGAAGGTACTTTTCTACACATCATCGATTTGGTGAGAGTTCTTTTAAACACATGCTAGCCCACCATTTAATTAACACATTTAATATGTGTCAAATCAGTCGCCTGTGCACTGACATAAGCTGAGCTGACAGAGCCGTCAGGCTGGCACCAGGGCAGGCAGTCAGCACGACACCTCACCAGATGTGCAGTGGCACATTTCATTTCTGACCTCACTGGATAGCCTGGATCTACTGGATAGAGCTATCTTGATCGGGAAATACGTAATCAGAACAGATTTCTTTCTTATCAAAACTAGATCAGATGTTCGTTTGGTACACAAGGACCAGGATAACGCTAAAACTGATGCCAGGCAAAATACCCTTAAGATACACTATGGGGCCTCACAGAGAGGCATAGCGTGAAAAAGTAAATACAGCTACACCTCTCTTGCAAAATCCAACTAAAACACAAGGTGCAACCTTCCCTCTCATTACTTTCCACATGCCTGACTTGCTCCTGTAAGGCACAAATGAGTAACACACCATCCCTATTTCAGGCCTGGTACTGCTCAGCTGTGTCAGGATATTTTAGGAGGAGCTCTCCCCTGAGTTGTAGACAGTCTGTAGCTACCCACAGATGGAGGGTTTGGGCCACAAACACGGAGCCATGTTGGCTTCAATGCAGGGTGTTTGCTCAATCCTCATTACCTCGGTTGCAGGAGCTGTTGGACTTCCCAGGCACGATGTATGTGCAGCTGAGCCCGGCAGGGCAAGGGTGACCTTGGCTCTTTCAGGGACAGGAGACCCTGAGCAGAGGCTGCCTGACTGATGTGTGGGATGCAGAAATGTCTGCAACCATGTCCTGGATGCAAGGTGTTTCCCAAGGAGCATTAGCAGCAGAGAAAGAAGCACGTGTCATTCCTCTGTTCATGCCATGGCATCTGTATTTGCCAAGTTTTACATTGCACAAGACAAACAACATCTTACAAAACAGACGGCTGACTGTGTAAGAAACCTTTAACACACCGTGCTGTCTGCCATTCACAAAGTAATAAACCCAAGGAAATGTTAAATCGCATTTTAGGTACCGCAGTTGCCATTTATCCTACTTCCAGCGGAAAGCAGAAGCAGCATCTCTCCAGCTCCCGGCCAACACTGACTTTTGGTGACAGTTCTTGTGTGTGAATAACAGCACTGTGAAACAACACAAGGAAAATGCCCCTGGAAACCTAAACAGTAGTGACAAAGAACATGAGAAGTGGGTAGATACAGAACACACTAATTTCAGTATAAAGATGACTTAATTTAAATGAAATGAAAAAGTGATTAAAAAGCTTTACCATGACATACGTTTCTATATATGTTAATTGCCATCTATAAAAAAAATTCCTATCCACCTCCAGTCTAGAATTTCCTACCCTCCTTAAGATAGTCTCCAAACCCATATAAATATTTGTTTATTTTTTCACAGAACTCTTTCTTGTTCCAAAAAGGTGGCTTTCTCTAAAGGAAATGCATAATTGGTCATAGCAATGTTTTGCAAACCTAACACCTCTGCTGTTCGCAACAGCTGGTGCCTTTTCTCTTAGCAGGATTTAAATCATTACTGGCATCTTTTTGACAGGAGTGTATGAGAGGAGCTGAAACAAAAACTGGTGTGAGATGTATCAGAGGAGCTCATTTTCTTTGATGCTTTAGTTGAAAGGGATCTGCATCTGTATTTGTTAGTGAATTTTTAACAATATTGTAGCTACTTAAAATAAGAACAGAGAAGAAATTCAATAGCTGGAAATCTGCACATCTCTTAACTTACCAAACAATATTCCAACAGCAGCTGTTTCAAAAGCTCAGTTTGCAACCTCCAGATGGATGATGATCCTCAAAGAAGCAGGAACAAAGAAATAACAGCCTAACACCTTGTTTCAGGTCTATTAAACGCTTCCCAGCTCACTGAGACAGCAGGGCAGCCCCTCTCTCTGCAAGCACTGATCCCACATGAGGTTCTCCTCCAAGGAGGATTTTTTCACCATTACCATCATGCTGTTGGATGAGTGAATAAATGCGCTGAGCCCTGGATTGGAGCACATTCTCAGCAGAACTGCATATTGCTAACAAGAATTTGACATGGGAGACTTGAGTTGGCTGCAGCCTAGCTTATCAAACAGAAAAGACAAGCATGGAAGAAAACTAAATGGAGGACCAAGAAATGTACTTGGTGCTTTTTAGGTTGTAATAAAGCTCTGCCTGCCCTGCACCCCCTCCCTCAGATCAAAGGCAGATGGCTTGTCTGAAGCACTGCACACCCAGAGGCACAAGCCCCGGAAAGCCTCTTGCTCCTTTCACTTGTGTCAACTTTATAACAAGCCCTCCATGTGCTTATATACACAGAGTCTGAGCAAACATTGGGTGCTGTTTATTAAACTCTCATAAATACAATTGTAACCCCATTCACATGTGCATATGTATAAACACACTCATATTTATGGATGCGTGCAGATATACATGTAGATAATAACTACATAAAGCCCCTAGTTCCTTTTCCTCCCCTGATCCCCCTGTGATGTCAGAAGCAATCAGTGGAAATCAGGGTGATGCCCTGAATAAACCATCCCATCCCAGGGGACCCGAATTGCTCAGGTGGCATCACCATGTCAAAGAGAGCCTGGAACTCCGCAGTGCTGGCTGAAAGCGTGCACCAAGGGCCAGCAGAAGTGCAGGCAATTTAATCAGACGCAATTAGTGAGCCTCTTTGTGAAAGGCTGTCACACATTTGGCCTCCAGGGCACCCTCGTTTTTAAAGATTTATGCCACGCACTCTGGATAGATATTTAATGAACACTGTGAAAGGGGAACTGCAGGGATTCAGAGCCAATGAGCTGCTATGTTTTGGGTGCTTTAAACAACACATGCATTCACTGGAGAAGGAGGTGCCACTCAGACTCAGGGGTGACTTTCGCATTAATAATTCCCTGTCTCTGGGGTTCAGCATTAACCCTGACACAGGTCTGGGGAAAGCAAAGACAGGCAGACAGACAGAACAAGAGAGAGCCAAACACTGCACACAACCACTGTGCCTGAATAAGCACAGGCAGGACCGCCCCTGGTCAGATCTCCTCTAATTTTAAGCCCATGAGGATACAAAAAGAAAAATGAGGCTGTGGTAATATATAGGTGGTGAGATAGCTCCTCCTGATGCAAAAGCAGACTGTGCACAGTTAGAAGTACTACAGATACTGCTTTTTCCCTTCCGTTTCCCAGTGAGCTTTTATCTTCCAAGTAACATTCCCAAAGGGAAGAAAAAAGTATATTCTAGGGAAAAAAGAGGAAAGACCAGGGAATATTTCCTTTTGGTTAATTTTAAAGTTAAAAAGATATGACATCCAACCTTGGGAAAAAACCTGCTTCCTGTAGCAATGAAAGTTTAATTTTTCATTCAAAATCAAGTCTTAAGTTTTTGGTTACAGGCTTTTATTCCTTATGTTAAATGCATGATCTCTATGCTGTAGAGAACACTTCTCGTTACTCTGTGCACACGGAGTGCTCTGTACAGTGGGGTCTGCTTGTGCCTGGTTTGTGGGCAGTTCTGCAGCAAAGAGCATAATTCAATGGGCCCGGTGACAGTGCACAAAACTTGTCAGGGAAAGAGCATTCCCTTTCCAGCCCTCTCCAAGCACATCTCTGTTTCAAGCCAAGGGTAACTCAGCAGGCTAACACCTGTAGTTGCACACACACAGAGGTGAGCACAGTGGAATATCCCTCACATGCTGCTGTCACATACATAATTAAAATGACCTCATATTGCCACAGCTTAAATAGTCCTCAAATTTCTTCCTTGTTATCTTTACAAATACCATGTGTGAAAATTTTTTTCCTGTTAAGTGCCAGAATTCTTTGATTTGGTAAAACCTGACTAGACAGTGAAGAATAATAAAAAGGGATTTTGCATTACAATGCCTCCAGTATCTCATATTTCCATGTAAATTGCTGGGCTAGGGATATCTGTGCAATACCAAACTAGACCACCCAAAAACATCCACTGGGATTCAAAGTTTATCTAAACTCAACTCTGAAAAATGTGTGAGTTTGTTCAGGAGTTTCTCACAGCCAAGATGAATACGTAGCTTCATCAGTTTCAAATACTAATATATCCTGTTAAAACAGGGGTAAGAGCTAAATATTTTTGCTGAATGGATGGAAGGTCTCCTATCGCTTTGCGATAACTTTGGAAAAGAGAAAGATCACGTTTCTTCACATCTTCCTTCTATGGAAGCTGGCAAGTAGGCAGGGAATAGATGGATCTTCCCGAGTAGGAGCCATGCTCCCGTGGGGAATGCTCACTTTTCTGTGGTGAAAGACCTCTTCCAAGAAAACTCCTGCCACTTACAGAAGAGTTCAAATATGGCAACACTTGTTGATTTGTTCCAAATAAAACTAGAATGAATTGCTGAGCTAATTAATAACCCAACATTAAAAGGAAACCAAGCTCCTTGGAAAGAATCCAGCTGCAATTCATGAAAGCGGATTTCACTTGTTCTGATTACAACAGTAGTAGCCTTTGTACACATCACAGCTACAGCTAAAATTGTGAAGCTATATACCCATACCCACACCTTGAGAAATGAGTGACTGTTAACCTTCTCTTAACAGTATCTATTTCTCCACATGATTTTCTGTTTCAAATGCAAGCTCCTATTAAGTGGTGCTTCGCTGTGCCTGTGATAGTACAAAGCCGAAGATAAGAGCTATGGGTAGAGCTAATGCTGCCTAGGAGACCACCTGGCAGAGCCTGGCGTAGGCTTCACCTTGCCTAGGTACAGTCAAGCTGTACTCTTCAGGTCAGAAGATCTTAGGGAGGTTCTCTCTGCAGTGAGTTCTGCTACTGACTTTGAAGACAAATGCACACTGCAAGCAATTTCTCCATTAATTGCACTTTTGTTTGTGCATCAATACTTAGATTGCTTATAGTACATAAATGGCAACATGAATCTTACATGCTGTTTGCTATGCATGAGTTGCATCGTGTGTGGTGTTAGATCATCCCCGCTCAGGGAACAGTTTCAGGCACTTCAAAAAAAGCTCCTGTATTTCCCACCCTTTTGTAGCAAGAGAAAAATGTATAGAAGGTGGGAGAGGGAGAAAGAATGACAGAAAGAAGATTGTGGTCATGGGAAGGGAGAGATAATTAACAGAAGGATTGCCCCTGGCTCATCATATCAGATTTCCTTCCCACACTCAGCTTTGAATAAATCATTCCATTGCTTGACACAACAGAAATAATTCAGTTACTGTTTCCAAATTTTCCTTTGTGTCTTCTTGCAGAGCCAGCAAAGGGATAAAAAAGGGCCGAACTGGAAAAGTACAAGACCTGAGATCAATTTTCAACTCAAACACCTATTTGCTTCCTAACCGTATTCAACCACATAAAGGAAGGTGGTAAACTACATGAGAATTTCTATCCATGCGAAAAATGCTGAGAGATGGGAGGAAAAATGCCTCTGTAGCTGATCCTGCCTTTCCTGGTGTGACAGTGGGTCCTCAGCTCCCCCATCCAGGGCTCAGACACCACCACCTCCCAGGGCAAGTCCCTGTACCTGCAGGCACAGGGCAAACCTGAGCTGTGTGTACATACACTGTGGGTATGTGTTCCCCCATAAGCAACACAGGAATGTCCTAGGGGCTTGACTATTTCCCAAGTCAGGTAACTACACATCCAACAGAATATGAAACACTCCCTGACTCCAGAGCAGCACCAGGCACATGGCTCAAGCGCAAAACATCCCCATGAAAGGAGGGCAGAGCCCTTTGTCAGACTGTTCACACCACAAACCTATACACTAATTCCTCAAACACTTGTGGGAACAAGGAGGAACTGATTCCTGACTACAAACTTATCTTACAAGTTGCACAGTCCAGTTAGGAAAACCGCCTTGAACCTTATATCCACATTTTACCAAGTTACCAGCTGAAGAACTATATCCAAAAGTCATTCTGGGTTACGTGGGAACTAAATCTGAAAGACCTGTTTTTGCTGAAACAAAGACCGTGGACATGTAATTTGAAAAAATAAAATAAATGTTCACTTACATTTGTGTATGTTTACAGAAGCAGAGAAGACAAAAATTGCTCGCCTGTCTTGTTGAGTGATGTTTCTAATCCAAACTGGAATTTCTCCAGACCCCCAGAGAAAGCTGCTGCACAGGGCTGTCTGGCACTGGACAGTAAGCAGGTCTCTTTACACATCCCTGTCTACTTCCATGACATTCCCAGACATAGGGAAAGTTTAATCAACTAAAAACAGGGCCAGAGCTGGAGGAACCAGAAACCTTGGAACTCAGGCTGGAACCACTGAGCACTTGGTCTGCTCCAGGTGGGCTTTGCATGGAGAAGAACCCTCCTGCAGCACTGCCTGCCTCAATGCAGAACACCAAATTTAAGCTCAGGTTTTTAAGAACGGGGCCTTGTGTTATTATCACTATTTGCTTATTTTAACAGCAGTATGAGGCTATATATGGCTATGCCACAATGAAATACAGAATTTAGAAATTAGAGCTACAAAATTAACAACTAAATAACAATTCAGTTAAGCCATTTCTTCAGCCACTTCCTCACATTTATAATTTAGCCAGATGTTTCACACGGAAGCAGGAATATCTTTTCTACCAAGAGTATGAATAGACAGAAGTAAACAAAAAAACCCCTTTTCTAAATAAGCCGACTTCCCTTCCAGCTCTTGCCCAAAGGAGAGGAAATGTCAAGCATTCACAAAGGCTGGGTGACATAACACCCTGCCTTGCTCCAGGTGAATGAGGTGCCAGACATCTGCATCAGAAATCACAAATGTGGGAGCAGCCCAAGCCACACAGAACCTGCCCAGCTTTGCACACAATCTCAGCACAGTGCTGGGAGAGAGCACAGGCACCACCCTGTCCCAGAGCAGCACATGGGGAAGGGTCCTGTTATTTTGCTCACTCTGCCTCCTGCACCCATTGTGCAGAACAAGTTCACTGGTGGTGAAATAAAAAATGACCTTTTCATTAAGAGAAAAATTGCAAAGCAGCTAATTAGCTTTTGCCCACTGTTTCACTCTTCAGCAAGAGACTCACAGCTCCCAGGGCACTGACATGTGCTGTCATACAGTAAAGCTCACTCCCCTGCCCTCACCTCCCTGGCTGTATTTTCCAGCATTCCCTGCCCAAGGGTAAATTGCCAGTAAATACAGAGGATGGGTACTCCAACAACAGACAACCAGCTTCCAACACTTTCACTACCCGTAATGAGTTTCCTTCACCCCAAAATCCAGACAGCACACACCTGCACCTTGGCCTACATAGAGTTAAGTCACTACCCTGAGGTGGTTTTCCTTTTAACTTGACCAGAAGCTTTTCCTCAGATCACTTTGCACCTGACGCTGTAGGGCTATAAATAACACATCCACAACACAGCCTTGTACTCACATGCATTTGATTAAAATAAAGTCAACTAAAAGGCAGACCAACTTTGAAATGGAGACAAGTGGATACAGAAGGGCTGAGGATTTGAAAGGCTGGGATTTGCTGAGCTAGTTACTGTCAGGCTGCCATCTCCATTGCTGTCCTGGTATCACCAGCAATGTTTCTGCATAATCACGTAAACAAAAATCAAAGCAAAAAGAAAATACTATTTTTTTAGGGGGTGTGGAATTGAGAACAACACATAAATACAATAACAATACCACCACCACCCAGGGACAACTTAACCACATTAATATATTCACTCATGACTGGCAGAAAGTGGTATGCAAGCCCCTAAAAGGAGAAAACAAACACTGGGAATCAGAAAGGAAGCAAAGCAAATCATCAGCCCCTGTCTTGCCCTGGGCTGGCAGTGCAGTTCAGTGGCATGCTGGAGATGGCCAAGCCTTGTCACTTGTGGCCTTCCTCCCTTTAAGGGAACTCAATTTATAGCCAATTTTGGAGCTCCAGATATGAGAAATTGGAAACACTGATATAGATGGAGTCTCCCGGTTTTAGGCAGCACAGCTTGGTTTCAATATTGACCCAGCTGACTGGCAAAGAATCATCTGCAAACAGCAAAGAAGATTAAGATCTGAAGTGTGGCCAGCAACTTCATTTCCAAATCCTTCTGCAGCACAGGAAAACTCCCTGTGCAGTTCACCACACAGAGGAGAGCAGGGAACAAAAAATATCCAAGCTGTGTTCAAAGAAGGAAAAGTGTAGGCGTGCAGGGCTTGCACTGATTTATTACTGGCTTATCAGTAACTAACATATAAAACCAACTATAAAAGCAACAGATGTAAAATATTTTCTATTTTAAAAATCATTGCACGCTCTTCCTTCCTAGAAGGTACAAAGACTCAGAGCTGACTTTTCATTTTGAACAAATGCCTGCACAAGCATAACAAAGAGAGAAAAAATGTTAAGGAGGAAGGAAAAAACCCCCAAATCCAGACCTGCTCTCCCTCACCTAATCACAAATAATGTCACAAGGGTCCTTGCATTCAAGTACAGGTCCTAAATACACAAACACCAAGCTTCATTTTTTAGGAAACTGAATTCATTGACAGGCATGCAAAATAAATAACAATGTTTGAAGTTGTTGCTAATAAGGACATCTTCATGTCTAAATATTGTAAATACTTATATCACATTTAAAGCTCTAGGTCTAACCATTAATTTTCATACATCACACCAGAATCAACTGCCTGTTAAAAGGATCTTCCTTTTTACTCAGTGGTCAATTATTCATTAACCTCCTAGAAACATTCAAAGAAGGCACAATTTATTTGAGGGACAGATAGGAATTTGTAATTATGAAGATATCTGAATTTAATTTTTTTTTAATGACAAAAACAAAACATGAGGCAACAAGACACCTAATTGTCCAACATCAGAATGAGCTCCAGAAAAATAATTTTAGGCATTATTTTTCATATTGAAAGACCCACCTGATCACAGCATCTGCAAACATTTTCAGCTAATGAAAGTATGCCCAGCAGGAGAGTCTTACATTAAAACCACTCCTGCAGCCTGTGGAACGAGTTAGCTTGGACCCAGTGCTTCAGTTATGCTTCCACTTAGTGACTGACCACACTATTTCTGCTTCAACAAAACATGTTGAATGTTAAAGGAGCCAATCAGACATTTGTACCACTGCAAGCATCACCGAGTGTAACAGACAAGGCTTAATTAAAACAAGAGTACAGTGTACATCCAACCACCCTAAGAACATGTTTCTCTTGATTACATCTCTCACCACCAGGTATTTTACATCAAACAGGAGAAAGTGTCTCTGTTCCAGCTTCTTCCTTCCATGGTTTCACACATAAACCACTTAATGACTATGTGCTGCAGCATATGCAGTCAGTTAATATTTATCCACACTTCCACTACCTACCTTGTATCACCAAAGGAGTCTAACACAAAAACTACTGACTCTCAAAATACACATTAGTCTCTTCCTGTTTGCTTAGGGGCTGCCAGCTCCAGGGTAGAGCAGCTCTGTACAAATCCACTGCAATGCTTTCTTTCCAGCTCAGAAAAGCAGCAAATTAAAAAAAAAAACCAAACAAACCAACCAAAAAAAGACAACAACAACAACAACCAAAAATCCCCAAACAAATAAAACCACAAAAAAACCAAAACCAAACCCTTGCTCTGAAATGAGTTGGTGAATTTACCTAGGTATGAATGTGGCTTGTAACCCTCCTTCACTGTGAAGTAGTATGGGCTCTCTTTCACATCTTGCCAGAAAGGTTGGTGGGCTGGGGGAAGAGTACTTCATCTTCATGTCCTGACATTTCTGACTCAAGTAGGGCAACTACAGCTGGCCCGTGGATTTTGGAAACAATTTATAATTCTTCAGAAGAAGGGGAAACTACCTGTGCTTCAGTATTAGTAAGTATCAGAATGCAGCTGACTTATATTGCAGTCACCCTCCAAAAAGCCGGGTTAATTAAAAATATCCAATCTCCTAAAAATTCACAAGCTGGGCCTCACAACAGCTGAAGCAAGTTTTCTGAAGTTCAGATGGCTGGAAATTGAGAGCAACAAGCAATATTTGAGACATTATTTCATTCTGAATTCAACAGAACTAAGGTATCGTATTAATTAAAAACATGTCTGAAAACAGCTAACTGCAAAATTCTCTGGGGTGTGATTAACACAGTGCTATTTGCTGCTGGGACACTCGTACTATTTGATCCCCTTTTCTGGAAAATGGACTACAGTTCTTCCACTTAGGTGAACTTCTCCGTTCTTTCAAATTTTTTTTTGCGGTGAGAATAAGAAATTATTTCTTATAATTTTATTATTTATTAATTTTATTATTATTTTATTAAATGTAGATGAGATGGGGTGGGTAAGGTCTGGTTTTTACAATGCTTTAAGATAACTAGTGATGTCTGCAAGTGTTATCAATTTTTAGATGAAGCACTTCATAAAAGAAATCACGAAAGTCTAATATCACAGTACCAGCATTTCCCACACATCCTACTCCTTGAACTAACTGATCCCTATAATAAGTTATACACTAAAGGGTGTGAAGATCCAAAGCCCAAGATCTAATGCACTTTATATAGGATTAGAAAAAAGCAAAGCCATGGCTGAAAAAATTAAGTTCTCTGTGACTGCATCCCCCACGAGAAGCTCACTACAAAGTGCTGTACGAGCTCCAAACGTGGATGTCTGCTGGAGTGAATGTAACACCCTGGGACATTAAGGGGCTTAGCATCTTTGGCACGAGATAAGGAGAGGCAATAGAGAAATAACTTCTTAGCACGTTTACAATGCTGGCAACACAGCAGATTTCTGTATCTTATATTAGAAAACAAAGGCATACCAATCTGCGGTGTTACAGAATTAGTGTTGTGGGCCAAATCTGCTCCTAATCCAGGCATAGGATTTAGGCATAGATCTGAGTCTTAATAAATAATCCCCCAAAACGAGCAGCCTGACCTGCCCTCTTTCCCTCTTCCTATTTGCTTCTGTGTTAGATGCTTGATGATGTGCTTCCCCCAGTCTAGCCTTGCCAGAGCATGCATTTCAAATGCTTCAGCAGCCACCATCAGATGCCTCTTTGAGAGGGGCCAGAGTCTCCTCTGGGATAGCTCTTTCAAAGAGTAAGATCTTCCTCTCTTGCATATCATAAGTACACAAAGGCAAGTGACTAAAAAAGTGAGAATTTGGAGAAGAGTAATTTCTTTCTCAGGAACTAAATGGAGGATGTATTCTGCATGGGAAATCAAGGAACACAAGTGGTGATGTGAAGGAATTAAGACATTTCTCTTCCTTGGAGATACTAGCCAAATACAAAATCTGCCTATTTCATTGGTGCAGTCCTGCTTATTTCCAAAACCAGGCAGCATGCCAGGTCTCTGCACTAAGTAGAGACATGGAGTGAGCAAAGGGAAGCATCCTTGTTCAGAGATCCCAGTTCTCTCTTCCAAAGGAACTGCATCCCAAGCAGCCTGGCATCCAGCCCTTTCCCACAGCCAAATACCATACAGCCCAGACATTCCTTGCCTCTGGTACAGATTTACCATCCTTTGTTCCAATTTTATAGCTATGGCTAAGTTGTTTCCAGCACCTGAGATCACTTGGGTCTCTATTGCATCTGCAAGGTAGACATTGACAGAGATGCTTTTAAATCATGTCTAAAGGTTGCTGAAATCCTAAAGTGCACTGAAGTAAACTGGTGACCTTTGACTTGGCAATTTCATTCAGACATCTCAAAAAAAATTAAAACAAAAAAATTAAAACCAAGGAACAGTTAAAGAATGGGAACAACACTTTAAACTGAGACCACTTGGGTTTTTTCCCCCAGAGAAATTCAGTGCATAAAATAAAAAAATCCTTATAATTCCTTCTTAAACCACTGCTCCTCCTTTCCCCACTGGGCACACACCCGCCCACACAGATAAACACTGACCTTTCCCATTCCCAAACTCCTGAAAGACAATTTGTGCCAATCTCCCTGCAAACACCACTCAAAGAGTCTTCCCCGATGCAAGAACTACCGCACAGCACAGGAGTCAGAGAAAGTACAAAGGTAAATTTAGAAAGTGAAATACATTGAATGACATTTTTGTTGTTGCTCTCCCACACCCTGAGGTGACCCGGGCATTCCCGAGGTGGGGTGAGGGATGCTCCTTCTTACACAAGCAGCAGTTGATGACAGGCTTCAGCTTTAACCTACCGACAAGTTAAGTGCACTGCAGAGATACCAGACAGCGCAAGAAAGCCTCACCTTATTTTCAGACATACCCCGCTGCCACTTACTTTTTATCTCCAATACTGCACTGCAATATGTAGGACTATTCTTCCTTTCTAGAAAACCCGTTCAGGTGTGCAGCTTTTCATCTGCAGATAGTTCAGGTATGACAGTTGGCTGATTTTTATTTTAAAAAATGGTTAACAAGCAAAGGCAAGAGCTGCTGAGGTGGGTGGTGGTTTAGGGAGGGAGGGGGAACCCTTTAAATACAAATCACTTTCCTGCACTTTTAAAGCTGGAATTATATCAGCTCTATTTGAATCTCTAAATAAAATCTCTTTAATTCTACATTTGAAAAACAGTACTCTTACCATAAATTAAATTAATTCTAAAAAAATTAAAACTATATTAATTCAAAACATTGTTCAAGAAAACAATGGTTTCCTTCTCAAAGATTTCAAGCAAGCTTGCAAAAGCCATAGACCAATGCTCTGAAACAAGAGTTTGCAGAAGGTCTAACTCAGCTCCTGACAGCTAAACTTTTCCCCAAATGGCCAAAACGCTGTTTGTAAATGTAAGTTTGTTTAAATTAACATATTTCTGTGTGCTTTGGACTTGCCACTGAAAGCAAGCTATGGGAATTGGGAAGTTCCAGGATGTGGAAAGCTTATTCTTCTCTTCCCTCCGGTATCCACTATGTTATCTACTATATCTAAACTCAGAAGGACATGATGACCAGAAACAAAAAACCACAATGTTTCCTTTGTTTAATGACATGGTAACTTCAAAGAGCAAAACCATATTTTGGTAAACTTCTATTTTGCCCAAAGAGAAGATCATTTGAACAAGCTTTTGTTTCACTGATAATTAGTCTTTAAATGAAGTGCTTTTTAATTCCATTTTCCATCCAAGCGCAGCTTGGCAAAGACCACAAGGAAAAAACAACCATTAGTCAGGGATCTGAGCAAGTGTGAGCTGAGCCCTACAACTACTTCCGTGAGCACATGTGCATGTGCAGCATGCACCCACCCCATTCTCCAGGAATAGTGCCAAATGAATGTGACAACCGTGTTTAATTACAAGTCAACACACTTGAAATACTACCAGCCAGTGATCACCTACTTCCTCTTGAAAAGCATCTTAAATAATCAAATTCTGACTTTAAGGTAAAGTTTCACCCTTGCTGTCTGAAGGCAAGAATATAAAATCTATAGCCAAATCCTTGACATTCTGCATACCAAATACCTTGTCTACTTTAACATCCAAAACTGGGATTTTTGAGGAGCAGGAACCACATAATGCACTGACTAGCAGACACTCTGCAATTTTGGGTATTACATGAAGCACTCCAACTACTTCATTTCCTCCCTTTCCCACCAACTTTTTTTTGAATTCTGGCTGACACACAAAACATTCAAGACCTTTGCATTTAAAACTGCTCTGCCCATTCTTTCATCACAGACACAGGAAGGCTTTCTGGCTCAGCTGTTGATGGTTGTCACCAGCCATGTTAAAAACCAGTCAAGCAAAGCTTTAGACCTTGCTTCATTCAGCCAGCAAAGCCTTAGTCTTAGCACTAAGTTAAAAAAAAAAATTAAAAAAGCATCAACATCACAGGTATGCAAAACCACTCATGGTTCTCTTACAAAAGCCAGCCAAGTTCAGTCCTGGACAGGTTTGGGCAATATTGTCCAAGGCAGGACAGCAATATCTGACAGGTACAGTCACAGTGGTAGAGAGATGAGAATGCATCAAAACCACCTTCTGAGGAGGAAGCAGGATATTAAAAAAATTAAGATAGACTTCATATGTTTTTGTGCATGCAAAGGAGATTTGTCAGAGTGAAACTGTACTGAATAAACCCATCAAGCTCACATGGTTGCAGAGTGCCTCTGATCCCACAAAAGCCATCTTAAATCCAGATTTACTGAATCATAAACTCACAACCTTAAATTCTGGCCCACTGTAACTATATTTTACTGATGTGATTTTTGTTGAGACAAAGAACTGTGCAGCTCTGGGGCAGCGAGGGGAGGCCTGACCACTGCTATAACTTCTTAAAATTTTTAACACTAGGAAAGCTCTCCCTCAGTTTGGAGAGGGGAGTGGAGGGGGTGACTGTTTATTTTATCGCTTTGACATTTTATGTTTGGAGATATAAGAAAAACAATGTTCAGAAACAACCCTATATGAAGTTTTTAATGTGCATTAAAGGAAAAAAAAGAAACAGGCTCATATCTCAGATGCAAAAATGGACAGCACACATCTAAAACCACACAAAATCAAGCTAAAAGGTAAAACGTATTTATAGAGCAAATGATACTTTTGTCAGTGAGATTAGACAAATATATTTAAATACACTAAATAAAATTTAAATTCACTTGCATGTCGGTTCACTACAGTTTCCCTCTTTAAATACATCCCTAAGCAGATTCATTCCATTTCCCAACACAGAGTCTTATTGCCAGACACGTAAACTCAGCTCAGTTTGATGACCATGACACATTCTTCATTCTTCTCATCCTCATGTTTAAGGGGAAGTCCAGAGATACATATCCTCACAAACAGCCTGCTCAGGCAGGAAAAATGCGGAATCCTGTCAGACAATGGTCTTTGCTTGGAGGATGGAGACACCTCACTGTGAATGCTGTGCTGCCCCTGGCTCAACTCAGCTGCCATGCTTGGATGTATTTTTTCAATAGGCACCAGCCACCTCTGACCAAAGAGATTACCTCCACCTGCACCACTCACCAAACATCCAGAAGACTTCATATGAGCCAGAGACCCCAAGCCCTGCCCAGCAAAGGTTTCAGTCTCCTGTGAACCAAGTCAGAACATCCAGCAGAGCTCCTCAGAGCTCCACACCTGCTTATTTAACCTAAAGGAGAGGCCACTTCCTTTCACCTCCATGCTGTGCTACTTCTTGTATTCAGTTGCCTTTAGGGGACTCCTCTGCTCCAGGAACAGGAAATATTTCACATCACAGCAGTTTGTCCAGGAAGCTTTGACACACTCAAGCATTTTCCAGCCCTGTCAGCCATGAAACAAGGCTTGATAATAAGAGTCTAGTTCACACAGTCATCAGGTCAGTCCCTGCCTTGGTTACACACAGGCATGTACAGGGTTCTCAGTGAAACCTCAGGGGCCACCTACCCAGGAGGAGGGCGTGGGCTGAGATCATGTATGCAGGAGCACTCAATGTTCTAAACATGTGGAAACTTGGCAATGGTGAGCAAAGCTTCAATGCCTTATGAGCTTTTACCTGTTTAGCTAGCTACTTTTAAAGCACATGCAAATGCTTCCTCGTGCCCTTCGGCTGAAGCTGAGAGCCCTCTGAAGGTGCCGAATGCCAAGAGTATTGGAGTTGGTGGGATGGTATTGCCCTGAAAGAAAACACAATGCTGGGCCAATATACCTTGCTTGGTATATTGGTCTGCTGAGCTCTCTGATTCCAGATGAACCTCCTCTTTGATTTCTCCTTCTGACTTCCCCAGTTGTCAAGCCTGGCTTCAGAAAGGAGTCCAAGGTAATGACAAGGAGCTGCATGCCAAGTTTGTGGTGTGTTGCTGGCAGAGGTCCTTGTAAACAAAGGAGGCTGGACCAAATCCCCAGAAAGGATCCATGATTCACCATGGTATATATGGTACTTGGGCAGCCCACGTTGTCTTGTCTGTAAGCCCAGCTTCCACTCCAAGTTAGGGCTTAGAAGAAGGCAGGCATCTTCTTCCTAACTGTGCTGGTCCTCTAGTCCTATCCCTCTCTCTGGATGGCTTCTGCCAGAGCAAAGGAGCTACCTGTGAGCAGAGCCACTAACAAAGCCTGAACTGTGCCAGGTCCTTCCTCCACCTTGAGGAAAAAACCTTGAGAATTTTGGCTTCCTTTTCTGTGACTAAATCTGCTCAACGGGCTCAAAAGTGATGCAGGGAAAACCAGAAAGTGGTGGGGTAAGGAGGAGGATACACTGTGACTTAATGGGCTACATGAGTTGATTTTTCTTAGGGTAACAAGTTTTCTAAAAGTCAAGTTACATGGAACAACAGGCACCTTGGCCTAGAGACGCAGAAAATTTAAGGCAAAGTTGGGAAATTCGGAGTACTGTTTCTGACTGTGGCCTGTGGTAGAACAATGCAGCAAGACTTCATTCAGGATATTTCCTTCACAAGGCAAGTCCCCACTTGATGCAGCCACAGAAGACAAATTACAAAGCTGCTTTTAAACTGCAAAGCCAGAGAAAGGATACTGCTAGAGGAAATGCTCATTGCTTTTGTGGGAGCTGTCACACCTTCAAGACTGAGTGCTCTGCCCTTCTTGGCACATGGAGACCTGTCAGAGCATTTAAAATGGCTTGGTTCTTATTAGCACTAATTTATTCTGTCACCAACTTAAGCAAGCTGCAAAGCTTTCCTGAAAGAACCACATGCAAAAAGTTCAGCTGAAGATCTGTGCTGCTGAAATTAGCCACCAACCCATTAAAAATATCCGTAATTTAGCCTTGGTGCAGCAAGGGTGGATATTATGCTCTGATGTCCACCTAGTCCTAGCAGTTACCATAGGCTGCTCATGACTCTTCCCTTACATTCTCTACTTGTTTTCCAGTGGCAGATTTTGTCTTAAGAGCATAGAATCAGTTAATATAGGGAATGTATAGAAAGCTTCAATATATCAAAAAGAAAATTGTTTTTCCTTCAGATCAAGTTGGTTTGATATTTCAGGAAAAAAAATCTGCAGTTATTATGCACAATATGAGATCATATGTACTATGGAGAAGGGAGAATGTGTTGGCAGCACAGAGCATGAAATGATATGGGCAATTTGGCTGACAGCAGGAAAGATTGTTTGGATTAAATAAAAAGAAGTGTTGAATGTTTGCCAGTGCCAAGAAAGCTTGACCCCTGCTTTTGAGAAGGATATATAAATTGGTTCAACAATTTAACAAAGTTTCAATTATGCAGTACTTAATGCCTGGAAAAAAACACCAACCTTTATACTTACTAGCAAACTGCTGAATCCCTGCAAGCATGTTTGCTCAACACTCTTAGCCCTGCAAACACAACACCAGGAAGAATTCTTTTCCCCCCCCATTTCTGCAGGGGTTCTCTGCCTTCTGCAGGGTTCCTTCAATACTGTCACAGTCTAGCAGAGTTCTGTCTAGCACAGGGCAAAATGAAAGCAAAATAAAGTATTCTTGCCCTTCTTTCCAAAGGCTTGGTGGTACAGATAAGCTAGCAAACTGAATTTCACTTGGGCACCTGGGAAGAAGCTTAGAGTCAACACCCTTCCACGACACACTAGAGAAGCAGTGCTCTTTGCATTAAGTTGGGTGTGACTATGCCCAAAAGAGTATGGAGAACCTATAGCACAAGGCAAATCCAGACTGATACCTGTATTTCTGCATCAATTCTGTCAGTCCCAGTCCTTCTACTTGTACAAGTGGCTGTAGGCTTTTACCCTGAAGGAATAACAGTTCTGCCTTACATAAATAATGAACACTTCAGGTAGAGACAGACCTCAAATAGAGAATCAAAATCAAGAACAAATAAAACAAAAGAAAATTCCAGTGAGCTAACGTGCTTTGTCAAGTTGGCAGCCAAGCGAGCTGTCTTCCCTGCACTCTCACCTTACCGTCAATTATCTGATTTCACTTCAGTTACTTTTACTTCACATATTCCAACATGTCACCTCCCTGCTCACAGGTACATGATGATTGCTAATAAAAAAGGCATGGGAAATTCAGTTAAATAACAGAGACTCAGTATGCAACACACTGGTTTTTCACAAGGGCAACTATATGACGATTAACACAGACAGAAATATATATTGCAGCAACAAGGAACAACCCCACAAACCCACAGCCAACCCACATGCAGTGGGAAGTTTTGTTTGGGAAGCTTTTCTGTGTTTTTGTGGGGTTTGTGAGGGTTTTTTGTAGGTTTTCTTTTTGTTTGTTTTGGTTTTGTTGTTTTTTTTTTTTTTTTTTTTTTTTGAAGAGTTTTTTCTTTCTCATTTGCAAGTAAATAGACTTGAAGATCAGAGTTTGCTGATGCCTCTCAATTATGATCCAGAGCTACTTGTTTTCCCCATACATAAAACACTTCCAGTGGGCAGAGAATCTCACCCTGAGCAGGATGCAACTGCAGTTTATGTGCACCTCAGCTCTACATGAAGCAAGCTGCCAATCTGCATCCAGTTCCTTCAGGTGGCTCTCATACTTGCCAAAGAGTGCCCAAGCTGCTGGGAGTGAGGGATTTCACACACCACATCAGATCACTGCTTACATGCTAGCACGTGAACTCTAGTGTAATAACACTGGAAATCTTAAAGTAACAAGAATAAAAGCTCTTAACTATTCCCGCAGTCAATCTGCCCGCATCATCTTGGGCTACAGCTTAGACTGAAGGAAGGAAAAAAAAAAAAAAAAAGAAATGACAGTCCACAAGAAAAGCCCATTAATTTAAGGAGATTTGTGTTTGAGATGACAGTCTTCCCTCAGAAGCTCATCTCAGTTTTTCTGAAGGAGGAGTGGAATAACTCCAAAGAACAGGTAAAAATTAAGCAAAACTGTAACAGTTTGGTCAACATCCCACTGATTCTTGCTTTAAAAAAAAATCTGAATGACACTACAATCAAGAACATTATCCTCTTACAAGAGGGAGAGGACATTAACAATTTAGATCCTGGCAGAAAGTACACCTCTTCAGTCACAGTGTCACAGCCCTACATCCAGGGAGGGCTCTGGCCCTGCTGGATGCAGCCACAAGCACTGAGGATTCAGACACTTCTCTTTCACCCCGTTCCTTTGGGCCACATGAACAGTAATGGACTCCTGTGCAGAAGAGCTAAATGTGACAGAGAACCAGAGCATTTCCAAATTAGCTGGAACACGAACTAAGAGCAAGAAGCTGAAACTAGATCAGATAAGGAAGTGCCTGAACTCAGCAGGTGGTGAACAGAGGTAAATGAAGCCTCCTGCAATTCGAAAGATACAAGAAATGGACCAGGCTAGAGCAACCAACTATGAACTGTCCCAGGACACAATACAATATGAAAATGCAGATGGACCAGAAAGATGTTCAAAGGACAAAAACAGAATGTCGTCCACCAAAACCAGAGCATTGCAGAGCTGCAGCAACAGGAGATCACAATGGTAACTACTTAGTTATTGACAGCTGGGCACATAGGACTAAATTTTTTCCCAGGAGAAGTAGGTAGGGACAACTCCAACCATAATCATTTTGGGGAAAGAAATGCGCACTTACTTTCCCAGTTTCACATGAAATCTCTGCAATGTCTCCTAGGCTACATATAATACAGAGAAAGACCTGTGGCCCCTGGAAGATAGCCTTCCTCTTTGCAGAAAGCCATTCACACTTTATTTGTACACCTACCTACACTCCCCTACTCTCCCTCCCCTGCTGTTATTTTTCTGGTTGAGAATCAGGCTCTCTTGCAGTGTGGAAATCAAGATACTGCCAAGAAGCATCACTGAATATAAATGTATTTATCAAAAATGAAGGGAGCCTAAAATACTATCACAACCTGAATGTTCCAAATAAGAATTTCTTATCCCTGAATCAGCATATTTTACAGCTCTCTGTATGGTTTTCTTTTCCTCTTTTTCCTTTATTTTCTTTTCAGATGAGCTCTGCATCCTATGAGGTATTTGTACCAAGTATACACAGAACAACTTACCAGGAAAAGACTTCCTTCACACTTCCTCCAACCTTCCCGAGTATATCTAATACAAATCCTGTCCAAATTTTTCAGGTTTTCATTTAAAACTGAAATTGATTTACATTCCTCAGAGAAAAGTTCCCTCTCCTTTTTCTTAAGTTTCTGTTAAAGACTTCTTGAACATTTTTAAAAACAGATCAAGCAAATTCTAAATTTGGAGTTTTAGCTCAGATGATCTTCCAAAAATATTCACATACATTTTGCTATTCATGTCTCAGTCAAAGTTACTTGGAAAATAATTAGCAGTATCTTCTTTGTTGTGGCTGTCTAGGAGCTATATATACATGAACAATGGCAGAAGTTTCCTGGGTCATTTCTAGTTCATTCCATTTCTGGTTCTACAAATCCCCACCCACACAATGATTATTATTAATTAATATAAGAGACAAAGAGAGAGATGAGTGGGGTCAGGGGGAGGGGAGAACAGAGAAACGCACAGAAGAGCATCATCATCCTAGCAAACACGTCCCCTCAGAGCTTCAAGCCTATTAACTACTACCCTGAATGCAGACTGACTTCCACTCAAGCCCTAGCACTTCTCAGAATTAAATCACACTGCTGTAACATCTGAGCTTGTTATCAGTTAAGGCAAGACCTTTGTGTTCATGAGAAAGATATTGCCTGAAGCACTACTAGTGACAAACAGAGAAAACAGACTTAACAGGATTTAAAAAACCTGGCAAGACCTGGTTCTTGAACCCATTCTTTCCACAACAGCATTAAAAAAGACCAAAATAAACAGGAGGAAAACCTTGTCACTCACTCATTCTAAAGCTCTCAACACATCATTCACCTTCGCTCTGAAATGCAGAAGATGCATGGCAATGATCACACTCCAGCAAGAGAGGCAAGGCTGTCACCTCCTCTAAAACAGTCAGAAAATAGACTGTTGAACAGACATGGTCAAAAAGAGACAGTCTGAGAACTAAAAGAGGAAGCCATCAATTTTTAACCCACTGATGGAGACAGGTTCAAGCATATATGATTAACAGCTGAAAACAGAGCTGATGCAAGAAGGGGACACAGAGGAGGCTGACATCTCAGGAAAGCCTGATATACACACTTACAGGACAAACAGCAAGGAGAAAAACAAATGAGAAAACCTGGGGGAGTTATAAGACAACAGGAGCAAAGAGGTTCAGCACCCTATTAACTGGCAGTGCTGTTATCTACTGCTAATACAGGCTAAATCCTATTTTCTTTAAGCTACTGAAAAATGAGTACAAAGTTGACGAATGCCTGGCATCATCCTTGTGCAGAAGGTGCTGTATGCACTCAGGCAGCTGCCAGCACTGAGCTAATTGAGAGTGTGGTCTTTTCCCAAGACCACAACTATAATTTTAGTTCATTACAGCCTGCATTGGGTTGTGCTCAGTTTACATCTCTGCACACTCTTCTTTTAATATTCTGATGAATAATTTAGTTCCAATGGCAAGCCCTTTCACATTCAGGCATTTTTTCCTCAAGACTGTCAATGCGGTTCCAAAGTATTGAACTGGAAGACACCCAAAAGGGGCTGTATCTGCTCCTCCCTCCTCTCCCCATATATTCCCTCTTTCATAAAAAGCAGAATGCAGAACACAGGGCAGCCCAGGACCTACAGCAAGGTGCATCACCCTAAGGAAACTGTAAACATTGCCCCACCCTGATTTAAGTCACAGTGGAGCTGAAGAACAAAGGAAAGGCAAAGTGCTTTTACCTCCCTGAAAAGCATGCTCGCATAATTCATCTCCCCAAAGACCCAGCATGCATTGGAAGGTTTGTATGAAACACGGTCAGGGATGTTCACAGGCGATTCAGTACCACTAGGAGCCAAGTGACAGATCTGTCAGGATCAGCCCTGAGACAGCCAAAGGAGGCTGCAGGGTTTCCTCTCGCCGCCACTTTGCAGCAGCTTCCAGCTGTGCAGACAGGTCTTGCTATGGAGAGCCAGCATCATTTCTGCTCATGGGTGCTCCCTGCGTGTCTGCCACTGGCAGCTGGCACCCGGCTCTTCCTCTTGCCCCTGGCACCCCCTTCCCAGTAGGGAACCTTACCTTGCAGATGACAGTACACATCAGCATTTGATTTAGCAGTGAACCAGCCGATTTCTTGCACCACAGAAGCAAATCCTCTCCTGAAAGGTACAGGAGAGATTCTACCCATTCATATGGCCAGGACAAAGAAGGTGTTTCAAGGGCATTTTTTTATTTAAAAAAAAAAGAAGGTACTATTACAGCATATGTTTGGTATAATAAACACCCTTCCTCCTACAATCTTGAGGTAAACTTGAATTTCTCCCCTTACTGCGTGGAAAAGAATGTCATGAATATCCACTTTGCCATCTCTAGCATGCAAAAAAATTCCTTCCCTGCTTTATGTGTCAGCCTGACCACAAGGAAGCTCTGCACTGTGCCTGCTGAAGTCCTTCACACACAGCACACGCATTCCCTGCAACATGAAAACTATACCACATTTCCAAATAGCATCACAGGTTGTTTACAGAGACAGGCTGACTAAAGATATTTTTATCCTCATCTCCCAAGACCAATTTATAATTAGTACAGCCTTTGAACAAGATGCACTCGCAGCACAGCATCAACACTCTGACTCAAAATAGGGCTTCTTGTTGTGCCGGTGGCCTCCCCAGGACAGCTCTTCTCAATGGCTTTTGGTACTGAATGCTGGGCCACAACAATATAGACACAGGCTGGCTGTGGGGCACAGCACGGCCAAGGAGCTGGGCAGTGGAGGAAAACACCTTGCTCTTAGAGCTGAGAATTTCCCCAAGAACTGGTATTCCCTTCTGCAAGTGGATGATGCAGCTGCCACCACAGCTCTCTCTGGCCTCTGTACCACAGGACAGATGTCAAAGAAGGTTTTTCCATTTCACGGATATCCTCAGACTTGCTTTGCTGTGACATCAACACATAGAAGCTGCTCTGCAGAAACACTTCCAAGGCACTGACAGCCAGTGTGTTTCCATGCAGTTCACATTACAGCATCCCTCCTGTACCCCTAAAGCCTCCCTAGAGTTCTGCTGCTCAGCTCAGAGGGTGCTGGCCACACAGGTCCCCTCAGAGACATCCCCAAGCACAGTCTCTAACATCGGCAGCTGCCATAATGCTTTTCACAGCATTCAGATGCAGCGCTCCAGCTAAACAAAGGCTCTCTTGTGCTACTACTGCATGGCCTGAAATGGGGTGAAAAGAGCATGCCATGGAATATGACTGCCGGGAAGTTAGGGAGAGGCATGAGGGGGTAGGAAAGCAGAGGAATGCAGCCAGATGAGGGTGAACAACAGGCAATCTGCATCAAGCTGCCTCCTCCTCCTCCCCCCAGCTTGGTTAGAGGGAAATACCCACAAAGCACAGCACTTCCCTCCCCTCTCTGCATTTCTGCATTGCTGAAAAGCTGTAACAGAGCAAGGAGGACCTCCGTGGTCCCACCGGCTCTGTGGTACTCCTTCTAGGAGACCTCCCACTCCTCTGGGGGCAGGGAACAAGCAGGCACCACCCAAAGGGCAGCATCTCTTCCTGCCTCTGTCCAGAGGGCAAGGGAAGCAAAGATAAGGCAAACCTTTCAAGTCTCATTTGTGCGATAATAAAATTATAACCCTTTGTTTGCCCAGAACCTTTGGTTGTCAAGGCAGATAGTTTCACCCAGCAATTAACCTTCCCAAATAAATCCACGCAGAAACACACAAAAAAAGAAAGCAAGGAGTAAAGTCTATGGACTGCAGTGACATCCACCCTGAATTCTTCTCTTCTGAAAAAAGAAAGTCTGTGGGCTTAAATGCAACTAGAAATATTGATGACAATCTAACAATCCTCCCAGACAACTAGCAGTCTCATTTTATTCCATTACGAGGTCACAGAGACTTCTTTCTGTACCTCACCAGCTTTTGTTAGGTATAAAAAAAAAGCGGCAGAAACCTCATGGGTGAAACCCACACTAAGTTAACTTGGCTTCTTGGACTCCTTTGGCTTCAAATAAACAAAACCATTGCCTAGGGACAAAAAGTTTGACACCTGCACTCATGGCACTCTAGGACAGTTTCACTACAAGTGAGAAACCTGATCGAAACAGCCACTGCAGCGAACTGAGAAACAAATATTGTCCAGGGAGAACTGCTTAATTAGATCTGCCCACACTCTTACTGACAAAATGTTGTCCCATGTCCACAAATTAGGCATTTCCAGACCACTGAAGGTAATCCTACTATGCTAGCTTTGCCCTTCCACTAGGCAAAAACTTGCTTTACTCTGTTCTGCTGTCAGTGACACAAAAATTAATATGGTATCTCCTACAGCACACTCTCTAATCCCACACCACCATTGATCTCTGCAAATAAGACCCTCCTATTTTCAAGGAAGACAAAACATTAGTTGCATATGTGCAAGAGATAGCACTTACTATCTCCCATGGGTGGGGCAGTATGCACTTCTGGGCTGCAAACCAAGGTTTTTGAGACCTTAATTAGCCTTTGGTGCCCCAAATCCAGCCGCTGCATTGCTTTGCCTAAACCATCATGACTATAACAACTATAACAAAGAGAAGTAATCCCATGGAAAACACTGGCCAGTTTCCAAGACAAATAAATAGCTATAAGCTGAGAACAGCTCAAATAGTAATTACAGACAATAATAAGTTTTGTGGTGCATGTGAAGTAGACAGGAGTATGGATAAAGACTCTAATCCAAAGGGAAGCAAGAAGGGACACCTTATTATCCGTACAATGCAGAAGGGCTAAAGGCAGGGCACTACAAAAAAAAATAGTGTGTTGTCTCAAAATAAACCTCTTGTGAATCCGTGGGTGCTGTACACAGAACTGGCTCCCTAAGAGAAGCTGTGTCTAATCCCAGCACCAAGTCATCCTCTTCAGCTGCTGGAAGGAAGAGTACTTGAGCCTGTGCTAATCAGCTCGGTTTTTCACATCACCAACGCAACTATTAGGGCTTTGGTCTGATTTTTCACAACTATTCCTTACAGAAAACTAAATTTCCGAGACTAAAATCAGTAATCACTGTTTATAATGTAAAATCCATATGGCTTTGCAACAAAAAAGCAATATTTCTGATGACTTAAAGTGCCACTGCTACAGCAACCAACCAAACTAAATTGTATAACATTGCAAATCTAGAAATTTGTGTGTTGAACCACAGTTTAAATAAAATTAAGAACACTGTATTTCTATGATTGCCATGGGAATGGCGATGACTTTGTTCTGATGGGGCACCCCTGCATTAGTGGTGGATATTCTGCTGTAGTCTGACAGGAACGAGGAAAGAAGCACTCCAGATTGAAAAATAGTGCCAGTGTTTCTCCCAGCCATCAATTGTTGCCAGTGCTCATTGTGTGTGCAGTTACAGCAGCACCGCAGGGAACAAAGCAGCACAGGCCTGGTTTAAATGAAAAATCACCCACCAGCGAGGCCGGGCAGTACAACCACACTGCTCTATTACTTCTAGACAACCTGTACCACATCGTTTGGAGACTGAAGAATGCCCTAACTGAATTAAAAACATTTCAATGAGGCAGAAAAACATAACCTTTTGCCTCTGGAAACCTGGGTTAAAAACACGGCTTCAGCCATGAAGGTAAACATCACATGCTTTTAACTGCATGGGCTGCTGCTACAAATAGGAAAAAAACCACCACCCACCAAGGAAGACTCTGTTCTGATGCAATTGGAGGTGCTGAAGAGACCTTCAGAATTCAAGCTCTGCATATATGAAAAACTCAAGTGCAAACACAGCAGGGAAGGCATTGATTCAGAAGGCTTATATTGGCCACTAAGTCACTCCATGTACTAGCTAGAAACAAATCTTGTTAGAAATCAGGACTCCACATTTTTATCTCTCTTTCCAGCCCTTGTGTTTCAGAAATACATGATTGAGTCAGAATCCTTTTATCACTTGTTTCTACCCTAAGTTTCCTTGTCCTTCCCTCTCCCCAGTACACAGATGCAGCTTCAGCAGCTCCTATTTTCATTCCTTCTGCTTCCTCCATTCTCCCACAGAGGCATCCCTCCATTCATAGTTAGGAGGGCTTGCACAACTGGCTGCCCCAAAGTAATTGCCTTCAGCAAGACACTTCTTTCTTAGAAGCACAAAAACTACCTTGAGATGAGTGTGTTGCCTCTGCCACACTCCACACTTCTGTTATCCCACATCCCAGCCGCACTTCCCTTCTCCCCTTTGTCACAGGGATCAGAAATACACCAAGCATGCCTTAAAGGATAAAAGATGCTTTCCTTCATCCCTTCTTGCCTAGCATGATGCTCATCATACAGATGGAGATTCTTCCTCATGAATTGCACATTGGCGCATGCACAACATGCAATCCAAAGCAGGCATCACTCACATTTAGCAGAAATCAGAAGGGTGAACAGGGCAGAGCATGGCACACAGTATTGATTCTCCCACCTGACCAAAGCAAGGGCTCCTCATTTCAGGGAACACCACCAGGAAACCCAATGGGATCTTCACAAGCAAATGGGAGCAGCTGAGCATCCTGCTTCACCCCGCTTTCACTGTGGCAGGCATTATGTACTAATTCAGCACTTTTCTACACCAACAAGACAGGACAGGAAAAACACAAAGCATACGGGCACCAAAAAACTGCAGTGCCTGCTGAGAGATCTGAGTAACATCTCACCGAGCGAGGTGTCTCCCAAGAAGGAGCAGAAAGGCCCTGAACAGACTCAGTCATTGACATGGGGGAAGGAGTTTGTCCTACAGGCAGCAAGACTTGTGTTTTAAAGGTGTGTGTTTCCCCACTCCTAGCTAGAGACAGGCTTGCAACAGCTCTTTCAGTCGTGCACATGCCTTCTTTCATAGCCTAGTTCAGAGAAACCTGCCATTTACCATTGCTAGTTGCTAATGGACCAGCCCTCCAAGCTAATGTAGAAGAGATTTGCAGAACAGCACTGGAGATTTTGTGTCTGAACCTGGCAGCAGAGAGGGATTAAAAATGCTTTCTATGAAGACATATGAACACACGATCAAAGATGGAATAAGCCCCCTGCAGCAGATTCTTGTGGTACCACTTAGCTTTCAGGACAAGGTGGTAGACATGGGGATGTTGAGAGTGCATTAATCCTAGGCAAAAAGCCTGCAGCTTCCAAAGGGTAGATTAATTATTAAACCAGCAGCAATAAAAATATTCAGCAGCTGAGAGACATATACCTACATTATAGACAGATAAGAGCTCCAATAACCTTGAACTTCAATTTATAGATTCACTCCTCCTTCCCTGTAGATGGCAACAGTTATATTTTCTAATTCGTTCTTGCAAAGGGAAATTGATGAAAATGGTGGTTTAAATTGGCTAAGAGGCACAGCATACACAGCAGTAGCATTTTCCTCTATCTTTCTACCTTCTCTCCTGTCAGCCCCCATAAAAATAGAGTATGTTTGCTTCCCAGGCCAATAAACCAAAAGAGGGATCATGACAATTAAGGGCTTTTAAGTACATCTGCTTTTCCTTTAAAATAATTTGGATGGCAACTACTGGGACGTAAGAGGTTAGGCCTGTTGGAGTTTGAAGAGACACTCCTTAACATCCTTGCCTTTCTGAAGTCAGGTTAGTCACTAGAATA
Organism: Pachycephala philippinensis; assembly: GCA_013397055.1. Lineage (NCBI taxonomy): Eukaryota > Metazoa > Chordata > Aves > Passeriformes > Pachycephala > Pachycephala philippinensis. Next base: position 94,186 of record VWZT01004626.1, read on the forward strand.
CCCAAAACTCAGATATTCAGAACAGGGACAGGCACGTGTGCCCTCAGGACGTTGCAGTTTTTGGGGTTGCTGATATGTACACACAAAGATCACACGGTTTTTTGAGTAAAAACAGAGCGTATTCTGCATTTGAATAAAGAATAGTTGCTGTCAACTGACAGGAATTAAGTTTCTTCTCAGTGTATTCAACCCAACTGAACTCCAAACCACCTATTTATAGATAGGAAATGCAAAAAAGCAAAAATAATGTTTTACAGTGTTTGCCTGTGAGTCATTAAGTTGAGCAACTCCAGCTAGCAGTATTTAACATGGTTAAATGAAAAAGTTGGTAGGGAGGCTGGAATCTCAGCAACTTCTCAACAGATTAATTTACTGTATCGTCTCTTGAAGGGAGGAGTTTAAAGTCTCTGATGTGTGTATCACTATACACCGAGTATTAAACAGGAGAGGACAAACAATGGCCAAGCTGGCTGTCCTCCAGTTAATCATCCTGCTTTGACTCAGATTCATCTGTGAGCTGCTGTTGAAAACCAATTGCTTGTTTAATGGGGCAGAAAGATGAAATCAATTTCAATATGCATCTCTAAAGTGTCCCTCTTATGTAAAAGTGCTGCCTGAGGGAGCAAGAGACACATACATTTCCTTCTGCTTGTGCCAGTTTCACTTCCAATTTGCTATCCCTACAGGTACCGAATTCTAAAATTATGTGGAGAAAGAAGCTGCAGCTGAATGCAAACCACCTCTCTTTGGTTCACGGCATTCTCAAGACACAGACAGAACTTCTCCAGGGAGGTGACAGCCATACACCCAAGTGAGATTAGTTAACACTGACTCATCAGGTGTTTCATTAAGGAGCTGTGTCAAGGAAGAAACCAAGTGCGGTGAGCAATGCTAGCGCCAGCGGCACGGTGCTCTGGGGAGAAGTGGTGGCTGCTGGGGTGGAGGACGTTTCAGGGACACATCACACTGGCACGGCTGGGAAAGTCAGCCCAGGCCTGCCTCCAAACAAGCAAAAGCCATTAAGTGGCACTGCCCGGAAATTAGGATCAATAGTAATGCAGACACACACACACATTATGTGCTTCTGGTCAGGTGAGGAGCATTCAAACCAGATCAAAAGGGATTTGCTGACTGCAGGGCATCCTATAATCTTTTTCCATACCAACACTTAAGGGCAATAGCGCCGTTTGGGACTTCACCTTTTTTTCCTCTTCTTTTTTAAATAAGAAAACTTTCCTAAACTAAGAAAAAATTCAATTTTACATCCCAACTTGGGAATTTGAAAACCACATTAACAGAGAATCTAGAACTTTCGATTTTGCTGTTGTGTTTTTTTACTATGATTTTATGACAGAACATCCACACATGCACAATTTATGTGATCCTTTGCTAACATAATAAACCGATAAACAAAAATTTATGCTACTTTAGGAAAGCATAAGACAGACCACAGTCTGGACCAGTGGTCAAAACACCACCTCCACTACCCGCCCACACACTCCCTGTGCCTTCCAGCCACATTCCATTAATCTGTGGCGATCATACAAGGATACATTCCTGTGTCACACATCTGTGTACCCACTGGCCAGGCACTGCACACCGCACGGCTTTACATGCAATTTCGGGGTGCCAGCCCATTTTTTACAGTTATCCTGAAAGCAGGCATTCCCAAAAGCATGGCTATCTCCCTTTGTCCCTCACCACAGCTCCACGAGCAGCGCCAGGGTGCTCGAGGCAGTACAAATGACAGCGGACAGTTTGCCAAGGCGTTAATGCCACAGGCTCCAGGTTCTCAGCGAAGGTCCTTGGTGCCACTGTAAGGAATTTCCCTCACTCCAGACAAGCCTAAGAGATCATGCACAGACACAAAAGTCTCCTCTTATGTCACATGCAACACATTGACATTACAAAAAGAACCAAGCACTCAAGCATTCCAGAATTAAAAATCCTGTGTTATCTGCTTGTCAATTGACCGCCTGATCTCATATCAATTTTATCATCACATGAATAACTAAGTTTGCACTGTGCTTTTTCACCACACTATTTTCCTTATCTGTAGGATAAGGCATGTAAAAAGACTAAATGCTTCCAACTCCGCGAAAAGGATACAATAGAAATGAAGAAAACGCACATGCCAGCACTTGGGAATTTGTTTCAGTAAATTCCAGCAGTGTGCAGGACACCAGGAGTAATGTCTGCAGATTCGGGGAGCAACTGTCCCACCAAACATCTGTGCTGCACACCAGTACCACCAAATCACACAATATGGTGGGTTGGAAGGGACCCACAAGGATCGAGCCCAACTCAGCCCTGTACAGGACATCCCCCAGAGTCACACCATGTGCCTGTTTCAGGCCATTCTGGATTACAGTGTTTTATGAAAGCCTCTCTGGCCACCAAGAACTTGATGAAGAGGAAGAGATATGAAGGAATTGCATGGGAGACTATGCCAACAATAGATTATACATGCTGTCTGCGTGGGATGGGGAGTTTCTATCCCATGAGAAATTTTAATATTTTGACATCTGCTTTCACCTAATCTGTCCTTGTTGCTTAAGGATTCCCATGATACAACAGACTAGTTTAGCAAGGAAAGAATCTGCAATGAAAACGTGATCCAGGAATCCAAACATGAGGACTAAAACACATACAGCATTTGAAAGTAACACATTATCGCATTTGAAAGTAACACATTATCTCCAGAGACCACAGATATTAAATGTGACCCAGAACAAAACATCCACGGTTTCTCCAGCACAGGGAAATGCCAGAGAAGCCAAATATTTTCTGTAGAAAGTTTCTATCACAATACAGTATAGTTTTCAAAGAAGAAATGTGTGCATATATGTTTTTATATATATACACACACATGTGCATATATATTTATTTCCATATATTTATTTTTAGGCAATCTTCCCCTCCTCTAAGACACATCCCCCCATATGCCATACTTTCCTTTTAGCGCTTCATCATGTGCCTTTGACCCATTTGCTGCCATTCACTCACTCATCTATCTTCGCTAGGTCTGCTGCTAGTATTCCAGAATTCCATACGAAAAAAGACCACACCTTGCCATTATAAACAGTTAAGTGAGAATCTCTTCCTCTCCCTGCTTTCCATGGGAGGGTGACCAGCTCAGCTGGAATCCATACATGCACCATTCCTCACCCATCATTTCTTTTAACTTCTTTAGTGGGGTCCAAAGACTGTAGCCGTGTCAGACAAGGTTGTGTGATGCCATTTTACACTTCAAGAATTCAATTTTCCTCACAGAATGATGCTCTGATTTTTTCCCTTTTGATTGTGTTCCACCTGAAGTGTACCCTGCAGTACACAAGAAACTCATCTAAGTATAGTTCATCCTGAATGCACAGAGACATTGTGGTAAGAGAAGGAAAGGGAATGTTACTGGTTATGGTTCCCTTATCTGCACCAATTCCACTGCTGTTGCAAACACACAATAATCCTAGGGTGGATCTGTCAAAAAACAGGGGAACTGACAGTGGTGGGAGTAATATTTCAAGAAGTACTTTTGATTCATTTTTTTTAAGCCACATCACCTTGTGCAGTTGATTTTGAGTGCAGTTACAAAACCAGACAAATTGGCAAAATTCAGGAGGTGGCGACATGTGGCAGAAAATTCTGACACTGGCAATGTTTTCTGAGAGCTGTAATGTATTGCCACACCTTTGCTCGGTTTTCAGATTTAGCCTCAGCAGATAACTCTGGTCAGGATGCAGTTTGTCACCCCCTCACAAAATTCTCACCTCCCCTGACATTTACCTCCAACATTTGCATCTGTTTGCTTCCTAAATGGATATTTCAACAAAAGAGTAGCAAATTGGCTCAGCAAAGTGAGTTTTTGTTAATTTGTTGGCTGGATTATGTGTCTGAATAAAGCCAGCAGAGAGGAAGCAGATGCAGAGAGGGATGCAGGTGAGCAGGGTTGCCTCTCCCTGCATCAGAAGCTGCTGGGATTCCCCCAGGGTTCACGTTGGGAGTTAAGGAGCAGTTACAGGAATGCAAACACAGTTCTCTTATGTGGTAACCACATTAACAGGAGCACTATATCCAATAATTACTGAACATCAGTATCTTAGTGGGATCACAGTTGCAGCACAGTTCCCATGCAGTAAGACTTTTCCTTAAAGACCTTCAGGGGAGCACCAGTACTCTGAGGGATGGGGAAATGGCCACATAGGCAGCAGCTCCGCTGGCCCCCAGCCCCACACCACTCTGACAGCACCTCTCTCAGCAGGTATCTGCACTGGGGCAGGATTAGATGGTTTCAGAGGTACCCTTGCTGCAGCCAACTCTCCAGGTACAGACAACATGGAATGGCTCTGCCAACCACATCCTATTCCCGTCCTGATTCACCAGTTTGCAGAGCAAACAGGAAATAAAACTTTCAACAATTTGTATGTTTAGGTTCCTCAAATGTGTGATAATTTTACATTTACAGTTAAGTGAAATTAAACCTAATGAATTTTACACTGAACGCCTGTCTTGAAATTGTCTCAAGGTTTACATTTCAGAAGTACCATTTCATACAAATTACACATTGTACAAGTGTAACTGCCATGCAGTATAAAAAAATCCACTTAAAGATTGTTTGGTTTGGCATTTAGCCTTCTTGCAGTAGTAGCTTTAATTTAACTCACTAAAATTCTATTTGAAATTAGAATTGTGCATAACATTTTGCAGACCAGGATTCCAATTCAGAATCATCAGGAAAAACCTGTTTTCACATAAATCTTAGTGGACACTCCTAATATATTATAACAAGTGTCGCAGTGTACCTTTCTCATAGATTTCTTCTCCAAAGAATAAGCACTATTTCATTGCAGTGTTGAGAAAACAAAACTTGCTCTTTTCAGTACTGTCATTTATAACAAAACAAACAGGAGACACAGCTGAAGCCTAAACACATAAATCCAGAAACTTCCTTTTGTATTTCCTATTTTACACAGCACATTTTAAAATAGAAATGGACATGCTGTAGTCAGACATTCTCAGGCAGCCACGTAAGTAGCAGTCAAAAATTAATTCAGAAAGCAGAAATAATAAATTAAAAAACAAACAAAAGGAAACAACAAAAACCCGAAACCACAAAAAACAAAACCAAACAAACTGAAAAAAACCAGAAAACCCCATGCATTGTGGCAATCCAAAAGACTTTGAAAATATTCTGAGCAAAAGACCAAGGTTATAGGAGCTCGTCAGACAATTCAGCACAGAGAATATCTTTCAGCATCTTTATCCTAGACACAAACATCATCATCTCTGCCCCTCACTTCAAGACCTAATCTTTTCTTATCCCAAAGCAAAAAAAAAAAAAATTTAGTCTCATTGAAGGGTAAAATTTACTGAGTAAAACTGATGGGACAGCAACAAAATAACCTTTTCAAAGCAACTCTTTCCAGTACTGAAATATCAGATTGATGATCTGCATTTCTGCTCTTCAAGTTTAGCACTGCCAAGTTCATGATCAAGATGATTTGGTCTGAATCACAGATTCTTTGTTGTCATCGGCAGACTGAAGGGTTTTATTTATTCACCAATTTGGATGTTGCTAAGAAAAGCCAGCCAGAAAAGTAGAAATCTCGTAACCAGAACCTGGTCATATTTGGTTGTCCAAGTGAGCTTCAGAAGTTTTCAATAAATCCAAAGCCAGGCTTCTCACTCTGAAAGCTTAAATAAATAAAGTTAAAGCCATACAGATCTCTGTAAATTATTTTTAAGAATTGCTTTTCTCTGCTGCCAGTTTATCTGCTTTTCTCAAAGTCATTCAGTGCCTAGAAAAGGTGGAAGGACTTCCATCTGCTACTACTTCAAAGACAGCTATCCTGAAAGGAAGCATCCACGTGTCCAAGACATATGTTTCTCAATGTATTAGACCTGCTGTCTCTGCCAAGATGCAATTAAACACTGTCTAATCTTTAAAAAGGCTCCAAGAAGTAAGTTTTAAATCCCACATTCAAGAATGACCCACACTGAATAAAGTCAAGCTTCATCACGACTTGCAACAGCCTAATCTGTTTACACCAAGCGAATTTCCTGACCCGGGGTTGCTGCAAGAATTGATTCATTTGCACTACAAGCAAGCCACAAGGGCTCTTGAACTGCTTCTACAGCAGGGCATTATGGCAAGGCAAATTTATGTCACGGCTCTCGCAGTCCCTCCTCTCTCCTTGATTCCCCAGGCACCTGCTCCTTCTCTCCACCTTTGTCTGCCTGTGCTTATTCAGCCCTGCAGAGAGCTTTTGTGAGGGGAAAGACCAGGGGAAAACTGACTTAAAACCAAACAAAACAACAAAATCAACAATTTTCTGCTTGTTTACACTGCTGAATCAGTTCACTGTAGGGCCAGCAGCAGGTGGGAGCACCAGCCAGGGCAGGATGGGCATACCCAGAAGAGGCAGAGCCGGGTCAGCTTAGGCTGTCTCTGAGCTGCTGTCAGATTCTCCTGCAGGGCAAAAGCTCCGACCAGTTCCTCCTGCACTGTCATTTTGAGATTTTAACTGCTCCCAGAATCAGGCCAGAAAGGATCAAACACATAAATAAAAGGCCTTGTCCTGCTTGGACAGGCAGGTGGGTTATTTCTCCCAGAAGCCTGCTCCAGTGAGGTATTGCACCTGCACAGCACTGCCGTGGGCAGAGCCACACTGCAGCTGCTGGCTGGCAGCCGAGTGGCACTGGGCAAGCAGGACATGCTTCTGTGGCCTGAAGGAGGGACAGAGATTATGGGTAGATAAATGTATCCTAGTCAGAAGTCATACCCAAAGCTGTCCTGACAGGAAAAAGCACTGGTGTGTCCAATGCAAGTCCCACCAGGTACAAAAAACCTCCCAGCCAGGATCCCAGCAAAGGACAGAACCGAGGCAGCAGTGCTGCTCACAGTCACACATGCTAAGACAACATGCTGCCAGCTTTGTCTGGCCATCTTTTTGTTTCCAAAACAACTAGGACACAAAACCTTTAATTGCTGCTGCTATTCTTCATTGGATAGGAGCAGATTTCTTATTTTAGAAAAATATCTGTCACATTGTCTTTTATCAAGCATGAGAGAAGAGTCAGCTGTGGTACATACTGTATATTCTGGGTTTTTTTATTTTCCCTCTTTGGGTCATGCATTGGCTATTCTTTCTCTGCTTTGGCACACGTTTCTAACCCTAGACCCACACGAAACAGGGAAAGACCACCATTAAAGAAAAGGTCAGGAAGGGAGGAAAGGCACCTGCCTGAATGCTTTTTTATTGAAATACAACACTCAGTCAAAAAGGATGAAGTACATCTCCCAAAAAACATCAAATCCATCAGGTTAAAGGTTTGCAAGATGCAGATTGGATTTTGCATATTTTCTTCCAGCCTTAGCGCAGACATTAAAGAAAAAGAAAAGCAGAATGGGACAACACATTAGGCCGATGCACAATTCTAAACTCACACGTGACACTTGGAAAGACTCATATGAGTACAGTCAAGGTTGATATAATCAAAGCTTCTCCTGCCCAAATTCCAAAGCATTGGAGTGCACTAATTGGCTTTCTCTGGTGTACAGATACAAGAGAAACAATTTTTTTTCAACAGATGACAAACACTGACAGTTTTATTTATTTATTTAACTTTCAAAGCAGAGTCATTTTTAATGGATCTATAATTCAAAAGCTCTTTAATTAATTTTCCTCAAGCTTCCTAGAAAGACAGATTTGGCTTTCTGCATTGAAAAACAAGTCAGTCAAGTTCTAGGCAAAAAAACCCCCAACCAAACATTTCAAAGTCAAAGCTATAAATGAAACAAAAATGGGATGTTATTAGGAACACTGGTTGCAATTTCACCACATAAGCTACTTCCAGCACTACTCAATCTTTAAGTTGCTCTTATTTTTCCTTCCTGCTTTCAATCCATGTTTGTTTGTTATAATAATAATTTTTAAAAACCCACAGAAATTCTTCCCTTATATTGCTTTTTGCCTCACCACACTATCGATTCTGCTTCCTGTGCTTTTTTTGTCATTTTTCTTTCTTCTGACTTTGTTAATTGAGTGCTCCATATCCAGGAGACAACCACAGTGCCTACAAGCACAGGACTGAAATCGGAGTGGAAGCAACAGTGGAACTGGAAAAACTCCCTGAAGAGCTGACAGGCTGACACTTTGTTCCTTCTGGACAGCAGTTTCACATCAAGCAGAAAACTCTAGGGATCCATTTATTTATTTATTTTGGACCACAACCCTGGTGCTTAAATAGCCATTGAACTCAGTGTTTCATAGAGAAAATGCCCTCCTCTTTTCTCCAGGGAATGAATCTCAAGTGTCTGGATAAGTGACACAAAGTAACCTACCTATGTCATGGTACCGGGGCACACTGGTTCTCCAGTCTGTATTTTTAACAAAATCACAATTACAGTGCCCCAGTAGAGCTTGCCCTCCTCCCCTGCACCGTGGCACTTCTCAGGTCCTCTCCAGCCGAGGCATGTGCAAACACTGCTCTCCCCTGCTGCTCCTGCCAGAGATTATTCCCCTCAGAGAATAAACAACAGCAGAATGAAATGTATGTCCTTAATCGAGTACACTGATTATATGAGCTAAGCCACTGACTGAGCTGTATTTGCACTTAAATGCCCGACTGCAAGGGAGAGGGCCGAGGCATTGCTGTACAAGAGGGTGGTCTCTGCCATGGGAATAGGGCAGAAAGCTGGAAGGAGAAGCCACAAGAATTGTTAGCCTGCCAAGAATTCCTCCAAGAACAAGCCAGCTAGAGAGAAATGCTGGGACATCCAGGAGATGAGAATATCACCCAGAGAGGTGCAAGAACACGGATACAGAATTTCTGATGCAAGTACTGGAGCATGCTTTCTTCCACAGTTCAGCACAGGCACTTCATCAAGGCACAGCTATATTTCCAAGGCACTGAACCTTCTTCAAACACCGTTTTTCTCTAGAACACTATTTGGGAGTTTTTTACAAGGCCTAAATTCAAGAATTGTTGCAAGAACACTTGAAAGATTCCTTACTGGATGTATAGGTGACTAAAGCAGACATACGGCTTATATATCCAAAACTGGAGTAGTGCTTGCAAAGATTTGCACATCATTCATTAGACTTAGTAAACTGATTTCTTCTCTCACAATTCATATCATAACCAGAATTCAAAGAATGTGAACAAACAAGTTTCCAATATATTAGCAAACACTTAGGTCTCAACTTATCTCTAAAAACTACGTAAATGTCTGCACAAGTCATTTAAGAAGGGACCAGATGTTCTCAAAAGACAAAAACATAGCTCATACTTTTAGGTTTGTCAGTAACTGCAGCATATAACTTATGAACAAATTCATTCACAATGCAACATCAAGGAGTTTTCTTTAAAAAAAAAGGAAAATCAGTGATATGAGCACTAGTATAGCGTGTATGATTAAATTCTGTACACTGTCAACAAATAAAACGAAGAATTAAAACAAAGTGAACTTTTTATTGTATCTGACTAAACAATATGCACTTGCACAATTACTGCAATGAGCACTGCCTGCAAATTTCATGCTTTGAGTGAAATTTAATTAACTTGAACTAGTAAAAATCCCACAGGGTTATATTATTTGTAAGTGAGAAAATAGGAGTCATGTCTGCGTGACTGGGGATGGGAATTTAGCTAGCCTTGTTTAATTACGGTTCCTCTTGAAAGGTACATAAATATTTATGTGAATTTGTGCACTGACATTTGTTGCTGGACTTGAACATTCAAAGTCACTACCAATAACTTCTAAATGCACCTTCTACATACACACAGCTTTTCCTCTATGCACATCCTGTTGCTATAACTTGGCGTGTTTTCCTGACAAGCTAACCTGTAGGGATAGGCAGGAAAGGGAAGTAAAGCACTATTCATTCCTAGGTGATTTATGAACCTATGCATCCTTCCTTCTGCAGCAGAAAGTTGGCACACGCACAGACAAAAAAAATGTGTGTATGTCTGTGCCCTCACTGGAAGAAGCATCTGGGGGAAAAACAAATCCAACCCTGACTGCTGTCTGTCTTAAGTGCAGCTCCTGAGAATGTCACTGCTTGTCTCATTTCCAACGCTAGCCCATCCTGTTTTCAAGTGCTGCCAAGTGTGCCGGGGCACAGATGAGGAACAGGGCAGCTAAAACTCAGTAAGCCAACAGTCTCAGCACAATGGGCTTTATATGTACAACTTCTCTGTGGTATTCTCGGTCAAAAATCTAGCTTCCTCCTAGGAAAAATTAAAAAGATTTGAAAAATCAAAGTCACTTGGACGTGGCCTGCACGGATGCATACACATGTGTTACGGAAAGCTTTTGCTACCAGCCACAGAACTCTAGCTTGGATCTATGTTGCAAGAAAAAGCCATTTCGCAGCTGTCTTACAGCAAGAGGGAAAAAACACCAACAAACCAGCAGAGGGAACAGACACTTTATAATTTATTCTTACTGTGAAGCTATAACACCACTTCAGCTGAATTAAAGAGTGGCAAGTGAAAGGCAACTTTTTGGATTTAACTATCCATTTTAAACACTCCCTTATAGTCTAAAGTCATTGGTTGTACGAGTAGCTGAGACAATGCAAAGGAATTTGGAAGAGGAAGAGAAAAGCCCCTCTCATTTCCTTTCCGTGGCAGCAAGCTTTTATCTGTGCAACAGACTTATGAATCTATTTGACATTGCTCAGACTAAAAAAACACCAATTTAAAAAAATCCCTAAAAGTGTAATTACACTTTTGAACAGTTACAAGTAAGAAGGTAAGACGGTAAGATTTTGCAGACTGAGCATACCCAGACTGTTGGAGCTGGTCTGGAACGATTAAAAGACAGATACTTTAAATGGTAAAAATGCAAGCTGTGTTCTGAGCTGGGGAAATTTCTCATGTACTCTAATCTCATCTGATTGTCATCATCACAAGTGTAACAACTTCAGTGTTCCATCTTAATTGCGTTCACAATTGACCAGTCATACAAAAAGTACCTCAAATAAAATTAATTCCTTAGGCTTTTTGTCACATTGACAACACACAAGATTTTCAGCAACTGAAATGGAAAAATTGATTAAAATTATATTCTGCTGCAATATCTGCACCAAACAAACATCTTTTAACCTTCCAAGGAGCTTTAGAAAGAGCCTACTTTTATTCTCCTTTGGCATACTTGAAGACTTGGTATAAAATAATTTCAAATGGGCTGCCTTCAATGGTACAGTTTTTCCAGGATTCAGGACAATATGTTAGCAATGCTTCAAGGGCACCTCTGCTCCAGAAGACAGTGTGTAGGGGTTAAAATAAGGATGAGAGTCCACGCCCTAATGGCAGACATTGTGTCCCTCGAAGGGTCTATACCCACCCTGACCATCTGGAAAGGGAAGGAAATTCACTGGAAGTACTGAGGAAAAAGAGGAAAAGATTATATGAGTTGTGATTTGTCTGCAGTGAGGGAAGCAGCGCAGAACAAGGAAGATTTATACTTATAAGGAGAGTACTGTAATTCCAATAACCTTTTCCACTCTTGCATAAATTGAGCCCCCAGGCACTTGATAAAAAGCATGCACAGCACTTTTTTTTGAGCAGCTGGAGAGCTCCTACTGCATACTATTTTTTTTAACAGTTCTCCCACAAAGCTATCCAAAATTGTAGCAGTGCTGTTTCCAGAAAATCACATCACAGCTCAATGATAGAAGCAGCCTGTGGCTGCTCTATAAACAAAGGGGTTCCACACCATTTAACAATTAATGGTCACTTTAAGGTGAGCCAGTTAAGATTTTTCGTTCAGTGGATCCCTCTGTGATCACTCCTACCAGATCTGCGTCAAGTGACTCAGACAAAGGGAGGCTGGTTACATAAACAGAAGGTAGGTGGCTTAACAACCTTGATCTTATCACAGACCTGTCAGTGGAGAGAACTGCACGTTACTGCAGAGCTAACTCACATGCCAATGCACTGGAAAGGAATCGGATGTTTTCCACATCCTCCGATTTGGGAATGCTTTGCAGGGTTATTTATTGAGCCAGTTCAGATTACACAGAATAGCTTCAGAGCCTGCGGTTTCCAGGGCTTCACCTGCCTTGCCAATGCCACGCTTGCTACTGAAGAGTCAGGAGAGGAAAACTGAGAATGAAATAAATTATAAACTTGGAATGCTCCAGGATTTCAGAGCCTATACACTTTTGAAAAATAAAGGAGGAAAAAAAATAAAGAAAAAAAGATAAATCTCACCATTTCTATTAACACCTGACTGGAAACAAAATTATTTTACAAATCAGACATCACTACAGCCCAACACTCAGAGGTGCTCCATTTTGGCACTTGCTCTTCTTCAGCCAACAGGAAACTTTCTATCATGCTGCTCTAGCTTTCCAGGATACATGTTAAAAAAATAAAATCTTAAGAAGCCACATTTAGCCTCTCAGATCACTGCCTGTGTAATTTGCAGGAGTAACAGGTTAGACTGACCTAGCTATAAATGAGAAAGATACATCACAGCTGGACATCCTAGCTGGTCTGAAAGCCTTTGCCAAGCTTCCACAGGCTTTTGAAACACAACCTATGATTTTCAACAGCGTTTCTACCTTTTTTCTCCCAACAGTGAAAGAGAAGCAACATGCCCACTCATTCTGCTACTGTGCATCAGAGGGACACCCCTGCTTCCTTGCTCCAACCTGAGATGTCGTCTTCTTTCCAGCACAGCTATTTCCAGATCTTATTTACCAGTTCATTCAAGTCTAGACTTTCTAATTTTGTAGCATAATCTGTAGCTCAGTCACCCATGAAACTGCTGAATAGCCTGCAACTGTGTGCAAATCCACACCATGGCTTGTGCTGCCTGAGCTCAGGTACAGTCATTAGCAACAGCATACAGCACTTTAATGGGAAGCTCTTTAAACCTGTCAGGAGCATTTGCCAGAAAATTATCTCTTTCCTTCCTCTCCTTCCCCTTAAATAATTTAATTAATACCAAAGTCCTAGCTTCAGCTCCAGAAAGTGACAAAAGCGGGGATCCTGACAGGGAAATAGATACAGCATGGGACATGAACAGCTGGAAGGGAAGGCTTGCTTTCCTTCATTCATTTACTGGCCCTGCCCAGTGTGAGCCCACATTCCCACTCTATCCCCCAGGCTCAGGCACCACAAGGGACACTGTGCCCCGTAGATCTCCCAAAGGAAGCGAGGACAAAATCAGAGGGCACATCCCACTGACAACAGCACACTTGGCTGTCTCTGGAGAGAATGTGGATGGCTTGCCTGGCAGAGGGCTCAGGCAGGTGCTGGCACCAGCCTGACTTGGGCAGCAGCATGTGAAAGGAGATGGGGTGAAGGGGGAACTCCTGCCCTCAGCCATGAGAGCTCTGGTGTCAGCTGATGGCAGTGAGCCCTAAGGAAGGGAGCTGTGCTGAGTCAGCCCCAGCAGCTGCCCTTCTCCACAACCACCCAGGAAAAGGCTCTGTGGTCAGGGCCAAGGCAACGACCCGGTGAAACGAAAGTGACCCGGATGCAACACCCTTCCCACCCTCAAAGTAATCAGATTTGCTTTCTCCCATGACTTCCACATCTGCTGAGTGTACTTGGTCCCACGTGAGTTGCAACCAGCAACAGAACTATCTGCAGTGAGACTGGCATGCCTCACCTGCTGCAAATCCAGACACCAGCAGAGGCATTACTCAGGCACCCGTGACCCTGCTCAGGGCTCCCACACCTCTTCCTCTCCCTCTCAGCCTGTCCAAAGGAGAATTCCTCTCAGGGCCATCTTAGGGCTTTGTACCCCAATGGGTAAAACCCAAACCCCCTGTCCTTCAGCTGGGCAGCAGGCTGTGGCACCGCGCATCCATCTGTGCTGAGCTAACACCTGCAGAATGCCCATCCTTCCTCTCTGGATGTGCACTCAGAACAAATCCAGACAAAAGCATTCTGAGGAAAAAAACAGCTTTCCCCCTGCCTTCTCTTAACTGGCCTTCCTCCAATCCCCAGTCTACATTGCCTAATTGCCTTCTACATTTAGGTGCTGGGCAGGCCATACATCCCCTTCCAACCACTGTGGCCAGAGTGCTCCTTAGCATCCCTTCACCATTTCTCTCTCCAGGAGATTTTGCCACTGGTCCCAGCACCCTCCTCCAAGAAGACGTGGCCCATTACTGCAGAAATCTGCTCAGCAAAGATAGTAGGGGACCCATCCAGCATACCACAATGGGCAGCTCCAGCTCTGTGCATCACACTACTGCTGAGTGTAGCATATTGGGAGCCACTGTACCCTCCCAGAAAGAGCTTCCTGAGGATTCTTGTTGGTCCCTGACCATACAAGATGTGCTAACTGCTCAGAAGCACAGGAACCTGCTTCGAAGACGGGTAGGAAAACCTGTTTCTAGGCAGGAAAACACTTCTGGAAGACAGTAGAGACTCCCTCTGTTCCACATCAGCATGAAAGAAAAGCCTTTTAAAGCTGCATGTGTTTGCTCAGTGGAACAGGATTTGCTGTCTTTCATTCTCCTAGATGATGCAAGGACCCACAGCAGCCAGGAGGGGAAAGCCCTGGGCTCATTTCTCCTCTGCTTCCCTCCCTCACAGCAAGCACCATCATCTGCACAAAACCTGTCTCTTCCCGCAGCTTCACTAAAAATTTCACCTGAAACACCTCTTCCAACAAAACTACGGCAGCTGCAGGAAAAAAATTCAGTTTAACAAATCAACATCCCAAGGTGGTTCCTTCAGATAAGCCCTGAGCAGCTCCAGGCAAGAGGCTTTACTTGGAGGCCACAAGAAGCGAGCTCACCACAGTTCTGAGGAAAGCCCGCAGAGGAGCACAGGCAGCTCCGTGCTGTCCCCCCACAGAAGGCAGGGCTCATCCCTGGAGCACACTGCACCGTAGGGCAGACAGCTCAGAAAACAGCACTAGGCTACCAAGAAGAGTGTGGTTTGAATGGTGAAGGCAACTCAATCTTGGCAGCTCTGTGTTTTAAAGACTGCACTTTGGTGCTCTTCCCACTCCCAAAGCATCCTGAACTGTTATTTACAATTTCCCTCAGGCAGGCCATAAATCCAATCACAACTAGCAAGCTCAACACGGTGTAAAAGGATCCCAGAGGCAGACTAATTACCTTTGCAGGCTGTGCAAGCCTATGCAGTTTTCTTCTGCACAGTAGCTTTGGAAACTTTGGCTAATGGCTGCAACTAACAGGTCAAACTTTCCACTTTCCATTGTTCTGTTCAGGGCAGCCAGCTGGGAATTCAGGGGCAACAAACCTCCAGGGGAAGAAATCAAGGCCATTTAGGGAAAGGGAAGAGGGGCTATGAATCATAAAAATACTCCACACACTTTTCTGAATCCATCAGAAAAGATAGCAAACAAAGACTCAGAGGAGCCTAACAGACTATGAGGACTAAAATCAAAACCACCACCAAAGAGAAAACCCTGCTACTGCCATTCTCTTGACACTTTAGGGGTTACTTCTCTGCGAGTACTCTGTACCAAGGTGACAACTTTTGTTTGAATTAAAGTATTTAATACAGTAAAAACCCACTCTCCTCATCTCTTGAGACAGAAGGTCAGAAGATTTATCAGAGGCACAGGTGCTGCATCTTTCACATTTTCTCACCTCCACAGAAGTGTGCTGATGTTCACAGCCTGCAGCTAATTTCACACGGATCTCTCCTAACACCTACTAGCTCTGTTTAGGCATTGTCTATCCAGACAGCAGTGGTTATAGCAAACATTTGAATTTTAAAGGGGGTGGGGATAAAATATCAGACTCAAATCATTCTCTGGATCAAGTAGTGCATGAAGCAACCAGAATATGCCATTTTCTGAATGGAAGCCTGGGCTGACAATCTATTGTCTGGTCTAAAGCAACACATACTCTCTTTCACTCCAATCATAAAAAGGCCCATAATGAAACTTTTACTTAGTTGGCATTTCCCCATGAAAATCATCAGTTGCAATCTCCTAAAAGTTAAAAAAACCCCATCAACTAAGAAAAACTAACATGCAGCACCCAGCTGTGAAAAATCCTGACAAGCTTATTATTCAGCTGATCATCACACTGCTAATGGCTGAAGCGCCCTTCCATGGGAACCACACGGGTTAAATCACTTCCCAATAAAAGTGTAATATCTTCAGTGGTGGTTTCATTTTCGGTTTCAATTTTGAAAAATTCTCACTCGAGATTACACGAGCAAAGGCAAGAGAATTAAAAAATCATGGATCTTGGGTGCCATATCAAGTATAATAGAAGTGTAATACAGAACAAACTTCTGTCTGTTGCAGTCAGGCCTCTTCCCCTTGGCACAGACCAAAAATAAAACAAAAACTGTGCAACTTAATACTACAAAATACTCTGTGCAAAGTAAGCATACTGTGCTAAATCTTGGTGGGTTAGATACCACCCACAATAGTGAGTAAATAAAATTTTATGAAGATCTGTACAGCAACCTCCAGGATATAATTAGATAATACTTTTCCAGAGCCATAATAAAGAGGAGGAAATTTTGTGTTTTCTTTGGTTGGTGTGGTGCTACCTGTTAATTACAAACAGCCAAGGAAGCAGAAGATGATGTCTGGAACATATCCAAGGGACACAAATTAGGCTGGTGGCCTCGTGGATGTACTCTCCAAAGGCAAGGCCTCCAGCGGGGGTTTTCAAATGTTCTGGCTACAAGGTTACTAGTCACCCCAGACGGGAGTATGTAGGTATTTCTTAGATGCTTTCCCTCAAGTTTCTCTGAGATTTTTCCCCCCCCTCAAGAAAGAGACAAAAACAACAACAGCAACCAAACAAAAACCCAAAAATACCCAACCAAAAAATGATAAAAGGACTTCAGGGTCTTCTAACTCAGAAGTCTTCTAGGGTCTTCTAACCCTAAAAATATTTTTGCTGTAACTTTACAATCCTGAGGCAGGGATACAGGATATTTGTGCAAGTAATAGAGGAAGTTCTGAAAAAGTGCCAGAGTACAAACTGCCAGAGGCAGCCAAAGTGGTAAGTCTCCCACTGAGCTCAATATTGCGGGGTGAAATCTACTCCCATTACACATTATGGCTATGACACAGGTAACTTCTAGGTTTAAAAAACAACAGGCAAACACAAACCACCTCATAACTTTTAAAATGAACTCTGAGACAGCTTCACAGACTGCTTTGTAGCAACATAAAGAGACAGCTGCAAAATCCTCCTTACCAAAACTCGAGCTAAAGCTTTTGCAATCAATACGATTCTGGTTTGATCTGTTTGAACAAAAGCAGGAAGCCAGAGAACAGCAAACCTCATACTCGATAAAAACACATTTGTATGGGCGATGAAGGAATACTCACGCAGTGCGTACAGGGAGAGGACTATTCCAGCCAGGCAAAATCCCTCGAAAAACCTGAGTGTGCTGAACATGGTCACGTTCACTGAGAGTGCCACAGTCAGTCCAAATATCAAAATGAATATGACAGAGAAGAGCAGTACAGGCCGTCGACCAACCCTAAAAATAAGAAGTATGGAGAAACAGTGTTGAAAGCCAGGATGGACATAACTCTGGATCATTAAAACTGGCAAAGAGGGGAACAAGTTGGGCAATCTCTTCCAAATATTTCCACCCATTTTTAATGCTTATTCCATTCTTCTCTTTTCTTACTAAATCCCAGATTTCTGTGCCAGCTTTGCATTGACAAGTTCATTTCAGAAGGGATTAAGCAGAGAGAGCACATTGTATTAGTGCTTGATTTAACCAGCATTTCTAAAACAACAAAGATAAACAAGGAAGCATCTAGGAACTACTGTAAGGCCATAAATAAGTCCCTTGCAGATGAAAATCAACTTCTCAGAGCTTTCTGTAGTAGCACAGGTGGATATATGGTATTATATGCTGTATGGCATAATATATTATTAGCTGCAGATGTCTCTTATTCCCAATAGACAAGTGCTTTTCAGTCTCATCTACAAGAGCAGCTAGCTCAAAAAACTACTTTTCTTGGTCTCATTTGTTGAGGAGAAGCCTAACAAACATGGACTGAGCACAAAACAGGGCTCATGTCACTTCACTGAGCCTTAGAGAGCACATAATAACACTCACAGGAAAATTGTGAGCTCCAAGTCGCTCCACCTTTTATCCCCATACCAGTTGGAGAGACCCAAAAAACCAGCCTGACTGGAGGGTAGGATGAGGAATAAACCACTTCAGAAATCATAACAGGCAACAGGGGTAGAGGACTTGCAGCTCTCCTTTTCTGCTGCAACTTGTAGTTGCATGTATTGGTACAGTGCTGACGAGGAGGAAGAGTTATGCTACCACTGGATGTAAGGGCAGCTGCTACAGAGTTTGGCTCTTTCATGTCTAAGGAACATGAGATTTTTACATCTCTTATTCATATGTTTAGTGTTTATAATTCCCCTTTCTCTCCCGTCTTTCTGTGCATGGAGAATGATATGAAGCACCAGAGCACATGGCTATTTTTAAGCAAGAATTGGATCATTATGTGGAGATTTCCAAAATTTTTCAACTTGTCAACTCCCACAAGTTTTCCAGTGGAACTGAGGATCCCTTTTAGTCAGCTCCACATGCCATTTTCACAAAGAATACATGAACTTGCTTTTCGTAGGCAGCTTTCACAGACCCATTCAAAGCAGACTGTCAGCTGCAAGCCAGTCATCAGGTTGAATGTCAGCACAATAAAGAGCATTTAAACCTCACAACTTAGTCCAGTTTCACATGCTGTAGCATTTCTATTCAATTATTTCAGCAGATTGTCACCAGCAGTTATAAAATACATTATGTATATGCATCCACGATTAGAACTTCAGATTTTGCAGTACTTAAAATAAAACAGGGAGTGAAGGGCTGAAAAAGAGGCATCATTATGATTTTTTGCATTTTTGGCAACTGGAAGAGTGCACCAGCTATCATTCGGGCTTTTTCAAAGTCACACCTGAGAAAGTGTTGTCATGCCTCCTTGCATGAAAACAGGTTTGTTATTGTCTTCAGCTCTAGTATCACCTGTGGGGCCCCTCAAAGATTTAATTTGTTGGCATTAGCCGTTCAAAGCTTTTAAAACAGAACCAACATGCAAGCTGAAGAAAGCAAGGTCAAAGGAGGCTGCCCTCCATCAGGGTACAAGCACAGCCCACTGGAAGATGAGCTGCAGCAGAGCTGAGGGTGGGAACACAACATCACTGGCTCTGTGATGCACGACACGCTGGGGACACGCTGGACACTGGGGCAGTGACTGCTGCGTGTGCTTCAGATTTTGTATTTACGGAACACAAAGCACTTGGGCAGGGAGGGGAAGTACCTCATGTAAAACCTTGAATACAGAAAAGAAAAAAAGCCCATGAACTTTGTGTTATCAGCTATCTGCACAGATTTTTGCAGCCCCATTTTTGTTATGCCAAGCTGTAATTCATACCAATTAGTATTTGTGGAAGTGTTTGCAGATGAAAGGCATTATGCAAACACTCAGAATTAGGAACTTAATTCTCATCACAAGCCTGACCTGCCATTCCCTGATGTTGATTGAAAAAGACCTCATGCTTAGCATACTTCAGTTCCCTTCCTCCCCTCCCCCTCCCGCTCTGTACTCAAGGTTATCCATCGTTAGGACACAGAATTTCTTCTACCATTATACAAGTTACGCAAATGAATGGTTGCTGCTAATGAAAAAGATCAGAAAATCCAAGACCTCCTGAGCCTGTAAAAACTAACTGAGGCCAGATAAGCCCTCTGGTAAGAGGCCTTTCCTCACAAACACAAAACTAGTCATCTTCTTCACCAAGGTATGCAACACACTTCTCAAAAAACAAAGCTCCAGGGCAGCTATCAGCCATATATTTGGTGATCCAGCAGTGTTTTGACAGGATGATGTCTTAGAGCACAAAAAAAAAGGCTTTTATATGCAGACAGAATTATCTGTCTAACAGTACATGGAAATGCTTGTGAGAAATTAAACCATACACAATTTCCCTGGTAAAACAGCCCCAGGATGCTATCTGCTTGCCATCCAAACTGTTCCAGAGAGAGATTACTGTATCACGGAAGTCTCAGCCTACACTGCATGCTATTATCTAGATCAAATGCTAAATGCTGCCTGCACAGGTAAATAACCAGGGATACAAGCAACCCCAGGCTTTTGAAGAATCTGCAGCCCACATGGTGTGATAAGCAAATGCATCAAAAAGATATTCCTAACGTCAGAGTTGCACAGCAGGGGGAGAGTGAATGGGCTGAGGACGAGACCTGCTCTTCCCACACTCCTACGCGTGTACCTTGCCACCCTGAGATAACTAAGCTTTGCTCTAGCAGCTGATCAAATTGCTGTTCCCATGCCACTCTTTGCAGGCTCTCTCTTGGTTTTGGGACTGGAAATGACTCAAAGGCTTCAAAAAGCATCAGAGCAGGTGCAAAGCAGGGGCACTACAGGGCAATGAGATGTACAGACCTACTGTCTTGATGCTACATGAACACCAAGCCCACCTGCTCCAGGAGGAAGCCTTCCATGCAAACCTCAACAGCTTCCATCCAGAGCAGGCAGAATTGCCAGCAGCACTCTCTGCCTGTGGAACAAGTAACTTATTTAGGCATTGGACACAGCTGGTCTTCCCACAGCCAAGCATGTTTGCAGACTTTCATCCTATAGAGATTTTCCACACAGAGCTATCCCAGCGTGCACACCTACTGTGTTTTGAACATGGAGCACTCAGTTTACTTAGCAAATTGCCTTAATACACTCTATGCCTTTGCCTCATTCAGCTTTAAAAGCTTCTTTCAAAAAGGAAAAGCAAAGCCCCTAATGATACAAAAACCCCAAAGCATCTTCTAATTATCTAAACTGGAGAGTGGCATATAAGTGAAATGAAAACAGATTTTGAAATTTTGGTAACACTTTTTATACGTTACTCTGTTAAATCGCTCTTGCTTGGGACTGACATCCTTTTTCGCTTCATTTTCTCTTTCTACCAGGTACAATCTGTACAACCCCTTTGTATCCACCTCTTTACGGAACCCCACACCTTAGCAGAAATTCAAGCTGTGATTAAATAGAAAAGTAAATTCCATTTAGGTCTTCTTTTACCAGCCCCAAATGCTACTGCTAAATGGCAAAAAACCTATTGAACACAGGAGCCCTGCTGTGTCAGGTGCATCAGCTGGCAATGTGGACCAAACAGGAGTATGAGGACCAACTTTGGTGGCAGCAAACCACGTCCATTCCAGCCATCCACAAAAGGGTCACTGTTCCCTCCAGCCACCAAGTTATCCTTTTTCTCCTTTGCACCACAGCTGGAAACCAATTCTCCTAAATTCACTAGACATTTCTAGATATTTGAAAATCGGGGTAATTTTATGCTGCATTAGCTCAGCTAAGCAGCTTGCAGAGGGGTCCAACAAACTCATGTGGCAGCACAAAGTACACACTGGGGACAGAAATGGATGGAAGCACAGGATGCTCCTTTTGGTGGCAGAGAGCTATTAAATCTGCTTACTGAAATCCTCTCTCAAAGCCAGTGCCTTAGGCAACAAGTTGCTCACTTATTTGTGGCTTATTTGTCAATTATAGTAGCACTTTCCTAACTTGGTAATAAGTCTGCTTTCTCCACACTGATTCCTTTTTAGGAAAGCCAAGCAAGATCCCTCATTTATTTCCCCTCTATAATTTCTATGAGTTCTTAGAGCCCCGTTTTACTGTGGTATTTTAATCAAATTAAACTGTGTTTCATGCATGTTCCCTACTTCACTGAAAAGTCATGATTCCTCTCTTGCCCAAAAATTTTCAGCGACTATTCAGGAATTAAGACGCAATTTTGCTAGGAATGCTTGTTCCAAATTACTGCAGAGCTGCAGGGGGCCTTTTCTCTCCCAACTGACTGGTGAGTTGCTGAGGTTTTATAAGATTTCCCTAGTAGGCAGCTCTTCTTCTCTTCCTGTTTCAATGAATGGCAAAAGAGTTAACTTGGGGCCATTTAAAGCACCAGCACTGGCAACTGTGCTGGAAGGCACTGAAGTGACTGGGACAGCACTGTAGGGCTATTGTTTCAGGTGCTTCAAGCTTCCACTGAAATCACTTGAGGCATCCATGTAATTTTTTCCCCCCTCTTCTGCACTACAAGACCATCTTTTTAAATAAAAGCTAAACCCTCAGCATCACTGGGGTATCCAATAATGTTTTAACTGCCTAAATTTAAGGAATTGTGATCTACTCTTTTAAGTTTAACACCCCAATAGTAGCAGCACATAAGTCAGCAAATCCTTAACACTACATCACAATGTTTGCCTAACAAGAACTTTAAAAAAAGAACAATGGAAAGGTTTGCAAAAAACAGCCTTCAACTCGCCAAAAGATACTCTGTAAGCACGAGGTTGACATTACATTAGTCACATATTCAGTGAAATCAATGCCTCTTCCAATTTCTTTTGGTCCTGTCACTTGGTTGAGAAAACAAAAACCAACCCTAAACTAAAGGCTTCGCTTGTATAATTAGAAAACACTTAATTCTATACTAGCTTTACAGCTGCAATAAATTGTGTCAGTTGGAAATAAGTAAGTCAAATATCAAACAGTTTGTGCTACTTAGCTTGATATAAATTAGTCAGGTCCAATTAACACAGTTCTACACTGTCTGTCCACCATGGTTCTTTCAGAACCTCAAAAATCATTATGCAAATGTTCTGAATGAATATAAAGTAGAAGGCAATCAAAACAATATTTAATACTCTTATTTATTTATAGTTACATTGAATTAAAAGATTTCTCACTTACCAGTCGGCTATACATCCTGTTATCAAGTGGCCGAAGATTAATCCTACAAGCAGGGAGAACTTAGCAATGTGGACTTTCCAGGCAGAATCACAAACAAGATCCCACTGGAAGAAAAAAAGAGACAGATAAACCGAAATAAATTAATTTCTCAGAAGTGTTTAAACATACTAATACCGCGTAGAGTTTCTTCCAAATGTCAATCCTAGCACAAGTGCATGGAAATAATAGAGGAAAGCTTTCCCCCTCAAGTCAAACCCCAGACTCCAAGAAGCAAATCAAAGACTCATTTACCTCAGTGAGTTTTATCAGATCCTTAACTACAAAACGACAATATCCAACACTCAAGTGTCCCCCTCTCCAGGCCACAGGAGTTTAGCCTAAGGGGATATCTCCAGCAGGCACTGGCAGTACCACTGCTGCTGCTGGAGCGTCTCACCAGGGCAGCCCCAGACACCTATTACCAGAGCCCTGTGAAGCCCACCAGCAGCAAGCCCGACAATTTAAGAGCAAGTGCTCCAATTAATCTCTTCAGGGCTGCTTGGAAACATGGGGAAAAGCAGCTGCTTTGCCACAGACCCCTAATGGCCATTTGCTCCAGGCTCTCATAGTGTCAAGATGCTTTCGCTTTCAGAAAAGCATCTTGATTTCCCTAGGTGGTGGAAGGGGGATGAAGACTAAATAAAGGCACAGCTCATCAGGACAAGTCCTGGCATGGAGCCAGACAGAGCAGCTGGAAATCTCACTGCAGTCGTGCAACTTCTTGGGACAGCAGCCCCACAGTGACTTTTCACAGCTCAAAGACCAGACAGGATCTGAACCTCAGCGATAAAGCTATACTGATACTGAAATTAACCTTTCTGTCCAAAGAAAAGGGAAATGGACCATTTCAGGCAACCTGCCACTAGGGCACTGCCTCATTCCCATGAGAAAGATAGGAAAAACAAGGTTTCTAGTGAGGCTTCCCTAAACTCCAAGCCATTTTCCCCTGAGGCAGAGGAAACCAGAAGAACCAGACTGCATTCCTGGCTTTTGCCCAACAGCCTCTTTGCCCTCAGACATGTAACGTAATCTTTCTTATGTGTAAAGTGTGGATAGTCACTATTATACCCTTGAACAAATGTAAGAAGATATGTTTGTCCGTGGTTTGTGAAGTGTTCAAATATTGATGGTAATGGCAGCCATGCACATTTCGTGACAAATAAGTACAGCTAACTTTGGAGAGTCAGATACCCCAGAATTGAAACTTTGCAGAATAAATGGCTGTTTGTGTGTAATGTAATAGTAGCAGCCCTTCTGACACGAGTAACTGAAGATTCATAGCCAAAAACACAAAGTATGCAATTTATTTTTAGAAGTCAGATGCAACTTCAAAAAAGCTTCCCTCAAAAGAGTTCAATTAGGTGCACTGCACTTTTAAGCATTTCCATGATGCACAGCCCTTCCACAAACAAGCCAAGACTCAGCCCTCTGGTCCAACACCACAGATGTCCTTGCTACAATATACCATCTCACCCAGAGGTGTAGCAATTTTGTGGCCAAAAGAAATGTACCAGCGTTCAGGCTCAGGCTTTTTGTTTAAATTAAACATATCTTGAGTTCTCCACTGCACTGATTTGTAGAAGTTGGGACATACAATGTCTCATCTTCCACCCTACAGACTGGAGGCACTAAAGAACCATAGCAAGTAGTACGAGCAAGGATTTTTTCCACCAAATAACTATGAATAATTTGCAGCAAACAGCTCAGCAAGGGAACGTGAATTGCTCTCCAAAAATGTTGACTTTTCAGAAGCAAGTAGAGGAAATGCAATTACTAATACTAGCAATTCTAGAACCAACTTCCAGCTAGCAAACAAAAATATCTGTCCAGACAAGCTGCAAATGAAACAAAATTCAGGAGATATATCTGAGGAAGAGGCAGGCTTTAAAATTCTCCAGGTTCATTTTCACAACCCAGAAGGTGTATATGCTGCTTAAAACTGAGAAATCATTTTTGTTTGTAGATGAAACATTAAATGTATTAAAAACAGTCATATTTATACTAGAACAGATTTTAAAATATGATCAATAATTTTTATATTAATTGATGTCAGAGGAACAGTAGTGTCCTCCAAGTGCAAAAAGAAAAATGAGATGTCCTGGTGCCTTTCCATTTCCACAGTTACTATTGCTAGCCAAAGATGGCCAGCCCTCTCACAAGCCCCAGGCAGAGAACGTGCAGTACCAGATTACATGTAGGCAAAGGCTTGTGGCTGGAAGAGCCAAAATCTCATGAAGAGCTGTTGTGAAACTTCAGGCCAGGACAACAGATGTCAAACCCCTCTGGCACACTGGCACAGACAGTAAGAGTTTAAAAGCAGGAGAAAAGTCAGTCTATCAGCTCGTCCTTCAGCGGTGCCCAAAACACACCCACTCCTTTCGATAACTTATCTGCGAGTCATCCTTTGTTTGTTTGTTTTTGAGGCTATTGTCCAACTCCCCAGCTGCTCTGAAAATAAAAACATGTATTTCCTTGCAAACGCTGTATCTGGCCCTTTCCTGCCCCCTGTTAAGTGCTCACTGCAGGCCAGCAGAAATCAGAGCTGATCCCCCAAGCCCGCACGGGCAGACTCACGTGGGTGTTGACAGACCAGGCAGCCCCTGACCTTCCCAAAATATCTCCCTCTGCAAAACCCTCCAAATTTTTAAATAGACAAATAGTGAAATATATCAACAGTTGCTTAAACACACAATTCTGGAGAATCTGCCATGACCCCAAATTACTTGCTCAGTACTAAGAGCTGAATTATATCTTGGTTTCTCCTCTGGCAGCTGTCACAAGCCAGAGGGAGGCCACCATGAAGCAGTTACCCAAAATAAATTTGGCAGGACAGTGGTAGGTGTCACCAGGGCATTCAACTTGCAAAGGGAGACGAGAATAAGGAGAGAGAAGAAAAATGGATGCTGGAGTCAAAAGCAGCCTCAGGTAAAGATGACATTAATAGGACAAAATGCATATTTAATAGCGAGCGTATCATCCCCACCCAACTTAAGGCAGCAGCAGAGCGAACCAGCAAAGCTTTGTCATGCTGAAAGCACAGAAGTTTTGCCAGAGACCTGAGTTCCCCCTTCCCTTCCCCACGGAAAAGCCTCAGCTTTGAAGAGCTAGAAATAAAGCAGGAACCATTATACAACATCAGTGCTGCCTCTCCCCTTACACACACACCTTGGCTCAGCAGAGCAGAACAGAGCTGACATGTGCCCACACGGCACGGCTGTGCCCAGGGCCATGGCAGGTCCTGCTCCAAGTGCCACTAGTTTCATCCTGCAAAGATGACACTCAGATTTGCTCCACAGAGAAAGGAGTGATGGGTTTCCATGGCCCTGCAGAACAAAACACTGGAGTGGGCAGGGCTGATGACAGTTCAAGTGGCACTCCAAGTAAATCTGCACTAGGAGATTGTTTTGGCTGGACAGTAATCCTCTACCACATCTTGCAAAGGGTAGATTAATCTGTTACAAGCAGGGAGACCATTAAATCCTATAACTGCTCTGGCTGAATCCCCTGGTATCCCACTTGGGAGTTGACAGTGCCAAGCCTGAAGAAAGGATGCTTCTAAACTTTCCCTGGGATTTATCTGTGTGCCCCTGGGTTTTGTATGCCTTTCTGTTCTCCATCCATCCTCCCAATACAAGAGATCAGATAAAGTGACTTGCTAAACAAAAAGATCTGTATTATTATGCCAAAACAAAAATAACTATATATAAAATATGCTCGTGGAAAAGAAACATTAAAAAACAAAAGGTTCTTTTTCATAGCAGTACAGCAACATAGACAAGTTGCTACCTATGCAGATAAGCAATATATTGCAAGTGGTTTTTTCATGTTGTGACAGCATATTTTGGTCAAAACTGAAGGAGTCACACCTTCAGGAGCCTAATGTTTAACTGGTATCGGTGAGTCACCACCCATGCTGTGACTCACTATAATTCCCGTCGAGATGGAGAACTATTTAAAACGTGGGATGCTTGGGAAGACACCTGGCAAAAGGAAACACACCCAAATAGTAACCATCATGTAACTTCTTTACAAGAGGTGAAAATCTGGACAGCGCTCACATGGTGCATCAGGGTTTGCACTGCTATAAGCTGTAAAAGTAAAGTCTGCTGCATGTTTGTAACTACAAACACAAGCTGTCTGAGTTAAGGGCTCTTGTCTCAAAACATCCTGTCCTCCAGAGGCCATCGTATCTGTGGTACCTAAACACACTGAATATCCAGTGCTAAAAGGTAAGATGCCTGTTGAGGATTTGGCTGGTTCACCAGGTCATGAGATATGCAAGGGAGATATGCAAGGGACACCCTAAAGAGGAGCAATGAGCCAGCAGGAGAGATGCTCTGGTACAACGCTAACCCAGAGTCTGGCATAAAAAGCCCAGGAGAGAGGAACTGGACAGACACCCCCTCTTCCCACGCTGGGGGTTCACAGTCTGCTTCCAATGATCAATGCCCGGATTGCTGCTGAAAGAAAGCACCCCCTTCCCCAAACAGTCTGGATTGTAGTGCTGCTGTGACTGCTCTCTGCAATGGTTTCAGCAATACAAGACCAGAAAATCACCAGAGCTGCTGCCTTGGAGGGCCCTAAGCCAGGCGTGAAGCTGCAGCCTTGGTCCTTCCTCAGCCAGGCAGCACCTGGCTGCTGTGCCAGCCTTCACACACTGCATCTTGATGCCTCCCACACCACCTACGACCCCACTTGGGGAACCCTGTCCTCTACGTATCGTGTATGCCACAGCCTGTCACAGCAGCACCAAACCCTGCCTGGGGAAAAGCCACCAGCTTGCCTGCTCATTAGGTAACGATTTTAGGACCAATAAATGAAAATAAGAGTCTATTCTTCATCACTGAGGTGTGTTGGGTCTCATCTTTCATTGTTCCTCTCCTTCCTGTTTCATCTTTTTACAACCAAACCCTGTCAATTTACCCTGCACAGAACTAGATGCCATCTTCTATATAAATACCTTATCCAGTGAGACTTTAAATTTATGATGCCTTCATATTCCTAGAGTGTTATTTTTTGGTTCACGTTGTTGGGGTTTAAAAGTTATTTTTAAAAAGAATAAAATAATAAAAAAATACAGTTATGTTTCTCATAAAATATACATTAAAAAAGCTAGAAGTCTCCAGGTACTTATTCCTAGAGGAAAAGCTCCAAGTCAGCAGACCAAACTACCAAAAAAAACCCAAAGCAAATAGGAAAGCAAAGCAGTCAGTACTTCTAATACAATATACCTACCAGTAATTCCTTTTCACAGAACTGAATAATCTGAGTAATACTCATAATTACAGCCACAGGACACTACTGTACCAAGATTTCCCTCTAGACTGCTAAAGGACATCATTTCTCTCCTCCCTTTCTCAGCCTCCAGCCAAAGATGACACTCTGGCTGCATTTAATCTTAAAGAGAGTGCATGAGATCCAGAAAGTGGTGTGATGCTCAACTACAGAAAATAAGTGTGCAGTGAAACCACACAAGGGAGGTTGCAGAAGAAGCCTCCCAGAGGGATGCTCCAGCCCAACTCCAACACCTAATGCAGGGAGGGTTTTCCTG
This sequence comes from Pachycephala philippinensis, assembly GCA_013397055.1. Lineage (NCBI taxonomy): Eukaryota > Metazoa > Chordata > Aves > Passeriformes > Pachycephala > Pachycephala philippinensis. The sequence continues at coordinate 122,499 of VWZT01004626.1, forward strand.
CCACAGGCATCTCTGCATCTCCTTGTCAGCCACGGCAACATGAGAGCATTTAAACTATTCAACCTTCAGGGTTCGGAGTAAAGATGCCTCTCCTTTGAGATCACAGCTGGGTAAAGCACTTCTGATCTGTATTTTAAGTGTCAATAAAGTGTTCTTGAGAACACATGGCATTTTTGTGACCATCAGTACAATCAGCTGGGTGGAAATACCAAGGTCATGTTTGAAAATAAGAACATTAAGTAGAGTAAAAAACTAATAGAAATAATCCTTGAGAAGAAGGCATAAAAATTGTAATTTTCCCTTTTTTTACCAGCCACATTCAGAACCAAACACCTCCAAACTACAACTTTCCTTATGTTTTCAATCAGACACAAATGGACTGGAAACCAGAAGAGCCATTAAAAACACAACACGAAAGAAAAACAACAAACCAGCTATTGAGAGGTTTTGTTGTTTGTTTTTTTTGAACAGCCACTCAAATAAGCCTACACCACACCTACGCTGGAATGCCTCAACCCAGCACACAGTCAACACCTGACTTTCAAGCTACTTCCTCTCTGTATGATGCTAGACCTCTAAAAGCCAAGCACATCTAACATTGCTCAGCTTTATCATAAGTGGATGCTTTTGCTGAAAATCTTTGACCAGAGCCTAATCTCAATACGTCAAAACAAAATTTTTCCTGAGCAAGTACACACAGGTATTTTGAGAGGTATATAATCATCCAGATTTGCAAGAACTTTTACTCAGGTGTCAAGAGAAATGTTGTTGGTACCACAGCATGACCTTTAGCTCAACATCTACCCTCTTCCCATTCCTAACAAATCCGGGGTCCCTATTCCCATACACTGGAGCTTGCTAGCTCAACAGATGCAGGGCCTTGTTTGGTTCAGCTTCTTATCCAATTTGTTTTTCTTACAGTGGAAACAACATTTTCTGTACTTTTCATTCTCAGAAACCAGTAATCCACTTCTGACCACAGCAGACACCTGGCAAGGAAAGCTGCAGCCCAGAAAAATGACTTGTGAACAGTGAACACAAGGTCATGTACACAGAAATTGTCAGATTGCTTTAACTACGGGCATGACTGACCACCTGGGCAATGCACCATTTGAAAAGTAAAGCAAAGAAACTACTTTTGATACTACCACAAAGACAAAGGTTTTGGGGACATGGGGAGGGAGAGGAGTGGGGAGAGAAAGAGGGGATGGCACGTGAGCCAGGGGACACGTGCTTAGCTGTCTTCCAAGAAAGATATAATTAGATTGTACAGCATAATATGAACCTATGAAAACACTTTCCATCCCCACAAGATAGTACAGGACTGCAGCACCACGGACTTCACAAGTTTCCTTAATGGTTTCTGGAGTTTAACATAGTTTAAGTCGCTGAAATACATCCTTCAAAACCACAATTTTCTGATGTACATGACGTAGCTGTGTAATTTCCACATTAATTTTTAAGTGCATATTTTTTTAGTCTGGTATTTCAGCCTTAAAAATAAAGCACAAAGGCTCAGTGGCACGCATTACTGTGTGAACACTGATACAGAACACAGCACTTCCTCCTGGTGTGCAAACTTTGACTCCATCATCATAATGGGAAACCTAAGGCACAGGTTTCCTCAAGCTGCTTGAAACAGAGACACACTGCCTCTCGTATTAATTACCTTGGAGTAAGCAGGCTGTGCCCACTATGCCCCACAGGGAGATGCTGTCCTGCTCACAAGCGATACGTGCGTGGCTCCACTCCCCCCCCGGCAGCTGAAAGGCCTTTCTAAAGCTTTTCAGTCATGGCTCGCCTTTAAGGGCCATATCCCCAATGTGAAGGGAAGGTTCAAGCAACACTGCAATCACAAAACAAGCTCAGAATTTCAAATGTGCAAAAGGGCACAAATTGACTTCATTTCAATGCCAGTAAACTAACTCGGAAAAGATTTTAAATTTAGTGTTCTGCACTAAATTGTTCCTTAGTCTATGCCATAAGCAAAAAAGACCGTCCAAGCTCTCCAACAGGCACATCAACAGAATCCCAAGATAATGCCACCTGAAACACTGCAGAACTGAAAAATTTCATCTACCCTTCAACTTCACACTTTAATCAGGAGCAATTATCTCTTCTATTCCCAAACTTGCTCTCATCACAGATCTGTTTCTTTTCCCCACTGGGAGAGGGAAGAAGGAAATTTGCTAAGTAAATAATAATCTCTAATATGCTAACAATTAAAACATGATTTGTTAATCATATGACAATCTTCTGAATACTCAACATGATTAAACCAACTTTAGTAACATCCTTGTACCACCCACTTCTCCATCACTACTTCTTTTATTTTCAGTAGGAGTTCCCTTTATTCTGAGACATTTAGATCTTTTCCAGCCTTCGCCCTCTGCAGATTAGTCAACTAACTTGTTTCTCAGCTGATGTGATCTGCTTAGTTTCTCCCAACTCCGTAATGACATCTAACATCAAAGAGTTGGGAGATACAAAATCTTGCTTGCAGCTTTCCTGCACAGTATTCATAACACTATATTAATAATATTCCACAGTGCGGCATCAGGACATTTCAGCATCTCTTTTACATCTCTGTGCTGCAACTAAGTAACTTTTCTACATGTATTCTGACATGATTAGAAGACTTCGCCACAAAACTGACTTTAATTTTAAATCTAGTCTTTGCTGTAAGACCTTGCAGCTGTTTGCCTCCCTCTGGCTGCATGGAAAGACCATGAGAAATCACGCCCATCCCTAGAACTGAGACGCACACACTGAAAAGTGGCATTTGATTACCATTCCTCTGTTTTCAGCTGACAACCACCTTTATTCTGGATGAAGTATGTGCTGCCGGGACTGACTTTACAACCAAACTGAAAAAGTTATACTAGCTATTAAATTTGTATTTAGAACTGGTCTAAGCACTGTAAATAGAAGTCACATGTAAAAAACTCTGCAATGTTGTAGTTAAATATTAACATCCACTATCATCTCATTATCAAAAATAAGTTAACACTTTGCAGACTGGTATTTTTCAGGCTGCCAAAACATGCATGCACACAACACGTTACAGGCTTGAGAGGGCTGACATGGCAAAACCTAGTTTACTACTTCGTTGGGCTTTTTTAAATCCAGGGGGGAAAAAAAAAAAAAAAAAAGTCAAGCGTGGCATAAAACTCTGAAATGGAGAAGGATGAAGCAGTAGACAAGAGAAGAAAGTCATTGCTCATGAGAAATACTTGCCACCTTGAATAAAAAGATCAGACACTTCAACTCTGACATGCAGTTACTGCTGCTGTGACCTTGCCCTCTCATCATTTGCAAACTATGGCTATTGCAACTCAGGCAAGAAGAAAAGGAGAGCGGGAAAAACCCCAAGGGTCTGGTATTAATTCAGACCTAAATAAATATTAAGGGTAGAGAAGAAAGGAGAAAAATATTCCACTTGTTTTACAAATCAGAAGGTGAAACTGGTCTGTCAAGCTTGCATTGTTCAAGCAGACAAAGTTTTACATGGCCCTGGAAGACACAGCAGGGAAAAGGTCTTACAGTTTAATTTACAGTCCCTATCCTTAATAATATTTGTAGGGTGGACATTGCAACACTGTCTGCATGTTCATGGACTTTGGCCTGAAGGCCAGGGGGAAAGCAGGCAGCTCCAGAGTGCTGCAGAGTAGCAGGGAGACGGTACTTGGGCCAAAACGAATTCCTCCACTGCTGTCTGGAGGCAAAGAACCTTTTTTAGGGAACCAGACCACCCTGCTCTGAAAACAATGCACAAGGGTAACTATAAATCACTTGCTGCTGGAGAAGGCGAACATACCGCTTCCCTGCATCTCACAAGCAGCATTCCTGATTCTCACAGCTTTGCTCCTCGGGGATCTAGATAGGCATCCCAGAAATGAGTATCAGGATACATCCACTTACCTAATCTTTTGTTCTTGGGTTTCAGTATAACAACTGGCAATTGAGGCTCTACCAGATTATAAGAAAAAATAAAAAAACCTAACAAAGCCGTGTACTACACAATGAACTTTCCTACCCAGCCCATCATGCCCAGAGTACATTTACCCTCTCCTCATCAGCTCACAGGACATGCTTCCACCCCAAGCATGTGAGTCACACCAAGCACAGCAGTGATCCTTCTCTGTGAGAATAGCTACAAACCTATTGCGTGTTCCCAGCAGGTATGACATGGCCTGGATCAGCGGCAACAACTCAACACACACATTAATCCCTGTTGTCTGCCAGTTTTTACAGGCTGGTGTGGGGGCAGGCTCCCCCGCACCAACACTGGGTGTGGACCAGTGCAGCTCCAGTAGTGCTGAGCAGTTATCAGACTGAAATGGGGTTTGCCTGGAAACCTCCGCAACACACCCTGATGACGTGGATTGAAAGGGTGTTGAAACTCCTTTCTCCCTCCTTCAGGTTCCCTCCTTCCCCCTTGACCTTAAAATGGTATTCAGAACACATACAAAGTCATCTGCTGTCAAAAGTCAGCTGGTAAAAAATATAAAAATAAATTACATTATGAGAGTTAAACACACGTTTGAGTTGAGGTGACCAAAACCTGAGAGAACGCTGTTTTGATGGAACTTGGTGCAAGAACTGAACACTCAGCACTGCTGCAAAGCTGCAGCGTATTCCTACAAGGCGCTACTCTGATCTTCTACACACTGTCTGCAGCAAACCCCAGTCCTTTGTTCTGTAGCAAAATCTCAGCCTAATTAATTCCACAGTTACTTGCGGGTAAGCCAGCGCCAGCCTGGCTGCGCTGAAGAAGAGCGGGAAGAGGAAGGAGTATGAAAGGGAGGGAAGGAGTGAGAGTAACTCTCCTGAGCAGGGATGCCAGGTAGGCAGGAACAAATAGACTGACAGAGAAAACAAAAGATGAGGTACACAAAAGCATTGTATCTCTTTCAGCATTTTCTAAATTTAGCAGCTCTCTAGAACTGATTTGGAAAGATTTAAGACTTTTCACCATTAGTACAGCCAAAGTTTTGAAGTTCGTGGAAATCATAAATCTCATGTTATTCCAGATGTTGTTTCATTAAGAAATGAACCCTTGAAGTTTGGCTGTCCTGTGAGCCTCATCTCAACATTACCATCAGAACTGGCTCCAAATTGCATGCCTTCCTGAGTGCCAGTCCCTTTCTTTGACAAATGCTTTAAAAAAAACACAAGGTCACCTTTTATAACTGCGGTCTTGTAGCCAGGGTAAGAAGAGGTAAAACTGTTAGTGTACTTCAGAAATTTGGGGTTAGACTGCCTGCACAGCTGGTAAACATTCACCACAGCCAGCAACTTCTGTCACAACATGGGCAGGGTCGGTATATTTAAATTACGTGACAGAGATGCAGGATGTATTAGGGAGTGGAAACAAAAACAAACAGAACCCCAAGCATTTCAAACATCGCATCCATCCAGGAGGCTAAAAAAAAAAAAAAAAAAGGCAGTTGTTTGACATATACACAAAAAATGACGGATATGAAAGTCTCAATAGCAAGCCTTGGAAAGCTGAGAACGTCTTTAAGAGATTTCAATATGGAATTACCTTCCTGGAGGATCATTGTTAGTTCTAGCAATGCTGCAAACTATTTATGGTAAGCTGAAATCAGATTCCTGTAACTGAGATTCTTTATCTTAAGGGTGATAATAAGCATGAACTCTACGTACATTTCCTGTAGTGAAAAACAATCCATGCCAGACAAAAACCCTAAAACTACCTGCGTTCTGATGTATCAGTCTTAATCCAGTCTCTGTTTTCTAGACCAACTGTTTCAAAAGATTTTGGCCAGTACATAACATCCCCAAATATGTAAAACCAGTAGCTAGGCTCTCTAAACAAGAAGCCTTGTGATACCATACTTTGTTATTTCAAACATCAGATTATTTACTGTTTGCAGGCAGAGGACAGTTCTTCACATGGGAAGTTGCAGGTGCTGCTCCCAAATCAGCCATCCCATTCCTTGATGCCACTCAGCCAGAAACTCCGCCCATTCTTTTGGGGTGTTCTTCACCAGCACCCTAATAATCAGCAGACTCCATCACCACACTCAGTGTGTGCAATCAGGCCCCAAGGCAGCTGCAGCAGGACAAGCCAACAGCTCCCCTTTGCTTCCTCTTTAACAAAAAGATTTTTCAAGTCTGTGAAGGCACAGAGCAGTAGCCACTGACTCTTTATCAGCTAACTTGCAGAGGGAAGAAGGAAAAGAAGTTTGGGATCTCTCACATAGCTGAGGAAGCCATGAAATAAAATAGTAGTAGATATTTTCTATGGTCTGGCAGTATTTCTGGATACCTGTGGCCACAGGGACTTGTTGACCCCTTCAGCACCCATTAGAAGCTGAGAGGCACTTGAAAGCCTTGGCTGAAAGAAATTTAGAATAGACTTTCTGCCCATTGCAAGTATCTGCCTTGCAGGTCCCTAAACCCCCTTCAATCTGTTCAGTGTAAACAAAGTGATGTAGTAGCTTCAGTATTGCCACTTCTGACCCAACTACCACAGCGGGTACAATAACTCAAGGTTTTCATTGATTTGGGACTAGGTAGAAGCCAGTCAGCCAGGAACTAACACTGACAAGACAAATCCTGTCAGTTGCAGGGAAAAAAAAAGAAGCATCAGCATTTCTAAAGTCTCTTTGCAGAGACCAGCCAACTGGAGAATATGCAGAAACAAATGAGATTACGGGCGCAAAAGTGAGGAGATAAGGGTGGCACAGTTCTTATTTTGGGAAGGACCTTGTCAGAGTGATCACTTCAAAGTAATTAATAACTATATTCTGAAAGTCCATTTAAAATGTACACCTATCCTCTACTCCAAAAAATATCATTCTGCCAGCTGTGCCAAATTCATCATCACTATTATCACAAAGAAATTTGTTTGTTTTATCATTTCTGGCTACTTGCAGATACCTGCAATAATCCCACAAGACAACACCACAGACTAAACACATGTTACTGCACAGAGCAATTTAACTTCATTAACCCAGTAGAACACTCAAGAAAAGAAGAAAAAATTTCTTTTAAGAGGAAGTTTTCTACCAGGCTAACAAGCTGAATCAGATGAAGGTGTGCTCAGAAAAGTGCCAGAACTGCAATAAAAGCAAGGAGAAGGAAGACTGGTAGAGCACAGACATCTCCCCTTGCAGGAGCAAAGAGCACCAGTCACAGACCAAACCAACCGAGTTCACCAAGACATCATTGCCCCTGGACCATTTGGCTCTTCTGACTTCAGCTCTGCTTTTTTTGAGAGGGACAATTTGCTAGAGGCTCAGCCAAATTGGCATGAGAATGTTTGAAGCAGTGGCAAATAGGTAAAATGATTGCCATGTTACTTTGGAAAGAAGATGACTCAACCCAAATCAAGTGGGAAGTTGAGAGCCAAGCGAGCAGCATTGCAGGAAAACAAGGCATCTGGAGCATAAAAGCAGCCACAACAGGAATTCCCTTGTGACTACACATGAAATATTATTACATAATTGCTCTGAGTGATTAAAATGCAGCCTTCAACTAACCACTTCCCTCTTATGCCAACCCCAAGAGGTGGAATGATCTGGAACATTGCAAGTGCACACAGAGGGATGCTGTGCCATCAACCTCTGCAATCTAATCAAGCCCAGTCCTTGCCCATCACCAGCTTTTGGTCTCCATTATACAAATCATCATGCAGAACAGCAAACAACCCCACCACTTAATGCAATCAAACACAGAGGATGGGTCATCCTAGTAACGGAGGGGAAAAACCAACAACCATCAATCCTGTAACTAAGAGCTTCCATGAAAATGTTGTCCCAAGATAACAGCTGGCTTTGCAGATGGTCAGAAGATGCAGGCACTAAAGAAGTTAGTGAGAGAGTTGGAAAAGTCCCTGCTGAGCACACACTCCAACTTCCTGTCAAGCTTCATGGCTACATATGTTTAGTTGTCACTATATTGCTCATTGTGTTGTGCTAATAATTTACCTGAAGCACCACTTTGCAAATGGCTAAAAGGAGATCTTGGGTTTCTCCACAGAAAAAAAATAAAAAGAGTGTTTCTCAGCATCCTTCCTTTGGACACTGGTGAGATACATGGACCATTAAAATGACTTCCTTTTTTTTTAAACTAGCCTTTTGCCTAAAGGCTAATTTAGGATGTACCTCTCAAGAAATACACGTGCACTGTCTTTATAGCAGTATGGTGTTGTTGATATTGTGGTAAAGAATAGATGAAAATCTCCAAAGAATCATTTAGGAGTGAAAAAACCTTGCAAGTGAATTGTGCTTAGGGAAGATATTTATGTACAAACCAAGCTAAAGACCAAGATTTATATGCCAAGTCAGGACATTAGCTCAGAAGGGTGATTTAACATGGCCACTGGAATCCCTGCGGTTAAATTATGCATCTGACCTCTTCACTACATGTATTTCACCAGTGTTAAATAATAAGCACTATGTCCTTTATTACCATTTCCAGTTCTAATGACTGGCAGCACTATAAAAAGCACCATTCCCAGTGACTCAGTCAAGGAGGTCAGGATAATGACAGTGTCTAACACGGCAATGCCAGTCTTCAAGGAAGGTGCAAGGCCACCCCTGGCTCCAGCAAACACTCCAAAAGAGCTGGGGCTAAACAAAGCAATGAGCAGAGTTGGAAACAGCAAGACCTCCACTCCATCAATCCCAAGCATGACACAGGCTGGGAGAAAATGAGCCCTGGGGACGGGAGAGAGGAGAAAGCCTGGACAGGGACACACCATCTGATGAAGGGTGTACCATTAGAAGAGAGTGGAACCTAACACAGTTTAAGGACAGCTATCCTACTCCTGAATAATGGGGGGAACAGGGATGTCTCATATGCACATACATCAAATATGCTTTGTGCTAAATAACCAGAATTGTTTCATTGTTTCTGAAGACAAAGCAATGATGGAGCATCCAGCAGCTATTAGCTCAGACCACTGAAGATAAGTACAAGAGGATTTACTTGCCAAACAAAAGTACATTTTTTATTAATATACTTTTGGCTCTCTTTATGATATTTCAATATAACCCCTGGCTACTACACAAATGAGCATATATTAGACTAAGATTTAATAAAACTCTATTTAGAAAGATGAGAACATTGCATAATACATTACAGAAACAGATGTATTTTTGAGGAGAGTTAAGGGTGATCTGAACATCCAGTCTCTTGAATTCATCCAGAGCAGCTCTTTCTCACAAAGGAGAGTGAGATGCACGTAAGAGGAGTCAGCAGTTACAAGAATTGCTCCCACAGTATCAGAGCTCCTGGGGATTGATAAGAAATGAAGTCCAAATCAAGCTATGCTGATGCGCTGTCTGGGTTTTTCCTCTCTTTCTTCATTAGAATAAAAACAGGCAGCACACCCACCCAGAAAACCCCTAAAACAAAACCAAAGCACAAACTAAGGAGGAATCCTGACCTCGAGAAAACAACCTAATTATAATTACATGAGATTACAAATCAAAGCAAAAAAGCTGCCAGGATTTTGGAAGTGAGCATACAATAAAAATAAAAACTCCACACTGGAAAAACCCATAGTCTCAAAAGATGATTATTATTCTTTCTAATAGAAAACAAGACAGCAGGGGCCACAGATATTTGTTTATCCCTTAAAATTGATCTGCCCTTTACTGCAAGTTCTTCCAAAGAACACTTTTTTTATTATCTCTAAAGAAGCATGCAAGACAGCAAACTAACTCTCCCTTGACCTTTTGTGGCCAACTTGACGATGACCTTCAAAAGATTCAAACATTTTCCAAAAATTCTTTTTAAAGTTTAGACTAAAAGAAAATATTTCAAGATAATTTTTTTCATGCTAAAACTTCAGTGTTAAACACCCAAACATATGAATAGCTCAGTCTCTGGATATAAACAAGAAAATCTGATGTTCTTAAACATCTAATTTTCTTATACATTTCTGTGTTACAAATCATTCACATCCACTGTGTGCCTGTGTTTCTCTCATGAAAGGAGTGTAGCTGGGATTCCTTTTCAGTCAATTCTGGGTTCAAGGTTTTGAGGGATTTGCTTTTTCCCTGTTGCACACTCTTTCAAGAGACACACTCTTTCAAGGGACACAAAGAGAAACTGAAATGATTTTCAATGATTCAATATAAGTGCGTGCTGGCTGACTAAAGCACAGTTATGCTGTTCATCTGATTGTTGCTGTGTTTCTTTATCCCAGCTAGATAAACACAGTTAAGCCAAAACACTGCTCACAGGCAGGAAGTAATTTTTGCTGACCTTAGGAGGGGGTCTTCATATTAAGGGAACTACTTCCCTGGTGTAACCATTTCATTTTACATTTCCAGGAGCTCCAGCTGCCTGTTAATATCAATAAGGACCACCTGCAGCCAGTGGGGCTTTTGCAGGGCCAATACTATAAACAAGCAAAAGCTTTCAGGTGAAAAGGCAAGGTGATTTTTTAATATGCACTACTCTGCAAATATGAAGCAAGAGCAGAAAGCAGCACAGTCTCTTCACAAGAAATTTTCCACTTTAGCCATTATATGAGGAAACACAAAACAGAGCAGCATGCAGTTTCTGCCTCTGGAGTAAAACAACTTGTGTGAGACATTTCTTTAACTGGTCTGCCAAAAGAGTTTTCAAGACAATAAGTAGAAAACCGGAAGATTTCACGAGAACTTTGTCTTATTTTACTCACAACAGTCACCATTTCTTCAGCTTCCCCAAAAATCAACCCGGTTTTTGATGTGTAGGGCTGCTTTAGTATACTTGCAGAAAGATCAACTGGAGCCCTCTCCACAACCCTTTCCCCGTATCAGCTGGGGCACATGCCTACAGCATCTTTCACACAGACACCCAGAGGCAGCAGGACAGTACCAGGAACCCAAGGAGACATACAGGATCCCGTTTCAGGACATAATTTTGCAACTTAGTGCTGTGACCAGCTCGCGGGTACAAGTCCGCAGGCTGGACACCCTGGTGTGACACCCGGAGATGGAAAGGGCTGCGCGGATGTGGGATTTACTTTCTCCTGGTAGGGGGTAACCCACGGGGAACTTGACTGACCCAGCTGCAGCAAGCAAGGACAGATCCGTATCATGTCCAGCTACTCCCCTTGCCTTGGAAAGAGCGGGTGCCGGGAGGGTCCGTGAGGCTGGACAGGGAAGGGGGCCGAGAGAAGTCGCCTTTCTCACCTTGCTCACGACGTTTTGGACGAGGCCGGCTCTGATGCGGTAGTGCCACTCGCGGCAGCCGCACTCGCTGGCGTTGCCCCCCGCGGGGGTGGGCAGCACGGGCGGGGGGAAGATGCTCCCGTTGCCGCTGTGGTTGGCGTGGATCGGCGCCAGGGTCCCGCTCCAGTTGCCCTGCCCGTCCGCCTCCCGGCACCAGAAGTCGGGCTGGTCCAGCAGGAAGGAGTCCGAGAACTTGCTGAAGCCGATGACGAGCGCCGGGACCCAGGTGAGCAGCACCAGGGTCCGCTGGTACCGGCCGCCCAGCCCCCCAAGGAAAGGTAGCACCGAGCCGTCGTAGTCGAGGAGCAGCGGGCTGCAGGCGGCGGCGGGCGGCGGCACCGGCAGCGCCTGGATCTCGGCCCCGGCGGCGTTG